>OY986437.1:116936714-117249214 GCA_963920525.1 Dichetophora obliterata
ATTTTAATTTTTTAATGCTTAAATGTTTACAGCCAACAAACAGTGATTCTTTTCCTTTAAATGACAATATTAATAGCAGTTTTAATAACGCCGATATAAAAGTAAAAATTGTGAGCGGCGATTTTAAAGTTATTACTTTTTTAACTAAAATTATGTTTTTACATTCATAATACATAAAGTTAAATTTTTTGTGTTTTCGTTATTTTTATCTGAATGGTTTTTTGTTTTTAATTAAATATACATTTAAATCAAAACATGCAACGGCAAATTAATCTTCTAAATTACTGAAAATTTGTTTCAAGTATTTCAAGTACTTGCCAACTTGTACTCTTCTTGCAAGTTATTTTTATGTACATAACTAATACGCGATAGACAATTTATTATTTGTTTTGCTTTCAACTGGTTTTCCACTGAATGCAGACACTACCTACAATTTTCGCTCACGCAAACGCTATCCGCAAATGAGAGTGAGAGAGCGAAAGTAATTGCGATCCCCACAAATGTTTTGTACAGCGATTCAAATGTAATTGTGCAGCCTTTTAATATATACACATAGGCAACTAACTGGAGTACTTCTTTCCTCTGGAGCAAACCAGTTCTGGTTCGCATCCACCAGAGAGCCCGAACAGAACCAAAGCGGTTGACGGTTGGCGGTCCTTTCTCGGCGAAATACGCTGAGAACCCGTCCAGAAAACAAGCGATGGCGGTTGTCGGATCACGGTTGCATTTTATTTTGGGAATGATACAAATTATTTTACATTTTGCTTTGAATTCTCATGAATGCAACTCAGACACAAAAACAGAATGTCAGATCATAGTAAAAACTAAGAAAATAACACTGAACGTACTCAATCGTTAGTAAAAATATGTTAACATTTAAGTCACTTAGAGAGAGATCCGCCAGCCGTCAGAGAAAAACTAGAATAGATTCTATTCTGGCGTTTTCCCGTCGAGCATTTCTACGGCGGTTTAATTTTTGGTGGCTGTATATATTTTCATGTATTTTGTGGCATGGCGAATCCGACAACAGCCATCCGCTTTGGTTCTGTTCGAGCTCAGAGGCGGCACAACATTTTAATTTTTACTTGCCTTCTTTCCTCTGGATCAAACCAGTTCTGGTTCGCATCCACCAGAGGCGGCACACTTTTAATTTTTTTCGTGCCTTCTCTCCTCTGGAGCAAACCAATTCTGGTTCGTATCCACCAGAGACGGCACACTTTTAGTTACTCTCTTGGTTTTGTTGTTTTAATCATATTAAGCAGCATTCCTTTTAGAGTTATTTTCAGCCTTCCTGTTGACGTATGGAACCGATTACCGACAGCGATTACCGTTCACCGATACCGATTTTCCTTCGCTCTCAAACCATTTCTCTCGGCTACCGATATACAGCAGTAGTCTTCGACCGTCATCGACGAACACTCACTCCGACTCACACGACACTGCACTGCAATAAAAATCATAAGCTTATAATAAGGCAAAGTTATAAATAAAGAACTTAAATTTAATTGGAAAATTGCGTTATTTTTATTTGTAATTAGATAAAACCAGAATTAGATAAAACAGAAATTAGATAAAACCACCGTCACAGATGAAACGAGAAAACGATTTGCTGAAGAGGGAGACGGAGTTGCTGATAAAAGAAAAGGAGTGGCTAATGAGAGAAAAAAAAAATAAAAAGAGCGATGAAAGCAACAGTGATGGTCACAATAAAAATTACAGTGGAAATTTTTCCGTTAAAGATTTAATTTACGAATTTTCGGGCAATGGAGATTCTTTCCATCATTAGGAAACGCAACTTAAGAGCGTTAATTTCAAATAATTAATTTCAAATGATGACAATGCCCATTGAGTGCATACTGTATGAAATGAAGATGATGTTTGAAAATCGTGCAAGCCGACTAACATTGAAACGCCAGTTTGAAGTTAGAAAATGGCAAGTCAATGAAACATTCCAAGAATATTTTTATCAAATAAAACACCGAACATTGGCGACGACGAGTTACTGGAATACTTAATCGAGGGAATTCCGGATTATTCACTTAGAGTACAAGCAAAAATGCAGTGTTTCCGAGATAATACTTGTTGGATGCATTTCGAATGGTGCAATTGACAAAACGTGCATCAACTGCAATGATGGAACTAGCAGGTCATGACCCATTAAATGATCGACAGCGAATATTGAAGACAAGATGTAATAAAATTTCAGTGGAATTTAATTTATTCAAAGATAAATATTTTAATAGAGATGTGTTTGAGAGAAATTTTTGCTAGAAGTGAAAATACTTGAAAAGTTTCTAAAATCATATTGAGAAGTTTGTTTGTGAGTGCTATAAACAGAAATAACATGTATATAATATTTAAGTACACAAAACCCCCTCTCAATCACATAATTTTAAAGTTTTACATGATTGATTATGTCCGGTGTAATCTAGAGATTTTGTAAATATATCAGAAAGTTGATTTCGTGTATTCCTTTTTCAATATGGTCACGGATGAAATGATGCTTAATGTCAATATGCTTTGATCTTTTACTGTCTGTACTCTTGGCCATCCCTATGCAGCCCATATTGTCTTCAAACATAAATACTGGCGATTTAGGTGTCACGATCTTCATGTCAATAAAAATTCCTCAAATCCACAGGATTTCAGCAATTGCTTGACTCAGAGCAATGTATTAGGCTTCGCTCGATGATGTTTCAACCACTGTTTGCTTTCGACTACGCCAAGATACTGGACAGCCCTAAACCAAAAATACAAAACCGCTTACAGATTTTCTATCTAACGTATCTGACGCCCAGTCAGCATCTGAGTAGCCAATAAGTTCGGCACTATCGCCTTTATTATAAACCAATTTTAAGTCTTTTATTCCTTTGAGAGGGGTGATTACGATTTTCGTTGCCCCTCAATTTGAGTTTGCAGTTTTGAAGTATTCTTTGAGAAAATAAGATTGGCCAAAGGATTTATCGATATACCGATTAGTTATCGAGATATCGATTTTCAAAAAATGTTTACTCAACGGAACCAATATTTAAATTCGGTTATATCTTTGCTTATATTTGTTCGATTTGAATGATTTAGGTGTCATTCGAAAGATATATAAAATGTTTTTAATATGGAACAAAAAAAATATAGTTGTCTTTTACAAAATGTAATTTTTCCGTAAAAGGAGCCAGATAGACTTTTAACAAAGGTTGTTTTTAGTATTCTGAAGTACAAACATATTGATATTTTTCCTAATTTTTATAAAAAAAGTGACTCTGCCTTCCTTTCTAGTAAACGTGATGATGTGGAGTGATAACTAATGTCCGACCGAAGGGCAGCTTCGGCCTCAATATGGCAGAATAACCGAAAATAGCCGAAAGTTTTGGTAAAAATTTCGGAACATTTTAAGAATAGCGACAACTATAATTTTGAATTTTTTTTTGCAGATTATATTGATTTTGGCCTCCTTACTCCAAATCTGAAAAAATTGCAGGCCACTCGCAATTGATTTAGAAGTTATAGGCCTCCAAAGTTGGGAAAAATAGCCTACAAATCTTGCTATTTTTCTAAATTTTTCAACAAAACTAAACTCTATGGGTCTCATAAGAATGGTAATTTAAGTACCTATTCAACAAGGTACCAATTCAAATATGAAAATTCATGCATATCTTTTAAAGATATAAACATTTTTGTTGTCGTGCTTTCGTAAAATGGAAACCACTAGTTTTCCAGACAAATTGTAAATATAATAATAGGTACATCTTAAAAAGTTATGAATGAATTTTCATGTTTGATACCTCTTTGAATAGGCACTCGCATTAACTTTCTTTTGATACCCATAACGCGGAACACTAAAAAAAAGCAAAAAGATTTTTAGCCCATTTTGCAACTTTGGAGGCCTTTAACTTCTAAACCAATTGCCAGCAGCCTGAAATTTGGATTTAGGAGGTTAAAATCCGTATAATCCAACAACAAAATATTAAAAAATAGTGTTTTTGCTATTCTTGAATTATAACAAAATTTTTTGCATCAGTCATTTAATTCAAATGTATAAGTTTGGTTTAATAAAAATATTTACAACGCATTGTACAAAACAAAAATTATGAATTCGTCTATAATTTGATTTATCGTGTTAACACAAAACATTTTGTTTAATTTTATGAGTTCTATCATTTTCGATATTACCATTAAAGTTTTATAGGTACTTAAGCCAAAAATTGATAATTGAACTTCCGAACGAATTCTGTGTGTGTGGAATAAAGCAAAAAAAAAAAAAAACGAAATACATATTTCTTTTTTTATAATACTAAACCTTAGAAAAAAACAGAAATACTTTGCTTTGTGGTTCTAAAAAAATGTACATTGTAGGTGCGTACTATTTTGAGTGTGTACGGAAAAAATAAAAAAAAAAATAAAAAATTATCTCATTCAATTAAATATTATAAACTTCAATATTCAAATAATACTTGTTTTGTACTAGTAGTACTTTTGTTTTCTTTTAATAAAAACAATCATTTGTAAAAACTTAAATTTTCATATTAATAACCAGTTTCGGTTTCGGCCGAATATTATAAAATGGCCGAATATTCGGTTTCGGCCAAAATTCCGGTTTCGGTCGGACACTAGCGATAACCATTAAATGGAGCTCGGCACTGCTTCCCCTGAATACACACATCGCATCTCTTTAGCCACGCTGATGACAGGATTATTTAAATCCTCTAATATTGAAAAACTCCATTTATAGTTGCACATGTGGTCAGTCGCCCCAGAGTCAATTTTAAAAATAATGAAGTTGTGCAAAGTTTTATGTTCACTGCTTGATAATAGTGAGTACATAAAACAAACTGACTTAAAGCGCGATACCGCACTGGCTTTGCTTTGCTGCAAGTTGACGCGACAATCTTTTTTCATATGACCTCGCCTCTTGCATCTATAGCATATGCCATTGAACTTCTTATGTTCTCCAGAAAACGCTGCAACTTTATCAGTTTCCGTTTGGCCACTTTCGCGATCTATTTGTTTAGCTTCTTCAGCTAAAAGCCGCTGCTTCACTAGGTCCATCGTAAGATCTGTCTCGCTCATATTTTCAAGAGCCGTGACAACAGGATCAAATAGATCGGGTAGGGTTGCAAATAATTGTGCCACAACATCATTTTCGGTTACGGTTGCTCAGGGTGATTTTAGCTTCCGTACAAGCTGCCCACATCTCTTTTGCTGTTTCCTTCTCTCGAACATATTCCAGGTATCCGTCAGCAATTAAGCTGACCAAGACTGATTTCGCCTTTTTGTCCTTTGTACTAAACTGCACTGCCAAGTTCTGCTCTGCCGGAGGAACTTCCTTAAGGACATTAAGGAGATCCAGTGCATCCAAATGTAGTTGTACGCGAAAACTCCAGTTTTCAAAATTATGTCCATGAAACTGCAAGATTCCGTGGGGCAATTCTTTTCTGCTATCGCCCATAAGCTCTTGTAATAAAACTTCAGTGGAATTTAATTTTTTCAAAGATAAATATACATTTTCTTATGAAAACTTGTTTTACTGAAATGAAATAAATATTGTTATATAAAGCACATGTCCAAAATAAAGTAAATATAATTTTTAGTACTGTTTGTGAAGAAAAATTTGCATATTTTGTAGGGGTGCTTTTTCCCCTTTTTACCGATTTACACAAAAAGCGGCTACGTTGCTTGAAGTGCTTGACAGAATTTTGACTGTTTTTTCGTTTTCATTTTGCTATCTTCGTCACTTTTCTACATTTTCTTTTGAATGTAATCATCAAGTGTCACATTTGACGAACACCAATGACGAGGTGCGCAGTAAATTTTGTTTGTTGCGCCGGGAATACTTTCCTGTAGCTCTTTATATGACCATGTTCTCACTCGCCTTAAAAAAGGCAGAGTAATGGCGTTATTTCGACACTACGCATCTGTCAGGTGTTCTTACTACCGACTTTTTTAAGACCGCCTTAGTTTGAATTCCGAGAACAGTTAATAAAATGTGCTGTTAAATTTCGGAAAATTCATTACTTTGTAAGTCTTAAATTAAACAGCAACGCAAACAATTAGAAATAAGTAAAAGTGAAAACCCAACCAATGCAAAACAAAATGTATTTGCTCTAAAACATAAGAGAACCAAGAGGAAAATGACAAACAATGAAACTTCAAAGTAACAGACGTCAAACTGAATCGCAAAATTTTTAAAATTTTTGAAAATGCTGCCTTACGTAACTTGTCACCTTCCCACTTTCCGCCTTACCAGTATACGTCAAACTTAATCCGATGCTCCGCCTAACGTAAGGCGCGTGAGAACAGGCTCTAAGGATAGAGGTAGCTGCAGCGCTGACTGTGCTCTCTTTCCATGCTGCATTTCTGTCAAATTTAGCTGTGTGGCGAATGAAAACAAAAGAAAATAAATAAAAAGTTTTGCTTCGTTTTGATATTTCTGGCAGTATGCTCTCATCTGGTGCATCTACCTGTATTCTTCTGTCATGGTCAAAACACATTCATTCTTTTGGGTGGCAAATAAGAGGGCCTTAATGTTTTTTGTATGAGGATAAGCTTTAGTATTTACATATTTTCTTACAGATTTCTTTGGAGACTTGACATGAAATTAAAATGTATTAGTGCCCTAAGGTTGGAAGCTATAATTAGATACTTTTATATAAAAAAAAATAATGAAAAGCCAACAATTCGGAAAAACTACACAAAACTATTTCTTTTAAAGAAATTTAATTTGTTTAATTTGGTATGGATTTAAGTTGTTAAGATTTTGTGTTATTTTAATATCAATCAAATAGTTTATAAAAAATTTTTGAAATTAATTATTAAAAAATCATTAAAAGTAGCTTTTATAATTTTACTTATGTTTTTCTCTGTAAAAAATCGGTAACGCACCACATTGTATAACGGTGCTATATAAAAAATACTTAGTAAACATACATCTAACCTTTCTTTACCTTTCTTCACCTTTCTTTACTACATAACCGAATGCGGGCCTGTTTTAATGTTTTTGTGTTTGTGTCAACTTCATTGTGTTTGTAAAATACTTCAATTCACTTCAACTACCCCACCCAGCATTTTTTTAAATTTTTGAACATATAAGAGTTGTTTTCGACTCTCTTCCGCGATGGTGACAGTCGAAAGTGCGTTCATTTTCTGATCAGAAAAGACTCTTTGTTCGGGAGAAAATGGTACCCTACACGCGACTCTTCTTGATGAGTCATTTTTGAGTCGTTTTTTGATCCCGGAAATATCAAAAAATGATTAAAAACGACTCATTTCGAGTCATATCCGAGTCGTTTTTTGAACCGGAAAATACGAAAAAATGATTGAAAAAAGACTCATTTTGGAGTCGTATTCGAGTCTTTTTTTAATCTTTTTTTGACCTTTCCCAAATAAAAAAAAGACTCATTTTCGAGTCATATCCGAGTCGTTTTTTGAACCGGAAAATACGAAAAAATGATTGAAAAACGACTCATTTTGGAGTCGTATTCGAGTCTTTTTTAAATCTTTTTTTGACCTTTCCGAGATAAAAAAACGACTCGAAAAAGACTCGTCAAAAAGAGTCACGCGTAGGGTACCATTTTCTACCGAGCAAAGAGTCTTTTCTGATCCGAAAATGATAGCACTTCCGATTGTTATAATAGAGCCGAAAATTCCGAACAATTCCAACTCCAATTTGCTCGAAAATTTCATAAAATGCTTGGTAGACTAGGTTTGCTACAATTGTGTTACACGGCTGCAAAAAAGTTTGGACGATCATTAGAATTAAATAAAAATGTTAAGTTTATTAAAATTCAGTTGGACTTTTTATATATGTTTAAAGTATTGTAATTATGATGACTGAACAAGTTAAACAGGATATTATTAAATTTTTTTACCTAGGTGCATTTCAAAGAAAATACCCAAATGAGCTAATATCGACAGTGGAGGATGTGGCGAAGAAGTTTTCTACAATGCGCATGATCGCATAGCCAAGAAAATGAAAATAATTTTTATTTCATTTATTTATTAAGAATGTAATATGTTTGAATGTAAAAACTAAAATAAAAATAAAAATAATTTAAAAAACCCTAAAATATTTTGATTCTAAGCCTTTTGATTGCATAAGCCTGCACTTCCCGCTTTGAGTGCGAATTATTTTAAAAAAACGTGTCCGTCTCGAGTTTGCATTATTTAAAAAAAGAGCCCGTCTCGAATAAAAAATGATTCCAAAAACAATTCTTATACGATTCCGTTCCGAGTTCGAGACGAATCCGAGAAAGTGGAAAAAAGCAATTCGCATTTTTAAGAGGAATTTCGTACTAAAAAGGATCAGTTTTTGATGCGAAACGCAACCTGTTTCAGATAAAATACACGAAGAAGTAAGTCCATCTCGAATTCTAAACGGATCCGTATGGCGCACTTGGTTTTAAAAGGTTTTATAATAAAATTAAATTGATTTTCTATGAGTTAAATACAAATTCTAAATGTTTGATAGTTTAAATCATTCTTGATTTTAATGACAAATTCTAGTTGTTACACAGTTTAAAATCGTTTATTTAGCTTTAGGTCAGGTTAGAACAATTAATTGCTCTAACGAATTTTTTCCAAAGAAACAACAATAACAACATTTTGTGATAACAACATTTTAACCTTTGTGATGCCACCGCTGGGAAGCGAACCCGGGCCGTGGTCGCCGTGCAAGTGCATTTTAGCGACCTACACTATAGAGGCGATGAGATTTCAGTGTCAATTTCTCAGTTTTCATATTTCTTGTTGTTGTTCTTTTTGCTTTATTTTAGCTTATGTTATTATGGAGTCCAACTATCTGTTGGAATTCACCACTAATAAAGCATGGTTACTGAAGTTGTTTTTAGATTTGCTGAAAAATCTTCAGGCTGTTTTGACGTTTTTTTTTTTTTTGGTCTGGCTTTTCTATCTCGCATTGAATTATCACAAATTACCACACGTATATATTCCTTATATTTTACTTCTATGCATGTGTGTCAATGTTATGTTCTGGCTTACACTTGTCAAGAATTGACGTGTCATATTTTGACATTTTTTTTGACAAATTGACATATTTGTTGTTGTTTTCGCAGGTAATGAAAAAACTGGAAATTGAGAGAGCGTCTCTGTCATCCAAAAATTTCCAAGCAACCGACAACATTTGTTCATGGTCCAAAGCTGAAAACAATTCGGACGGTTGCATTTTCTTCACGTTTTACGTTTAGTAGTAATAACTGCACTGCAGTAGGAAATGTAATATTTGAATTCATCAGTAATGCTATGTTTGTTGTTTATTATTGCATTATAACTTAAAATTATGTGAAAAAGCATTACATACAATTTGAACATATCTGCATATGCGTTGCAAGCATTAATTTTTAGTTTAACTCAATCAGAGCTAACAATGTTCATAGTGTGTAAGGAATTGCGGCATAATTTTATTTTAGAGCCCACACTACATGTGATACATTTCCTGCATATATATTAGCCAATCTAATTAATTTTAACCCCAGAAGATCAGAATTCAACCCATCCATTTTAAATGCAAATAAAATCACTTATATAAAGTCTATAGAGGGTAGCCGTTTTATTAAATCGATTGCATAAAGGAGCATTGCGTGCACGAAATGGTAGCAAAAACGTAGTAAATTTTGCTTCCGCCATTATCGAACAGAAAACTATGTGTAGCATACCGTGGACAAAACAATGAGAGAGAGAAAAAATATGGCGAAAATTCCAATGTTTGACAGACAAGGGGCATGTCACACGGTGTCTGCTTGTCCGTCAAACATTGGAATTTTCGCCATTTTTTTCCTCTCTCTCATTTTTTTGTCCACGGCATGCTACACGTAGTTTTCTGTTCGATAATGGCGGAAGCTAAATTTACTACGTTTCTGCTACCATTTCGTGCTGGTAATGCTCCTTTATGCAATCGATTCAATAAAACGGCTACCCTCTATTGGTTGTTTATAAGTGGTTTTATTTGCATTTAAAATTGATGGGCTAAATTCTGATCTCCGGGGCTTAAAGTAATTACATTGGCCAATATGTATGCAGGAAGTGTATCCACATATATAGATGACAACGATATGGTCACAATAAAAACAATTGTTGAGTTGATGAAACTCTAGATGGAGGTAAAAAAAGTGAAAAAAGATCCTGCTGGATTAAGCCATGGAGAATTGGCAGACATAAGAAAGGGATGATAAATTTATCAAAGGAGCTAAGATTACTAATGATAAAGTATTTACAATTTTTTTAAGAATATCTCACAAAGCCGGTTGGCTTTGAAATTCATTTATGAACATTTCAGTAATATTTCTACTCCAATTAATAGCCATAACCTTATCTCTTAGAATATTGAAAATTTTGACGATTTAAACGATATTACAAGATATTTGTATATATAAACAGTTTATTTGTTAACTACGCGGCTGTAATGTATGACTAGCTTGATCAGTTATACCATCAGTAAATCTACTGCTCACATTTTCTCTTGACGATTGTGCTAAAATACAAGGGTGAAAGAGACAACTGCAGCTGTACATACAAGCACTAAAAATACTATATACAATGACGTGTTACTTTCATATATGCAATGGAATAGTTTATAAATGGAAAATATAATTAAAAAATGTATACATTTTTATAAATAACATCATATACACATTTTACGTTCATATTTTTAATTTTAAAAAATACACAATCAATAAAAAAACAATATATTAAATCATTAATATTACACTCACAACAATCACTATTAATATTCAGCTGTTCAGTTGAATCAATTTGCTGCAGCTTACCGGGCTGCATTTTGCATGTTCGTCAAGTATTCTTCTTCTTTTTATAAATAAATACCATTTAAGCCATGTATAGCACTAGCAGCGTACAATTCAATACTAAACAACAAACATCGCATTACTGATGAATTCAAATAGTACATTTCCTGCTGCAGTGCAGTATTATTACTACTAAACGTGAAACATCAAGAAAATGCAACCGTTGTCCAAATTGTTTTCAGCTTTGGGCCGTGAACATTTTTGTCGGTTGCCTGGAAATTTTTTGATGAGTGAGAAGCTCTCTCAATTTCCAGTTTTTTTCTTTTACCCGCGAAAACAACAACAAATTTGTCCGTGTCCGCTGTGTGTGGCATGCACCCAAGCAGACAATGGGGCATGTTACTCTTAGCGGACACGGACAAATTTGTTGTTGTTTTCGTGGGTAAAATAAAAAACTGGAAATTGAGAGAACTTCTTTTACCCGCGAAAATAACAACAAATTTGTCCGTGTCCGCTAAGTGTGACATGCCCCAATGTCGGCTTGTTTGTCAAACATTTTAATTTTCGCCACATTTTTTCTCTCTCATTCTTTTGTCCAAGTATAAACCGGGGCAATGCGTTATGCGTACGTATGGATATGTTACAGTCATTCGTTATATGTACGCATACATTCGTTACTATGTAAAAAATATCTATTTCAATGTCTAAAAAATAAATACGTTTGCTGTAAGTATTGCTTCGTTGTCCTTATGAACAAAACTTGAATGTTATTAACGATCAGTACGTTAAATGTGCGGGGTTGAATTCCTGAAAATGGTCGTATTCAACTGCACGAACAGCATTCATCAAATATAGGAACAATATTATTTTTTGTGAGACTAAATGAAATTTGACGAAAAATTTTATGAGTATGAACACCTTTTTGGTCACACGATTTGACAAACGATTTGATGAGCGATTTGAAGTGTGAACGGGGCTTATGACGTTTTTACTATTCATATTCAATGTAGCACAACCTTAAATTACAACAGAATCCGAACGAAACAAACAAGGAAAAACAAGATTTTGGGTTGAAAGAAAAATTGACAAGTTTTCGACTTGTTTACTTTGCTTTGTGAATAGCTTTCGCAACTTGTTTTTGCTATTTCTTGAGGAAAATATTTGTGTCCAATTTGTTTAAAGTTGTAAAATTAGGTGTGAATGAGCTAGTTTTCAAGAAATATAAAGCGTAAAACAATGAATAAATTTTGAGAAAATTTAAATCAGTTTAAATAAATAAGTAAAAATTCAAAGCTATTGTTAAAAAAGACTACTAGCTAGAAAAGAAAGGTAAGAACAAATTTGCCCAATAAGATTAACTACGTAATCAAAACACTATGTATATTATGTATGTTATTGTTTTCTGTAAGTCGTTGATTTTCTTACGTATAAATATTCGAAATTTTTTTTTAAACCAAGATGAAGTCATAAAATTATTAAATCGAAACTGTTTTGTTTTTTGCAATAGCTTTCATTTGTGGGTGTTCCTGTCTTGCATCTTGTTCATACATTTAATCGTCTTCTTCTATCATTAATATATTGCAAAACACAGGGTTAAAATTAGCGGGTCAAATAAATCATAATTACAGTGGTTTTTTTTATGCTCCAACAAATATTTACAGGTGGTCTACATGTATTCTGGCTTCAATTGTGGTATGACCTTGATTCGAAATTTTGTGGAAAGTTAACCCTCATGTGTATACGAAAAATTTCCCCCTTTCGTGTATACGAAGGTACCCGGGTACCTTCATACGATCTGTATGAGAGAAACGATATGTGAATGAAAAAAATCATGTGTATACGAAAAATTTCCCCTTTCGTGTATACGAAGGTACCCGGGTACCTTTACACTATCTGTATGAAAGAAACTAGATATGAATGAAAAAATCCAAAGTAACTTTGTAATCCTTCATCCTGATTGCATCAGTACATGATTTTCTAAACGTAAAAAATCGACTAAGACCATAAAGTTCGAATTCGCATGTATTTTACCCGGTGGCACCCGGGTACCTTCGTATAAGACGAAGGGGTAGTACTTAAAAAACTTTCCAAAACATTTTCTTGGCAATATAAAAACTTTATTGAATAAAAAAATAAATTTTAGGAAGGTACTAAAGATTTCAGTATATAGTTCCTTGGACGAAAGTTACATTTTTTGCTTTAAAATTGCAAAATGTACCCGGGTACCTTCGTATACACAGGAGGGTTAATTGGTTGAAAAATTCATGATAAAATATGCTATCATTTTTAATTAAGACTCAATTTCATTTCGAAATTCAAACAGTAATTTATTAAAACAAAAATCAAAAAGTTATTAATATAGCACTAATTTTTAGTCTTGAAGGATATCTCATCAACTATTTATTGGATTTACTTGAAATTGCAGATGATATTTTAAATATGGGCTTTTCCACAGAAAAGTCTACAGTGGCCAAAAATTTAAAACTTATTAAAATCTTACTATTTGATGATATTATCTAAGAAAAACATTTTAATTTTATTAATTTAAGCAATTTCTACATAAATTCATTAACCATGATGACCAAATCGTCTGCACTATTTCACAAAAGTAGTTTTTCTTTTTCGTAAATGTTTAGTAAATGCTTCGTTAATTTTTTTGGCTTAGTAAAAATGAAATGCAAAAAGATTATGAAAAAATGGAAAGCACAAAATATTAAATTTGTTTTTTAATTACTAAAATACATAATTACTTAACTTCCTAATCACTTTTATGTGATAAAAAAAACCAGAGAAGATTTTTAAATTTGATCACTTGGAAAATAAACTTGTCATTTCAAACCTTCTTGTATACAAAAGAGTTGTATACAAAAGGTCTTGCCCAATTTAGAGAGTATTGCAAATTTTGTAGTCCAAGTCAAAAATCACTTCCGTTTTTTGTAACGTAACGCCAGCACATATTTTTGCTTATATCTTAAATTCCTTAGGGTTATAATGTTTAGTCCCCAAGTTATAATGTACATGTTGAACGTATAGAGAGAATCCAAAACCGTTTTGTTGGGTTTGCTCTAAGGGGCTTAAGTGGAACTGACACTTTAAACCTTCCTCCTTATGAGAATCGTTCAAAACTATTAAAAATTCAATCTTTAAATGAGAGAAGAAAGTCTGCAGATATCGTCTATATACACCAATTCATAACTGGTGTATTCGATTCACCAGAACTCCAAACTCATAAGTTTTAACACTAACCGTAGAAGCAGCAGAAACGCTAACAATTTAATTTACTTACCTTTTAGTAGAACAAATTATATGGCTACTGCTCCTTTAAATCGCATGAGTAGCTTTGTAAACAACTGTAGCTTTTTTGATGTTGGTTAATCGAAAGGTCAACTCAAAAGTAGATTGAAAACTAATGTATGATAACATCTATGTAAACGCATGGATAGTTGTTATGCCATGTGTTGTCCCTGAGCCCAACCCATATTATGGTGGGTAAATTTTTCTCACTTTAGATTATTTTGGACCACTATTATCGATATCATTGAGATATTTTATTGTTATTTGGGCTGGTTCTTAAGATAATCTAATACGGAGAATTTTCAAGACAATTTGTGGTTACTCTTAAAATAAAAGAAAAATAAAATAGAATTCATAATTTAAAACAAGTTGTGACCTTATTTTGTATTAGCAACTATTTTTTAAAATTTCCTTAATTTGGTAATATTGTTTTATAGGAGATATACATTCGCGCTCAAAAAAAAAAAGCCGAGTTAATAATTTGATAACTAATATTATTTTTCTTGAATTATAACACAGTGTGCTAAAGCCATTGGCGACCGTAGCCTAGTGGGTAGAGTGCGTGGCCCCTAAGCTAAAGAACCGCGACAGCTCGGGTTCAATTCCAGCTCAGACAGAAAGTTTTTTCAATTGAATTAATTTTTCTGTTCGGTCGTCACCTCTCTGCAGACAATGGCAAACCTCGGAGAGTAAAAATTGCCATGTAAAGCTTCTTGAGAACATAAGCCGTTCGGAGTCGGCATAAAACACGTAGGTCCAGGTCTCGGTCATTTGTGATCAAACATTTAATAACACGCACAACACAATTGATCAATAGAAGCTAGGTCAAAGTCCTTTCAAGGGCTGAAATGGCCAATTTATTTTATTTTTTTTATTGCTAAAGCCATTAAATAAACAAGAACATCCAAACTTTAAGAGTCCATCGAACCTGATTTGACCTCTCAAGGTCATCACAATTTTTTTCAACTTATTTTTAAAGTTGAAGTGTTCGAATTTTGTTGTGCCGACATTAATTGCATTTTTGCATCCATTTGGCCTATTGCAAATGAAAAATAAAATGCATTTTTTTCAATAGAATTTCACGTAAAATAAGGCTATGTAAAAAGATTATCTAAAAGTTATCCGATTTGAAATCTTTTTAGCATGACGTTTAAGTGAAGTTAAATAAACTAAATTTACTCTTTAAAAACATAAATATGCAATTTTATGCGGGTTTTATTTTATTAAAAACATATGGTTTGTATAGGAGGTAGGCAATGCAGTTGACATAGCATTCTTATTTTTTGTGCTGTTATTTAATTTAGGCTAAAACTTATTTGTACAAAATTTTATGGCTCTAGCTTTTAAAGCTTCTGAGATAATGCAAATGCCATTCTAAAATCGAAAAAAGCTCAATGTGCATCACCCCGTTGCCTTCTTCAAGATATTGATTAAATATTCTGAACATTTTATACAATCTTCTTAAAAGTACTATAAATTTACCTGTAAAGTATTTAGTACTCACATTTTTTACTTTTTTCAAAAAACATTCATGAAAATTGCCTATTTTTTCGGCCTGTCTAGCCAGAGTGAAACCTTAATAAGTCATACACCAACATTTTTTCTGTGTATATAGATTTTGTGTTAAAATTTAAACATTTTTTGTGGTTTTTCTAAATAGCGAACTATCAAAAAAGCTATATCCACAAAAATTGACCACAATCTATCGACTGGCAATAACTGTTAAATCAAAATCGTACTGTTAAAAAAAAATAATCGATAAAGCCTTCTGCTTCGGATTACTTACTTACTTAGTTTGCGCTACAACTCTATGTTGGCCATGGCCTCATTTAAGAATGTGCGCCAGCCATTTCGCTTCGAACAGATTAAATCATGGGAACCTTGGCAGTATATCTGGCGTGAAAGCTTAGCCTACACTAAACGAACGAAAAATTAATTGCCCATTTCAGCCTCTGAAAGCAGTCTACTGATCACTTGTGTTGTACGTATTATTATATGTTTAAACCAGTGATGTGATTAGTATGTAATGAAAAATCCCGATCGCATTCCGATTTAGCCCTCTTTACTCCACCAAAACGACACGAAAAACCCGCAAAAAAATCCCACCAAAATATTTATAGCATTAAAGTATTTTTTATTTTTTTTTAAAGTTTTATTATATTATCCAATGTATTAAAACTTCTTATTACATGAATTTATTTGTGAGCTTTAGATCAAGTAAGATTATAAGAAGGCAACAACAACAACAACTCAGTATAGAGCCAATCACTTAGCTGACTAGACTGTCTCGGAAATAGCTACATTTACTCTTCAGTAGTCTTCGAGTGATTAAGCTGTGATCAACTCTCTGTTAAAGTCGTATATGATTTCACACATGTTTGAACAAATTCTTAAGAATTTTATGTTCAGATCGGCTTGCAATTGTTCAAATCGGCTTGCTAACAGCAATTGTTTTGCAAATTAACAATTGCTAACCAGTATTTGTTATATCTCTATATTTTTGTTGTTTTCAAAACAAAATTTGAAGCTCAAAAAACAAAATTTTTTAATGAAATTGTCAATAACTTAAAAGCAGTTGACAATTTTTATCGTAATTTATTATTTTTAAGTTTCGAATTTTGTTATGAAATCAAAAATTTGCAACAAGCACATAGAAATATTCAAAATACTGGTTAACAATTGTCCATGCTATTCAATAAATCAATTAAGGAATATAATTTTCCACTTTAGAAAAACTCTTTTACAAGTCCTATTTATAAAAAGGATGTAGGGATGATATTAACAACTATAGGCCTATCGCTAAACTCTCATCGATTTCAAAACTTTTTCAGCGGCTCGTGTATGATCGTGTAAAGGTTCATTGTGGGAAGGTCATAACTCTTCAGCATGGATTTGTTACTGGCAGATCCACTGTGTCTAATCTCCTCGATTTTACAACATTTTGTTTAAATTCAGTTTATACAGGCAACCAGGTCGATTGTATTTACACTGATTATAGTAAAGCATTTGATGAACTACCACACAAATTAATTATATTTTAAACTAAAGTTAATGGGTTTTCCACAATTTTTTGTAAGCTACATCCAATCGTATCTAGCAGAGCGATCTTATCAAATACGATTTTGAGGTGTATTGTCTGCTGAATTTATTGCTGAATCAGGTGTTCCTCAGGGTAGCCACCTTGGTCCACTTCTGTTTATTTTAGCCATCAATGATGTAACCCACATCATCAAACACTCTCATCTGCTCATTTATGCAGATTATATGAAAATATACAGATGATATGAAAATATAAAGAACAATAGATGCTAAAGACAATTCAGATCTCCTCCAGTCGGATTTGAAATCCTTTAAAGTGTGGTGTTCTAAAAATAATATGTTTCTAAATCCAGATAAATGCCAAACTATGACCTTTTCGCGAAAAAGGAGTAATTGCATTATTGATTATAAGATAAAAGATACTGCTTTAAATCGTGTAGATTCTGTCAAAGATCTTGGTAAAGGGTGTTTTTTATAGAGTGATACAAGTTTAAATCACAATATAACATAGTAATATATTTTTAATATCAATGAAACGGGCTTTATTGGAAAGAAAATTATGACATTAATGTTTAGGTACGAATTAATGAGGTACGAAAAAACTTCGAATCATGTTCCTATAGCGTTCACCATTGACAGTAACATTCTGACCATCATCGTTTTTGAAGACATATGGGGCAATGACTCCGCCAGCCCATAAAGCGCACCAAACAGTAATTTTCTGTGGATGTAATGGTGATTCGACAAAAGCTTGTGGATTCTCCTCACTCCAAATACGACAATTCTGTTTATTTACGTACCCTTCAACCAAAAATGTGCTTCATCGGAAAATAAAACTTTCCATGGATATTCAAAATCAATATCAATTTGTGCTTCAGCCGGTCGTTTGGCTTTAATTTCTGCACAAGTTGAATCTTGAAAGGTTTTAAGCCAAGATCTTTTCGTAAAATCTTCCATAAAGTGGAAGGGCTCAACCCCAGTTGCTGAGAACGGCGACGAATTGATTGATTAGGATCATCTTCAATGCTTTCCTGTACAGTGGCTACAGATTCTTCAGTGCGCACTGTTCGGCGTCTCACGGGATGCACATTATCAGTAACAGTAAATGTGGTCCGAAAACGATATATTGTTCTTCGAATTAGCAGCTCTGAAGGACGATTATGTACGCCATAAAATGGACGAAGTGCACGATAAGTTTGACGAACAGAAATATTATTTTGATTAAAAATTTCCACAATTTGCCCGCGTTGCTCTGGTGTAAGTCGATCCATAATGAAATGTCAAAGCAAACTAAACTCACTCTATCACTCTATAAAAAACACCCTTTATATGCATGGATTCTAAGCTATCGTTTAGCGTTCATACTGATAACATTCGTAAAAAAGCATCTTCTATGCTCGGGTTTATAAAACGCTGGGCCAAAGAATTTAATAGTATGATTACAACTACAACGCTATATTATTCTATTGTGCGTCCTCGTTTGGAGTATGCAAGTCAAGTTTGGTTCCCAAGTTGCAATGTACATGTTGAACGAATAGAAAGAATTCAAAAACGTTTTGTTCGGTTTGCTCTAAGGGGCTTAAGTGGAACTGACACTTTAAACCTTCCTCCTTATGAGGATCGTTCAAAACTATTAAAAATTCAATCTTTAAATGAGAAGAAAGTCTGCAGATATCGTCTATATACACCAATTCATAACTGGTGTATTCGATTCACCAGAACTCCAAACTCATAAATTTTAACACTAACGTAGAAGCTGCAGAAACGCTAACAAATTTATTTAATTTTTAGTAGAACAAATTATATGGCTACTGCTCCTTTAAATCGCATGAGTAGCTTTGTAAACAACTGTAGCTTTTTTGATGTTAGTTAATCGAAAGGTCAACTCAAAAGTAGATTGAAAACTAATGTATGATAACATCTATGTAAACGCATGGATAGTTGTTATGTCATGTGTTGTCCCTGAGCCCAACCCATATTATGGTGGGTAAACTTTTCTCACTAAAGATTATTTTGGACCACTTTGATCTATATCGTTGAGATATTTCAATGATATTAAGGTTGGTTCTTAAGATGATCTAATGCGGAGAAAGTGCGAAAAGGCTGTAGTAGCTGAACTATATTGTTATTGCATGTAATAATAACAATTGTTAATTTGCCAGAATGGGGCTGTTAATCATATGACATTTAAAGCAGTAAGCTATTTATAGTCATGCTTTAAATGCCATATGATTAAGTAGCCGATATGAACGTAAAATTCTTAAGAATTCGTTCAAACATGTGTAAAATCATTTGCGACTTTAACAGTGAGTTGATCACAGCTTAATCACTCGAAGACTACTGAAGAGGAAATGTAGCAATTTCCGAAACGTTGCCTTCTTAAAATCTTAATTTATCTTTGCCTTCTTAAAATCTTAATAGATCCAAAGCTCACAATAAATGCATGTAATATTTTAAATAATAGATCACAATTAATTAACTTAAAACTTCTTATATTCAAGTAGAAAACTTATTCTATTCATACGAATTTAAGCTTTTAAAATTTTTACACAGTAGAATATCCCACCAAAACACCCGAAATCCTTTACGTTCTCAAATAAGCCAAATATCAAAAAAAAAGCCCGAAATCCCACCAAATTACATCACTGGTTTGAACACAAATGATCGATAACTGGACCTACGAGTTTTATACCGACTCCGAACGACCAATGTCAGGAACATTCACATGGCAGTTTTTAGTCTCTGATATTTGCCATTGCGCCTGCAGAGAATGGCGGCCGAACAGAAATATTATTTCAATTGAATAACATTCTGCCTCAGATGGGAACTGAACCAAGTCCACCACGGTTCTTTAACTTACGGGTCACGCACTCTGTCCAGTATGACATGGCCACCACTAAAATGCAATTAGATGCACTGAATAGGGAGTAATAATAACCGATAATAAATTTAAACAAATTGGTTTTTGAGTTGACGCCAATATTTAAACTACATATTGATTAATTGAAAATTTTTAAACAAGTTAAAAACGATTTCAGCGAAGAAAACACAATATGTTTAATTTTTTTTAATTAGTTTGGGTAGCTAAAACGTAAGAGAGAAAGAGCAAGAGAACTTAATTAATAAATATGAAATTCATTGGTAAACTGAAATTTTTTTTGTTTTTTTCATAAATTATTAGTTCACGCCCTAAAGAATCTGTATTTCAAGTTTCAAGTGAATATTCGAACGGTGATTCAAAATGGGTTTTGTAAAGAAAATGTGCCTCTTCAGCCTAACGTAGCCGTTTTTTTTACTTTTTTATAAACAAATTTTCTATTGAAAAACACGTCAATGTGTTGATTTTTTTCGAATTGTCGCCATTTATTTCTAAGCAATATTTTGAAAATCCCCTACGTCCGGCTATAGCCAATAATATATATTTTGAGAATCTTTTTCGTTTTTTGTCCTCAGTTTATCCATGTGGACAAATTGGTGTCAACGGCACTGAGTCCAGATTCAAGAGGTGCCATTTTCAAAGGACCATTATGCAAAAGTATGCCATTCAAAAATAAAAAATTACATTTTTTTAAAGTACTTATTAATGTTCTAAAGATGTGTACAATGTTTGGTTTGAATCCATCAAACTGATTTCTTTTTGTTAAACAAACAAAAAACACCTGAAATTCAGACGCTTACACTGTTCTTCATACCCCTAAAGGGGGGAATATACACCCAGAAGCCGAAATGAAACCTAAGGGATATTTTTGAATGAGGGTTTTTGTACCTAAAAATATACACATTCAAGAGTATCTTTATTTTCTTTTTTATTAAAAAATTTAATATTAAGGTAGATACTGCATTTTTTATAGAGCGCTGTGAAAAGTGGTGACCAAGATTGCTCCTTCAAAATTCATCTGAAACAAAAAAACGAAAAAGATTATTAAACTAAATACTCAAAACTAGTACTTTTGAAAATATCGATTTTTGACAAAATAGCAAACTTACAAACGCAAAGTAATGATTTTCGACCAAAAATTTGTTATTATTTTGCCTATCAGCCCGATTCTGAATAAATTTTTCCGGGGAATCGGAAAAGGGAGTTTTCATTTTTAAGATAAAGTTGAAGAACATCTTGAAAATTTTTAATGCAAAGTTGTTCATCAATCGTCAATATTCATGAGTGTAAATAAATCAAATGTGATGTCTTTATCTGCTGTCTTAAAAATGAAAAATCCCTTTTCCGATTCCGCCGGAAAAATTATTCAGAATAGGGCCGTAAAGCTAATGAAAGAAGCAACAAAAAAAATCCTACGATGAATAATAGATTATTATATATAGAATAAGCCTGCAAAAAATCAAAACGAGAAATTTTGGTCACCGACTTTGAAAACATGGTTTCGATAAAAGGGCGTTTCAAAAATTGTAAAGCTAATAAATCTCTCTCGAAGGCGGTTCACTCACTAGGCTATAACTTTGTTATTTTTTGAGATATTGACTCAAAACTACAACAGATTGACTGATTTGATTTGAACCACATATTCTTGAGACTTGAAGCTTTAAGAAAATTAAAAAAAGTTTTGGGTGCATAATTCATAATTCCCATTAAAACATTCTGCTACATGTTTGTAATAGTAAGGGATATGTTACGCTTACACTTAGCCTGATTAGTCTACATTTACTTCTTCAATACAATATGATTTGTCTTCACTCTTGAAGAGAAAGAATATGTACCGTTTATTTTATCAGTAGTAGTAGTTGTTGTTGTTGTTGCTGCTGTCTAATCAACACTACTGTAGGAATACTATTTGTAGAGTTGTTTTTCGTTGTTTTTTTCCAACAATTAGTTTCAGTTGAGCTGCGTTAAGGTTGAACAAATTGGATTTGCGAGAAAAGTTTAAGCATAATGTACGTATTTCATAAAAAAGGCCACGTATATTTATCGTAAATAGTAGAATATTTATTATTACAAACCTTCACTACGACGTACGGGCAAATCTTATAGTGCCTTTGATTTAAAAAAAAAGAATTTACAATAAAAAGAGTTTTAGTTGAGTATTCAGCTGTTGTGTTTTTTATCTGCGTAAATTACTTTGTTTTATTCGCTTTAACACTTTTTATTTTCTGTTTCAGACATTATCTATCAAACATTAAAATACAAAATTCTATTACTTAAAATCTGAAAATGGGCGATGAGTTTGATGGTTGTGAATGCGTTTGGTCGCATGAGCTGGCTATGCAGCGACTACTGAATTTTGTAAGTATTTTATTTTCATCTGAATAAAGTAACATATTTGTTTTACCTTTTCTTGCAGATTCGACAGAACCAAAATCACTGCACAGATACGGAGTGCATTGATGGTAAGTTGTCCTGAGTTAAGTGTGTAGAACTGAAAAATGAATGAATCCATTTTTTTGTGCAAAATAAGTGATTTCCCAAAAAAACAGTCCTAAGTGTGTATGTTGCTTGCACACAACGTGCAAGTGGAAGTCATACCCTCTAAAACGCGGATGTCACCAAGAGAGTTGCTTGCAAGAGCAATCATAGCAAGACACCAAAATAGGTGAATACTTTCGAGTATTGCCGGAAACTTTTGTCTGTATATTTGCAGTTGCTTCAAATATAAGGAAAATAATTAATTTCTTCCTAGAGTAATCGAAACACACTCTGAGGTTTCTTATACAAAAACACAAAAATTAAAAAGTGTTAAAAATCGTTATCTCTCCCGAATTGACCCCTAAAGGTCTCAAATGTATAAGATTGAAACCTAGATGCATGCGGGTGGCAGATGGATGGCATTCCAAAATGTTGGGAGGAAAAAAAATAATAGGACCTGGTGCAACATTTCACCTCTCTAGGGGTCACCGTAAATTTTAAGCCAAACAATAAGTCCTTGCCTGAAGTAACTGTGCATTTGACTAGCGGTTTTGGTTTCTCTCGTATCTAATAACTACTCAAACCCGCAAGCAACGAGTTTTGTTAGAGCAACTGTGTTTATGGCGGTATAACTTTCACTTGCATAGAATCTTTATGCAATAATGTTTTATAATAATGGTATTCACTACATTTGTTAAACCCTGCTAAATTGCTAAACTTAACAAATTCGTTAACTTCTGTCAAAATTTTGTTTGGGAAAAGACTTAGCAGCTTGTTTGCAAGTTAACAAGATCAGCACCGTGTTTTTGTTTAGCAGATACCATTTGTTAAGTCTGAAACGTCAAAGTTATTGAGTGTAGTGATGAATCGTTTTGTGAATGAGTTTTAACAAGTACCAAATTATTTATGATTTGCAGCTTCAAAGTCTAAAAACTTCCCTTTTTTAATAAAAAAGTGAAAACTTTGTAAAGATGTTGGTAGAGATTTACGACATTTCAAAGTTTCTGAGTAGCAAATGTATCAAAAGTGTTAACGCACTGTAATATAAAAATAAAAATACATTTTTGGTTACTGAGTTGATTACTGGTTACACGGGTTATTAAAACCACAGATCTATTTCTACATTGAAAGTTGTCAAATTAACATTTGCAAACAATTTTTGCGAAATATTTGCAATTTATAAATGGTTGAAGTAAGAAACTTATATTTCTATTTAATTAAGCTTTATTATTTATTTATTAGCCAAGTGCAAATAAACCCCTTCGTTTGATTTTGTAATAATTCAGTTTTTTCAATTTTAAGCTGATTTTGACATATCAGTTTGTTTAGCACTTGATTATAAAATGTCTTAGCAGGTATGTTCACATCAACAGCTGCTAACTTTAACAATTTAGCAGTTTAGCAGGACTTAACAAATTTGAATGAATACCATTTATAAATTTATTTAATGACTACTTTACAATGTTATTAAAACCATTTGTTATTTTAAAGTTTCTGGTCGTATGCTGCAGAATCCAAATCCCACAAGTGGCAACGAAGGCTCTAACTTTACCATGATGACAATGTTTATGATTTTCGCTGTGCTAATGTATTTTATACGCCCCCAATCAATTATGAAATACACAAATTCAAAGGGTCGGGTTAAGGGGCAGGTTTGTTAATAAACTTGTGTTTTCCTGGCCTTATAGATATAATATAATCTTTTTTTTGCATAAGGATCCCCATGACGGCTCATCACCACCACCGCCGCCGCCAGCACCGCCTGCAGTCAATTAATGCGTGGAGCACAAGTTAGGTTACATTCAAGCAAAATGGAAATTTTAGTGAATCAACAACTGTATACAATTGTCTTTTTTCCTGATTTACACATACACCACCATCTCAGTGTTGGTATTTTTATTCAATTTTAATACTACACGATTGACGTTGTTCATTATTTTAAATCTTTTAACTAACATTTTTTTATCAAAATAAATGTTGTTAAAATTGTAAACAATCTAATATGAAAAATATAAACTACATATAAAAACAATTTAATTAACTGCATTTAACAAAACTTCCTTAAAAACTGGTCAAATAAATACCATTTTTAACTCACAAAGCAGTCGTATTAAAAAAAGTTATGTACCTTTGCTAGCTGGCCAACCGATATTGACCATGTGGTCAGTTCTTGAAGAAAACGAGCGTTGTGTATCAAATTGTGTTGATATGATATAATTTGTTTGGGAAAATATATTAGATAACAAAATTCAGTTATATGGGAGGTGGGCATATTAATCTAACGTTTTGGTTAATTTTTACACCATCTGTCTTCAGTACAAAGCAGTAATGTGTATATAACTTTGTTGATTTGGGATAGTTTTTACGCCAAATATATCAAATAACCGATTTCAGTTACATAGGAGGTGGGCGTGTACGACATTACTGCTCATTCTTACACCAACTTGTCTTCGGTATCAAAACAGTAATGTGTGTGCATTTTATTGATCTACTTTGCTAAGGAATATAGCTAGAATAACTAGTAATATTGTAATTTATTTTACTTTTATACTTATTAAATAAATTTTATCTGTGATTATTTTTTGGCGAAACATGGCGGATTTCGATCTCGGTTTTTTATGGAGGTGGGCGTTTTAGTCGGCAGATTTGCTTCATCTTTACAAACAAAAATATTTCTTTAAATAAAAAACGTATTTGTACTTAATTGGAAAAATATTTTTGAGAAATATACCAGATTACCGTTTTTGGATATATAGAAGGTGGGCGTATCATTTGTCCGATTTAACGAAAACAACAAGAAAGAAAAAACATAAATGCTTTTTTTACTTTATTGCCTTTTGCATTTTCACCAAAACATACAAAAAAAAGTCATGACCCATAAAAAGGTCATAAAGTTCTTATTTTTGGGGTGCAGATAAAACCAATTTAAAGACATGTTGAGAAAGAGATATTTTCAGATATGCTGACTGCTGCCAACCGAAGTGAAAACTTAAATCTACAATAAAGCAGTTTTTTTATACGCGCCTCAAGGAGTTTTCACTTTAAAAATCTCAGCCGAACTAGTTTAACCCTTCATAAGTGCATCGGAGGCCAATCAACACCATTTTATTTTTATTGTTTGGCGTTTAAAGTAGGAGTAGCAACATTTATTTAAACAGTGACCGCATCTTGAACCCAAAGTATCTACATACCAAGTTAAACTATCAAATTATTTATATATCTAGAATTAATTGGGCGTAGATATAGTTTGACTACGCCCATTGTTAGTACAGTTGCCAACAGTAACCACATAAACCAAACTACCAAATTTTAGTCTAATACGATAATACGACTAAAGCCATCTGAAATCTGCCATTTTTCTTTAGGTGTCGTGGTGTGAGTAAGGCTGTCATGAAAGCAAAGATAATCCTCTACCAAAAATCACTAAACGCGTCACTCAAAAATTTAATTGCCTTTTTTATTGTATACTTGCAGGCCACTATTGCCCGAAACTTCGCCACGGACGTATTTTTATCAATCTTCTTAACGCCTTAAAGACTGGAGAATTTTTTCACACATTTTTACAATTTTTACCTAATTTTGATTTTGACTAATTTTTATGTGATATGGTTAGTTTTGCCACATCCGTCTTAGTGATGCGACTATCATACGATTTTTGCTAACGAAAAATTTTTCATTCGAATCAAATGACAAAGATCAAATGATTTTTGCTACCAATTCAAGTAGTCATTCATTCGGCTTAAAAACCTCTAAATAGCTAATAACTGGTGTGATTACTTTATAATTTCCAGTTAAACACAAATCAAGCAGTATTGTTAAACGTACTTTTCCAGTTAAATTTGCAGAACTGATGATTCATGAAGGTAAGCAAACGAAGTGCAAATGAAAAAACTATCGAATGAATGAATAATTTTGAACTATCGAATAATTCGAATATTTTAATTCGATAGTTCCCATCACTATTCAGTTGGCGCTGAGACATCAAACGAGTTTCACGCTGCACTGTACAAAATAAAATAGAAACACGAATATGATTTTTTATTTGCAGACAATTTTTAAGCACTGCCATAATGCTTGGTTTGCCAACGCACAGTGGCACATTGGAATATATTTTTTTTTAAAGGCACTATAGAAATATTGATCCTCAATATTCGTTTGTGGAAAATCAATAACGTTATGCGTTAGTTCTTAAATTATAGAAAGAATACCTTGAAAAATTTTTATGTAAAAATTCAAAAATTTATACAAATTAAAAAAGGTTTCCCATTTTTATTTTTTTGTAATAATAAAATACTAAAAATAGTTTTTTATAATAATAATACAATTCTTGTTAAAACCTGTACAACAATTTGTGTCAGTGCAGAGAGTGAGAGGGCTTCTAACATAAGCACAAAATCCGAAAATTGTAGTAGTATGTGCTTGGGGACCACTGATTTATATGTATCTTACTTTTCGCCTTGCTCGAGGCTTATCAGTTTTTTTTGTTGCGTTTCATTCGAAACCGATACCCGATTATGTTTCAATTCTGTGTCGGTTTGCACAACAACTCTGTATAATGCCTAATTTTTCAAACTAAAACTCTAAATAATGATTTTGTAAATAAAGTTTTTCAAATTACAACTTTTTAAGCTTATTGTGTCTGATCGCATTTGTTAGGACTAAATCATTTAGGTTGGATATATTATATTATGTTGGGCTTTGAAAAAATGTTCAAGGTGACGGATGGTTCGAATTATCAATCTTAAAAAATTGCAGAAACTTGTAATTTTAAATATTTTTGTAATTTTTTAAATATTTACTGGTATCACTCATGTATCTTATTCTACACCACTAAATTGTATAAACACCATAAATAAACATACTTAAAAAATTAAATTAAAATGATAAAAACATCAGAGATAAAATACACGATAAGATAAAACATTTTTTTAAATATCTTTATAATTTGCTTAAAACAGTTGGTGATTCCATTGACCAAACACGCTGAATTTCTTTATTAGCAACCAGATTACTTAAAACAGCCACATCTACAACGAAAAACATTGAAATACAACTGAATTGAAATGGAACCAACCAAATTATCTACCATTCGTTTTTGCATAATGCACTAGAGTGGAGCGTATCGCGTTGATTGGCACAGCTGCATTTATATTTGGGTATACGACTTCATCCATTTTAATATTAGACACACAAATGCCTAAAATACAGCCCTGCTCATCAAACATAGGACCACCACTCTGGCCAGCTTGCACGCATCCATCAGACATGATCGCACCGGGTGTGCACCTAATGATGCGTCCTTGAAATATAGACGGATTGAAATCATACTTTAAGTGAAAGTTAACAAAGTACGGAAAGCCAGCATTGTACACAGTTTGGCCCAAGGAAGGCTTGGTAACGGACAAACGCACAAAATAGCGTTCCGGAATGTGTGCAGGTGCAGTAAGTACCGCGATATCGAAGGGTTTATCGTACTCTGGGTTCCGCCAAACAACATTCGACTCGAATTCTTCATCGACGCTGCGGCAATAGACTTTAGCTTCAGCCTGTTTTGAAAGATTGCATTAAATGTATACATGGTTTTGAAGGATGTACACTCTTTACCTTGAAGATCACATGAGAAGAAGTTATAATGAATTTTTTGTTTTGTACTTTGACAAATGTACCAGTACCCTGACTACCAGCGGCTTCTATAACAACCATGCTGCGCTCCCCTGAAAGACATTTTTTATTAGAATTGTAAACTGAAAAATAAATGTTACAAAAACGAATTTAGGTTAGGTTAATCTGATATCTTTTTGAAGGAATTCGCGAATCTTAGGAGGGATACAAGAGAGGTTTTGGCTACATTTTTCAATGACGCGATATGTACAGGGTTCCCAATATTCGAAGCGCCAATTTTATTTTTAAATAAATCAAAGAAACCACAATTTTTTGTCTGTTCGTCATGAATATCATTTAATTGGGTTCAAGTAGATTTGCTTACATTATTTCTTGAATATGATATCTCGTAAATGGTCGCCATTGGCCTCTACGACATATTGTGCCCGTTTTGCAGCATTTTCCATGGTTTTCTTCAACATTTCGATGGGAATGGCAGTTATTTCTTGACGGATGTTGGTTTTCAGCTCTT
The DNA here is from genome assembly GCA_963920525.1 of Dichetophora obliterata. Lineage (NCBI taxonomy): Eukaryota > Metazoa > Arthropoda > Insecta > Diptera > Sciomyzidae > Dichetophora > Dichetophora obliterata. The sequence continues at coordinate 116,965,288 of OY986437.1, forward strand.
CTAGGGTCTTTGGCTTGTTGACGTTAACCTTTGATTTCAAATAACCCCACAAAAAGAAGTCTGGAGGCGTTAAATCTGGTGATCTTGGCGGCCAATCGAAATCACCATTTTTTGACATCAAACGGCCAGGGAACAATTGCTTCAAAAAATCGATTGTAGTGCGGCTTGTGTGTGATGGCGCGCCGTCTTGTTGAAACCAGTAGTGCCTGATACGCTTTCGGCGAACGATTGGCATGAAAAAATTGTTTATCATATCGCGATAACGCTCCTGATTGACAGTAACTCTGTGGCCATTATCATCTTCGAAAAAGAACGGCCCAATGAGCATTTTAGCACAAACGCCGCACCAAACAGTGACTTTTGCATCGTGAAGAGGTACCTCTTGAATCTCTTGTGGATTTTCAGTGGCATAAATACGGCAATTTTGTTTGTTTACCGTTCCGTTCAACTGAAAATGAGCTTCATCGCTCATTGAGTTGAGTTTTCACTATTGACTTGTTTTGTTCAATGTAAATTTCAACAATTTTAGAGCGTTCGCGTGGCGTGTACTGTTCCATTGTAAACATTTGCTTGGAATGACGCTTCAAACGCGGTATGTCATTAGTCGATTTGGCATCACTGCGGAAAGTTACAGTGTTGCCAGATGGGCGCTTCGAATATTGACAACCCTGTACAATAGATAAGTTTTTTTTTACTGAATTGCAAAAGCTCTTATGATCAGTGCACTAGGATTTAAATAACGAATAAAAAGTAAAATTTATTCTTAATTTTTCAATCAGAACTCAGTATCAAGTATTTTTTATTTAGTCTTTATTTCAATTTCGAATAATTTAGAACCAGAATATTGTTAAAGTCAAATTTTCGGTCATCTATCAAGTTCCTCGTTAAATGAGTGGCAAAGTTTTTCTTCTACCACCATGGGAATGTTGTATTACAATACTTTGAAGCTACTTCTTTTACCCATTCCAGGAGTCCGGGCATCATCACATTTGATGTTGAGTCCTCTCTGAAAGTTGGCATGGTAAAGTCCGGTTGGGTCTCCATATTCGCGAATATCGTATCGAGGAGCTTTATCAAAGCGGATTTCCATCGCTCGAGGGACATTTATCCCTGGAGGCAGCCTCGGTTGATCAGTGTCATGATTCACCTCACTATTGGGCTACGGCTGTTTCGGTTATCTGTCTCTGCTTCTGTCGATTGGCGTGCTGGAGCTCCAACACTTCAATGACTGAAGACTTTTGGTTTTTTTTGAGCTGCCCGCTCTTGGTGCAAAGTGTGCTTAGCTCGCAAAGTGTGACGGACTACCTCTTACTTTTTGCAGGGCCCAGGTGAGCTTCCTTTTCTCTGTGGAAGGTAGATCGCTCCTTTTCGATAACCGGCTACAGATTTTTAGGGCAGCTTTATACTGTGGTTTGGCTTTCAATCCTTCTTTCGACTTTCCCTTTGGGAGCAACCATGCAGAAGGTATTAGAAACTGCTGGTGGTAGGGGGAAAAGAGTAGCAGTTATGCTTCTTTTGAGGTGGCACTTTCATGGTTCGAGTCTCCGTCGACTTTGGGTTGACATCCCAACTCGAGTTGCTTCCTTTATAGAATTTATTTTGATTATTGTCTTGTGTATCACTCCATTGCGATTAATACCTGCCACCAGGATTAAGGGATAAGCTATTTCTTCATTGCTCCACAACAGCCCGCATAATATGGGTGATCCTACTAGGAGCCGAGCCGGTTTTCGTCATCATAGCCCGTTGTGCCATTGAAACATAAGCCAGAAACTACCCCGAGAAACAATTTGTGTCCGTACCAAACTACTCAGGCACAAAAGTCCCGAATATCAGACTAAATTTTATTTTTAAGTTTATAAAAAAATTAATCACACATTGATATTAAACCGAATGCAAACGAGCTTCAGTGAACAGAACCCGAGAAAAAATTCATATATTGTGTCAATCAAGTAGCTGATATGTGCCTGAAACATACCCAACAAGTACCTCGAAAGTCACCTGAAATAATACCGTAGTAAATTTGTATTATGTCAATAAAGTGTTAAAAAACGAGCGACTATATTCGGACATAATAAACTGACGAGTGCTCGATTCGGTCTTCGTTCGGTGCTTGCTACACTGTGCTTGCACAGTTGTTAAGGGACAAAAAGTATTTACTTACAGAAAAAATTGGACAGTTCTCGTTGTAGCATCTTCGAAGTAACGCGTATTCCCAGCTGTTGCATTAAATCACACAGCATGTGAGCAAAATTTGCTGCCAAGGTCATATTGACGATCTCTTGTTGTCGCTGAAAGGAAGTACAGATAATCATGCCAATCAGGTGTCTGCAACAGGAGAAAGATAACGAAAATTAATCAACACTTATAAATAAAGCTCTTAACTTAACGCACAGCTTGTTATTAAAAACGGCAGAACCTTCGCAACCCAAAGGAAGTGCATTCGACATCACAAACAAGCAAGCACTACGACCAATAACATTTGAAACCTTGCCAATGCTGATCGTTTTGTAGAAGTTTTCCAAACCGAAGGGAGTACACATGGTTAACACATCGTCTAATGTGTGTATTGGCGGCAAATATCGCAAGTAGTTAACGATTTGGGTGAGAAAACGTTCAAAGGTCTCAGTTTCTCTTGCTGGACTCAAGCTGAGTACCATGAAACTAGAAAGAAGCACTTCATTATGTTCCGAATCAGGGTTTGTCGATTGACTGAGGAGGTTGTGAAGATGGCGGGCAATCTCAGCGGAGTTGAACAAATACAAAAGTTTTGCGCGAAAACGTGTCAAAATATGTGGTTGTTGTCTGTTATAGGTGGTTGGGGGATATTTACGCCGATCGAAGGTCACTTGATAGTTGAGCGAATTTAAGAGCTGTGCTTCATCCGTAGTAGCATCCTGCACATTTATTAGTTGACACTTTTGGAGTTTATGTATTATTTTTGTGCTGGCACAGATGTTGTCATTAGTTTCATCAGCCACAAAGGGCAGCATTGGACGCACATAAGATTGAAGTAGACATCCAGATGCAATAATAATTTCATTGTTTATTATAATGGCTGATTTTTTAGTGATGGGTTGATTGCTGATTTCAATTAGAGCGTGACGTATTCGCAGTAGCATTGTGGCTGTGGAAAATAAACTGAAATTGGAGCAAAACAGAAAAAAAAATTGTAAACCTCTTTTTAGAACGAACAATAAAACGGCAAACTTAATTTAAAGATTATGAATTGGTTATTCTATAAAAATAAATTGTGGTACAAATAATGAGGTCCAATAAAAAGCTAATTTTTGCAGGAGCTTTGATAAAGGTTCTATGCAGCTTGATAAGAAATATTATTGACTATTATGGCTTGGCTTAAGTCCTTAATAATCATAAGGTAATGTTATTGCGAAAGGACGATTGACCAATCCAGAAATATCAAAAAGGCTCGGTCTTATGTTCAACAGACAATTTGATCGTTATCGAGTTTCGTTAATGAGTCATTTTTGAATTCGCTATCGGGAGAAAGTTTCACTAATGAATATTAAATAATTTAAATATAATTGAAAAAAAAATAATCGGTAATACCCCTTTTCCACACGACAATTTTTCTAGCCAACAAGTAGAAAGTACACAGGAAAGAAGAGCACAGCATCAAAGAAAGAACAGCACAGAAGAAAAAAAAAATAGATGCGTCGCTGGACACACGAGAGAAGCGAAGTTTGATAATTTAATGGTTGTTATAAAAAAAAATATTTAATTAAAAAATTTTAAATACCATAATGTTAACTAAAAACAAAAATATTCCCACTAGTAAATTTTATTACCTTACATTATTATATTACATTAATTTTTAATTATTTTTGTTAATGTTGATAAAATTATTGGTTTTTAATATCTAAAATATTAAACGTATATTATATAGATGTAATGTCATCGATATTTCTAGCAAATATTACATCAATAGTTGTCCTAATCGTGTTGTGCAAACATTTGCATCGCTTATCATTCGCAAATTGTATTTATCAAAACGGCATATTTAAGGCCTAGAATTTGTATGAAATAATTTTTTTTTTATATTTCAAAAGTAAAATATTTCTGACGTTATTTTCACTTATACAGCCGTTTTAGTAGGTGTCCAGCCACAGTGTTTCGTCTAGATTCATTCTCTTTATACTCATTTATCTCGAAACCAACTTTTTTGGCATGGTGTTGTAGAAAAAACAAAAACTATTCAGCATAACATCAGTGGCAGTGGCTGGAACTAGAATTAAAGTTTTATTTGAAAAACGCGTTTTTTGAACGCGTTAATTTTCAAAAGCTCGTCATTCTGTCAATTTTCAATATTTTTTCTTTCTAGTGCCAGCCATTATTGCACTCGTAGGGATTAATAATATTCTTGGTTTTTATTTTATAGATAAATAGAAAAGTCAAAATCTACAACACCGTCCATGCCACTTTTCTTTGAGAACGTCTCATTGAGCGCCATTTTGAACATGATCCACAATTTTTTACACTAAAATCTTTTTTTTATGATGAAAAAATGAGTGTTACAATATACATTAAAAGTTAAAATTGTTCAATATTTTAACTTTTTAAAAAATTCCTAACTATACCTTAAATTTCCTAAATGTAACTATACCTTGCCTTAAGTGTCAGTGAACCTTCATGTTTGAATTCGCAATTAAAATCTACACCTAAAACAATTGGCATCTTGTGATAATTTTCAACCATGGAACCTTGTTACTTTTGTCGTTTGGATAGCTAATGCACAATGGGTCTGTTCGGAAATGCATTATGATGCGTAAACTGCTTTTTCGAAACAAAATGTTCGAAAAAGGCCAATTTTGCAGCACTGCAAACGTCAAACATTCTAAAATGTAATTTTTTATCAAGCGTAACTCATCATTCGCATCAAAAAAATTCACGCTGCAATTTGGACGCTAAAAAAATGCCCGTTGAGCGAATACTGCATAACGATTTGCAAATTTCCGAACAGACGCAATGCTTTTGATCGATTAGAATATGTAGGATAGCTCATGGTATAAAGACAGAGGTAGCTGCAGCGCTGACTGTGGCTCTCTTTCCATACTGCCATGTCTGTCAAATTCAGCTGTGTGGCGAATGGAAACAAAAGAAAATAAATAAAAAGTTTTGCTTCGTTTTGACATTTCCGGCAGTATGCTCTCATCTGGTAAATTTACCTGTATTCTTCTACCATGGGATAGCTAATGCACAATCCTTTTCATATATTCTTGTCATATTCTGCAACATTGCTTCAATTAATACTTAATATTAAATGAACTAATTAACATAACGAAGGTGTTTGGATTAGATGGTAGCGTGCTTGGATTATAATCAATCTTGGATAATTATCAATCGAAAGTGTTAGGAATCGGTTCTCATTGCTGTCATACAAACTTTTTTAATTATATATTCTCTTGTTGTAATCGACGCAAGCAAAAAACAACAACAATGCTAAGAAAAAGGTGTATGGAAACAAGTGTCGTTTTTGAGATTTCACTCAGGCAAATCCCAAAACGAGGCGTAAAAAGCTTCGCTTCAAATACTCGCTAGTACAGACTTGCCTGTACCGCAGACTTGCTGGCAAAAAAACTTTCCGTGTGGAAACCTTTTTATTAGAATTGTTGTTGTTTTTTACTTGCGTCTATTACAACAAGAGGATATAAAATGAAAAATATTTCTTTGCAAGCTTGAGGATCGAATTAGACGAAACACTGTGGCTCGACACCTACTAACGGCTGTAGAAGTGAAAATACAATTAGGGTTTTCACAAGCTGTCGTATTGTTGTATGTCGTATTGCGTTTCAATTAAAAATACAACAACTGTGAACATACCCTAAGGGTTTATTTTAGAAACAGACAAATGACTGGAGAAAATAAATTTTTTTAAATGCCTAAACAAAACGAAAAGAATGAAATAATAAAAGCTTTGTGTGTAAAGTAAGGACTTGATCTTGTTATTAATCAGAAAGCCACGTCAAAACTTTCAATTTCTTCTACAAACCTATTTGCCTGGCAAAATAAAAAGAAAAACTGTTATGATAGTGATGTTACTTATGAAATGTGCACGGTAATAACAAATTCGTAACAAGAAAGAACAGCACTGATGAAATACGACAAACAGTATACATACCAAATGCGATTGTATTGTCGTAAACTAGTTTTATGTGGAAGGCAACAACAAAAACTATACAACTGTTGTGAAAAAATACGACAATACAACAATACGACAGCTTGTGAAAACCCTAAATGTTCAGTTGCTTTTTGACAAGACGTAATGTTATGTAACGTAGAAGTCTAAAATCCACGGATCTATACGTCCCGTCACGTTACGTTACGTTTATTAAAACGTAAAGCATTGTTTCAAACAATAAGTGAAAAAACGCATTGCTCAACTGACATAACGTTACTTCTATTATAATTGGACATTAACGTCAGAAAGACTATACTTTAGAAATATAAAAACATCAGTTTCATAAAAATTCTAAGCCTTAAACAATGCTGTTTTGATAAATATAATTTGCGAATGACAAGCGATCCAAAAAATATTTGCACAAGATTAGGACAACTATTGATGTAATATTTGCTAGAAATATCGATGACATTACATCTATATAATATACGTTTGATAGTTTAGATATTAAAATCCAATAATTTCACTAACATTTACAAAAATAATTCAAAATTAATGTAAAATAATAATGTAAGGTAATAAAATTTACTGGTGGGAAATTATTTTTTTAGTTAACATTAGGTACTTAAAATTTTTCAATTTAAAAATAAAACCATTAAATTATGAAACGTATAAAACTGCGAAAAAGCTTCGCTTCTCTCGGGTGTCCAGCAACGCATCTGTTTTTTATATAATTTCATTTGAAGAAATTTTTAATTTAGATATTTTCTTCTATTCTTCAAATATGAATAAAGTAGAGATCGTACAAAGTATGCATTTTAAAAGCAAAAAATAAGAATTATCTTGTGACTTTTTAAATTTTGAGCAAAACATAATAATTATTTCTGCTTTTTATTTTTTCAAGGCAAAAATAAAAATCAAAATTTGCCCGATTTTTTAAGCACAAAATAACCAATAATGGATTTTTATTTTTTAAGGCATAAATAAAACGCAAAACTTGGCCGATATGTTTTGGTCACAAAATAACTGGCAAGTTTTGGTTTTTTATTTTTTTAAAGCAAAAAAAGTAAAGTTTTCCCTATATTTTTTAAAGTAATTTTTTAAGTAAAAAACTAAAAGCAAAATTAGGATTTCAGTTTACGGTTGAACAAAAATTGAAAAATTTATAAGGGGACTTATATAATTTCGTAAGTACTTCGTAAGGGGTCGTTCATGTATTACGTAAGCAGATTGACTGAGTTCCTAAATGCATTTGTGCAATGCATCAGTCCGAATCCGAAAGCGCAAAAAATGGTGCTCTCGAATGGTTTAGGAGATAAGAATCGTTAAAGTTAAAAAAATGATAATTTCAAGTCTATGAAAACGCCCACATTTTTTACATGTAAATTAAATTCTAAGAAAAATTGTTGCTTATTATAAGGTTGAGATGTGTTCTCTTAAATGAGATATCAACAAATATATTCTTTAAGCACTTTAAGAATCAAAGGATAAATCGTAGATCCAAATATGAAAAATCGCAATGCTTTTGCAAGGCAGTGCCAAACCTTAGGTGTCGACCCTCTAATTGAATTTTTTAAAATTGCTGGTGAGATACACAATCCAGTAGGAGCTCACATGGCATTACAAACGGAAGCAGAATCATCTGCATGTACGGATTCATCAGATTCTGAATGAAATAAACAAAAAGTAAAAACATTTTTAAAAATAAGCTTTTATTTAAAAGAAAACGTGAACTAAAAAGAAAAAATTAATTTAACTGACATTTGCCATATATTATATACTAGGTATATTATAGATTCAGAAGTACCCCTCTCTTGGTTACTCATCACCATAATGAAAGCGTACTCCAACAAGTAAGTTCTAGTGACGTACATGTATCTATTTATACTTTTTCAAAATGTGAAATACATTTAAATTTAAAATACATTTAAATATACAAAAGTTTAAGGCACTGATATTGTCTAGTAAGCCTTTATAACGGATCGCGGACATCGGTGCCTTAAGTTTTTTAAATTTAAATGTATTTAAATTTAAGTGTATTTTACATTTTGATAATTTCTATATATATAAAGTTTCCCCGAATTTTATCGTTTTTACTCCTCGAGAGCTACAATTTTTGTTGGCATACTTAGGCTCAGGAGGCCGGGCCATTAAGTAAAATTATGTCAAAACTTTTATTGTAGGATTTCTGCATCATCTTGTTTTGACTTTGTTTTAATACATTTTGTTTTAATATAATTAATCAGTCTTTTCAAGATAACAAAAACAATAAAATTGCCTTACCTAGACGTTGTATTCTCAACCAATTGTGAAATTATCTGCACTGCAATGAGTTCGGAACAACTCAACTTCTTATCGGCTTCATATCTTTCTAGTTGTTTTCATAAATTTGTTTTTCAATGCATAACTTCAACAATTAAAAAGAAAACTTGTTACATAAAAACAAAATAATAAACAAACAGCGATTAAAGTCTGAGGAGTCTGTGGTAAATACGTCCGTGAAGATAGCGATAATTTGAGTTAGCGACGAATTTTGTTTTGGTGCTGGCACAGGGTGTTTCATTAATAAAGATAATGATCATTAGGCATTAAATAAAACTCTTTATTTTATGAAATAAGACCGTATATAAAAAAAAGTATCAGAAATCAATAATAAACAATTATAAGCAACGTCTTAAAAACAAAATAATGATTTTATTCTTGTTGGTTTCTTTAATATTTGCATAAAAAAATAAGGCAAATATTTAATATGTAATAGTTTTATGTAGGAGTTTTCTGCACATATGACACCTATATAGCGTACCGACTACAATCATTGGCACCCATAAGGAAATTTTTCCTTGCAACCTATAGCATTCATTCCATTTTTAAGTGATTGTTCCTTTTTGAAATTTTATTTTATTTTTTGGGAAATTCTTTATTTAAAGAAATTTTTAACATATTTATGTATGCTATCTGCAATTTGTGAGAATAAAAATAAAATAAGTGTTTTGAAAACCACAATTATTGGCACGTGAATACAATTATTGGCACAATGATTACTACAATCGTTGGCACTTAGCTCCTTAAAAACTATAATTATTGGCATATTACCACAATTATAAGCACCAATAAAAACGTAATAATTGGCACCCAATATCTATAATAATTATATAATAGCTGGCTGTAATAATATAATTATATTTTTAAACCATAAAAAACAAATCCTTTATTTTTCATAGTTGCCTACATACCTATTTTATTTAATACAGATTTTATTTAAAATTGAACTGAACCATTTTTAAGTACATAAAGGTTAAAAATAAATCACAAAAAATTAGCATAAAAATTTTATCTTATAATAAAAAAAATATTAATTTAAAATAATTTATAAATATAGCTCTACAACTTTTAAATATTGATGTGAGACCTTAGCTTGGACATGTTTAAAAAAAAAAATTAGTAAATAAACACAATTAATTTTTTTAAGACATTTGGTGGGACTTTAACCCTTTCATGCCCAAATTAACATGGGTTGGGCTACACATTTTTTGACTTAAGATATGTGTTAGTCTTTATTCAAATATGAACTGTTACAGGATGTTGCTTATTGGAAACGTTGGGTAGTTATTGCACCAACTAAACACTTTTCTCATGATTTTTTTTATGTGTATAACTCACTTATCTTTATTTATTTATTTATATTGTGCACTTGGCTTTACAATTAAGCAATTATTTTAATGTTTTTAAGCACTTTTTGTGTAACCAACTTTCTTGCGAAACGATCCCGATATTGATTTTGACCATTTTACTCTACGAAAAACGGCTACTGAATGGACACGTGCAAAGTTTTCTATAGAACAAATAGCTGTAAGCTTGCACAACACACAACGCCATATGATGCAAAAACCACTAGGCAAAAACGTGAAAATAACGGTACTTTGAAGCCAATAAGTGCAATGTTGCCTGTAGATAACATCCAGCGTGAAAGGGCTAAGCAATAATTGCTCCTTATGCCACAATTTTCTGATATAACGTCACTTTCAGCTGGGAGACTTTCACCCAAACTACAATTTCTTCTTTTTCCGTTTCTCTAAAACAATTTGTGGACCTGGCCAAATTTTAGAAAATTTTGGAGCCAGACGAAATTGGAGTGTGGAACGTGGTACCCTATATTTTTTGGCTGAAGATTTTTTAGAAATTTTGCAATTTCTAATTGCTGGCAGAAATTTTTGTAAAATACTTTCATCGTAAGAGCTCTTTCTTTTGGCATTTTTATATGAAAATACGGGGAATCTGGGGGCGATCCCTTACAATGCAATATGTCTGACTGTCTCAACCTGGCGAGGCCAGCATAATCTTTGTGAAATCGTCTCAAGTCGACTTAAAACTCCACGTGGTGTTTCCTGGGCAACGTCAAAACTGACAACCGTTAGTTTGGCGGCTAATCTGAGCGGCGGGCCTCCCTAGGCTTAAAATAGATTGTGCGTCGGGTTTGAAGCCCACCCACCTGGAACTCTTAATTGGGAAGGTGCCTCTATCCAACTGACTGATGTCTTGGAAAGATACAAAGCTGATATCACTGCTATCCAAGAAATGCGATGGAAGGGACAGGGTTGCATTCGGCATGCACCCTGTGATATCTACTACAGCGGCCATGCAGAGAAGCACGACTTTGGATGCGGATTTGTAGTTGGCAAGAGACCACGCCCCACGTCGTGCGATTCACACCTGTGAACGAACGACTTGCCATAATCCGCATCAAGGTTAAATTTTTTAATATAAGCCTAATATGTGAGCACGCTCCGACAGAAGACAAGGACGATGAGATCAAGGAAATTTTGTATGAGCACCTTGAAAATGCTTACGAGCGCTGCCCCCGTCACGACGTAAAAATCGTGCTTGGTGACTTCAACGCTAAGGTGGGGAAGGAAAATATTTTTGGTCCAACAGTCGGAAAGTTCAGCCTCCACGACAATACCTCCGATAACGGAATGAGACTGATTGACTTCGCCGCAGCACGAAACATGGTCGTAAGTAGCACTAGATTCAAGCATCTCAATATTTATGAAGCCACCTGGATGTCCCCTAATCAAAAAACCAAAAATCAAATTGATCACGTTTTGATCGACGGAAGGCACTCTTCCAGTGTATTGGATGTACGCACGATCCGTGGTGCAAACATTGACTCGGATCACTATCTTGTTGCAGCCAAGATCCGTACACGTCTGTGCGCGGCTAAGAATACACGCAACCCTTCACAGAGAAAGCTAGACGTCGACAAGCTGCAATCGAAACAGACAGCCGATGCTTTCGCCACTCGACTCTCACTTCTGCTTCAAAGCACTCCTCCAATCGATAACTTATGCGCGCAGTGGACACACATTCCAACTCCATGCGTGCGGCTGCTGAAGATTTGATTGGCTACCACCGCCCTCGCCGAAACCAGTGGTACGACCAGGAGTGTCGCGACGCCACTGCAGAGAAAGACGCCGCCTACAAAGCCACCCTGCAGTCGGTTGTAACGTGCGCTGCTAAGAAGCGATACAAAGAAAAGAGAAGGGAAGAGAGACGTATTTTCAGGGAAGAGAGGCGGAAAAAAAGAGAGGCAGAAAAGCGCGAGCAGGAGAAGATTGAGATGTATGGTGACAGGAATGAGGCCCGAAAATTTTTCCAAAAAATAAGATGCCTTGCCGATAGTTTTAAAACCAGGGCCTCTTCCTGCATGGGTGAAAACGGGAATCTAGTGACAGATGTCCAGAGTACACTGACGTTATGGAGGGAACACTTATCTAAGCTTCTAAATGGCGACGCTGACAACAATCCAGCCAATAGAGATGATATTCCGGAAACCCCAATATTGGATGACAGCGTCGAGGTTCCGCTGCCCGACTATGATGAAGTTCTGACGGCTATAGCTCGGCTTAAAAATAACAAAGCCGCGGGAGCTGATGGCTTACCTGCTGAGCTGTTTAAGAACGGAGGCAAAGCTTTATTTAAATGCATTCACGAGCTTCTATGCAGAATATGGTCAGAAGAATGCTTTCCGAAAGGCGATCCCACTATCTGTGCCAATTACCGTGGGATAAGACTTCTTAATATTACATATAAGGTCCTGTCGAGCGTTTTTTGTGAAAGATTGAAGACCATTGTAAACGAACTGATCGGACCTTATCAGTGTAGCTTCAGACCTGGAAAGTCCACCATCGACCAGATTTTCACTCTACGACAAATCTTGGAGAAGACTCAAGAAAAACAAGTCGACACCTACCATCTTTTTGTCGACTACAAAGCCGCCTTTGACAGCCCAATAAGGAAGCACCTGTACTCCACCATGTCTGAATTTGGTATTCTTGCAAAACTAATACGTCTTTGCAGGATGACACTGAGCAACACCAGCAGCGCAGTTGAAATTGGGAAGGACCTCTCCCCACCATTTATTACCAAACGAGGTTTCAGACAAGGTGATTCTTTGTCGTGCGACTTTTTCAACCTAATGATGGAAAAGATCATCCGAGCTGTTGATCTGAGACGTAGTGACACAATATTCTACAAGAGTGCTATGCTGCTTGCGTATGCTGAAGACATAGATATAATTGGCCATAATACGCGTGAAGTCAGTGCAGCATTTTCCAGATTTGAAAGAGAGTAAAGTCGAATGGGTCTGGCAGTGAATGCAGATAAGACAAAATACTTGGTGTCAACAAACAAACAGTCCCAGCGTCTTGGAACCCACGTTACAGTTGACAATACCTCCTTCGAGGTTGTGAAGAACTTCGTTTATCTGGGATCCACCATTAACTCAACCAACGACATCAGCATTGAGATCAAACGAAGAATAACTCTTGCCAACAGGTGTTACTTTGGGCTCAGTAGGCAATTGAGAAGCAGAGCCCTCTCTCGACGAACGAAAATCACGCTCTATAAATCGCTCATCATGCCCGTCCTACTTTATGCATCACAAACCTGGACGCTGAGCAGTTTAGATGAAAAGACTTTGGGAGCATTCGAGAGAAAGATTCTTCGTAAGATTTATGGACCAATCTGCGTCAATGGCGAGTACCGAATACGGTGGCATGATGAACTGCATGAGCTGTACGCTGACATCGACATAGTCAAGCGCATTAAAATCGAGCAGCTTCGCTGGCTTGGTCATGTTCAGCGCATGAAAGACGATGCTCCAGTGAAGAAAACATTCGATTCGGTACCCAGCGGCGGTCAACGCAGAAGAGGACGACCGCATCTTCGTTGGAAAGACCAAGTAGAGGACAACCTGACCAAGCTTGGAATTTCCAACTGTCGCCAGCAAGCGAAAGACAGAAATGGCTGGCGCATACGGCCGCCGACATACGGTTGTAGCGCCAACTAAGTAAGTAAGTAATATGAAAATACGAAGTATTCAATTATTGGCACTGGATAAAAGTATAATGACTGGCAGTGCCAGTTATTGTAGTAACGTCAAATTCAGTTATTGGCACCCCCTGCCAATAATCAAATTGTTTGTTTTTTGGAATTAATTGCTGGCACCCAAGTTTAATCATGATATTGCGGTAAAAATTTAGATACTAAGACGAAAATAAACTATTTAGTGTTTATGAGTACTAAGCCTCTGCACAAATGCACTCGTTTTTTCTACAACAGTAGAGCCAACAGTGCCGAGTTCAGAACTTAACATAACTCAGTTAAGTCAAGCAGAACATAACCAATTCAATAAACGATAAGAACCGAGCAGTGTAGAGCACTCGTCGGCTTCAAAGCAGAACTTGTTCGCCGCTTGCTTTACCAGAGCACGATGTTATTCGTTCTATTAAACAAAATTGATTAATAACAGCGAGAAAAGCATCGATCACACCTAACGCAGCAGAACATTGGTAAAGAGATTAAGGGCTAGGATTTTCATGCAAATGCAAGTTTTTACTGGGCATCTTAAAGCGCAAATGGTTAAGTTATCTTTGAGAATCGTGAAAATTCCTTTTAAATGGCATTCAATAGTTAATGCATATTTTTAAATATTTTGCAATGAATGCATGGTTTTGCATATTTTACAAAAAATGCTTATTTTTGCATAATAATTGCGTAAATTTTTTTTATACAATAAATTCATGTGGTTTTTGCATATTTTGCTATTTTTGATTTGCAACCATAAAAATTTAATACGACATATATTGGAAAAAGATAACTTAGAATTACAGTGAAACCTCTACTAACGGACACCTCCCTTAAGCGGACACTTCTCTTGAGCGGATATTTTTTCCACGACCAAGTTTTTCGTCCGCTTTTTCGAACAAATTAACCTCTCTTAAGCGGACCCTCTCTTGAGCGGACCCTCTCTTGAGCGGACACGGACAGTATATTTTCGTCTAATTGGGCGAAAAAACTCTGTTAGGCGGACGCGAACCTCTCTCAAGCGGACACGAGCGAGAAAAGTAACTGACAAAATGTGTGTAAATGGGAATTTCCCTCACAAAGCGCCTCGCTTGTTTTTTTTTCATTTGCATTGCATCCGCTTCACTGAACTATAGAACGTTGCAGTGAATAGACATACGAGATGCGAACCCATATGCAAAACTGTTTTTTTTTAGGAAAAACAAAAAACTTACGTCAATCGACGATATCTGAATTTCTTAAGTCATGAATTACACATGTAAAATGTTTGTCAATTACATACTATTTTTCATGATATGAACTGAATTTTTTTTTATTTTAAACACACATGTGTAAAAAGAATACAATATAATGCGCGATTTTGTTAAATACATAAATACAATAAATGTATTTTGCATTGAAAAAATTTTCTTTAGCATTTGCTCATTGATCTATAACAAAATGTAAAGATATAAAACTCAGCCTCTCTATTAAGCGGACACCTCTACTGGACGGACAAAAATGGGCTGACGGTGAGTGTCCGCCCAAGAGAGGTTTCACTGTATTAGGTACTTTTAAATGCACTTTTTTTTGATAAATTAATTTTATATGTATTTAAAAATGAATTGTTTTCTTTTTTGTTAATTAAATGCAATATTTATTTTTTAACCGATAATAAAATATAAGAAAAATAATTTTAATTGCATATTTTACCTTTTTTAGCGAATATTTTAGAGTTTTAAGTGCATATTATATGCGCATATTTCCGATTTTTATTACCCATGGGAGGGGATCTTGATGACATTTTTTTTACAAATTAAAATATAGATACAATTATTTGTTTCATTTAATTTTTACTTTAAGTTTGCAAAAACTATTACACCAGCCAATATATTTACGAAAAACATGAAATTTAGAGAATTTTGCAAAATGGCTTAGCTCACTGGCGATTATCGAAATAATTGTCCCTATATTTTAATTTTGAAAAAATATCATCAAAACCCCCCATGGCTAAATCCTGACTACGGCCCTGGCATAAAATATTGGCGTTATTATTCAATTACCTTAAATATTTCTACAAAATTAGATTTGAAATGATTAAAGAAATACCCTCCGAAATCACATTTTTCTAGTATAACATTCAGTTTTACTAAGATCTACCACAAAATAATAGGGGTATTCACGGGTTGATGCGAAACGCAGTTGCGACGATGCGAAAATGCATGATTGCGAACTTTCGCATCATTCCAACAACAAACACATTGGAAGCAATTTTGCAACTCTTCTTGAATTACGCACTGGTCAAACCAATTGCGAGAACGCACAAGCAGTGATGCTAAACCGATGATTAATGTTTTGGTTGTTTTCGAACGTAATTGCCACCTGGGTAAAACTTTAAAAAGGTTAAGTTTGTACGTAGATTTTAATAACTTTTTATGTTTTTGAAATAAGGTGGCAATATATTTACTGTTCATTCGACATTTAATTTTATTCCATAATTAAGTAGCAATATTAATGTTCACGCGGTAGTGTGAAAACTATCTTGCATTTTCACACTCTTGCAATTTGCAACAACCCGTGAATACCCCTAATAACAATGAAAAATATAAACATCATGGCAATAGACCAACAACAACACCAATAAACAACAACGCCAACAACAAACGTAATCACAGCATTACTTGTAATCATATTTACAAATTAATCATCAACAGCAAAAACAACAATAACAACAATCCAACATCATAAGAATGCAAGAAACAATAATCGACAAAACCACCACCAATAGTAAAAGTAAAACAACAAAAAAATATTTTTGTTGTTACTTTAAAAATATATTTATTTTTAATTCTTTAATAACTTTTATTGAATTAAATATTGTGAAAAATGAAAAAAATGAATTAATTTTCAGAGTAAATAAAAAAGCCTCTTATTATAATTTCAATAAATAATAAGAAAATCCCTTTTTTTGCGTTTTAGATGATTTTTACTTCAGAAGGAAATGCAGAAACTATGAAACCTAAACAGCACATCATAACTCCAAGCGTTCTGCTGTTGATCACATAACTTTCAAGTCACTTCGTTCTGCTGCGCTCATCTCTGTCGACTCAAGCATAACATTGATTAGGTTTTCGTTTGTTTTTGTTCTGCTCACGCGACGAGTGCTCTCTGTAGTGTTACGTTCGTTTTAATAAATGAAAGCCGAACATAACCAACGCTTGCTCCACAAATCAGTGTTCTGAAATGCATTTCAAGCGCACTCGTGCAGAGGTTTAATCAGTACTCACCAAATATCAGTTCGCTACTGATATCAGCACTCTAAAACCTTTTTTTAATTGAAGATGAAAACACCCTTGCAGATCCGAGTTTTACAAACAACTGAGCTACTTAATGTTTTTATATAATAAAGAACAAAGAGAGGAAATAAACCACAGAATTTGAAATGTAGAATTTATAACCAACCAGTCGGGAACTTAACGATATATCATAAATGCTATTCAAGGAAAGGGTGGCAATAGTTGGAGCCAAATTTTTGGGTGCCAATAATTATAGTCGGTACGCTAGCTGTTAAGTGGGTATTTTTAAAAATTTTTTGACACCAAAATGAAGTCGCTAGTTGCATTGAAACAGATTCCCTACCAGGTCGTCATCCGTTTAGATGAAAATCGTCGCTGGGACTCTCATGAATTCTAGGAGTTTTTTGCACATACGACACCTATGCAGTAGCAAAGTGACAGTTGTTAAGAATCTTTAGGTTCCCTACTAGGTCGTTATCCGTTTAGATGAAAATCGTCGCTGGGAGTCTCATGGATTCCAGGAGTTTTCTGCACATATAACACCTACGCAGTAGCAAAGTGAATGTTTTTTTAGAGTCTTTTGCCACCAAAACCCACTCTCTAGCTGCATTGCAACAGATTCACTACCACGTCGTAATACATTTAATTAAAATGAGGGCCCCAGCAACGATTTTCTTCTAAACGGATGAAGACCTGGTAGGGAATTTGTTCCAATGCAAGTGGAGACTTCATTTTGGTATCAAAAAATTCTTAAAAATACCCACTATACAGCTTATTTTTGGAGGTGCATCGTCAGATCGCAAGGGACCAATTTTGCTTATAGGCGCATCGTCAGATCGCAATGGACAAATTTTGCTTATAGGCGCATCGTGAGATCGCAAGGGACCAACTTAGCTTATAGGCGCATCGTCAGATCGCAAGGGACCAACTTAGCTTATAGGCGCATCGTCAGATCGCAAGTGACATACTCTGGCCAGGGAGCGCATGGTTAGGATATAAGGATCACAACGAAGATCACCAGAGTTTCCTCCAACCACCACGCCTACTTTCGAAAGAGAGTTGAACGTCAACAACCTCAATCACCGCCGCATTGCTCACTACACCGCCTTAGTATTTTATATAATATTTTAAAACATAAAACCTAAAACATTTATAAATAAAGCTTTATTTTCTTAAACAAGCGAGAAAATATTTTACTGACAAGTTGAAGAAGTAACGAAATAAAGTGTTTAAATTATATTGAAGGAATTTGCGAAATTTGGAGGAAATTATCATGGTTAAAACATCGTGGGTACACCTTCGACGAGAAGATCTCTTGAACTACGCTGAGGAATTCAAATTTGAAGCAGAAGGCTCGGTGGAAGAGCTGCGGAAACAGTTCGCAGCCCAGATCAATGAAAATAATTACAAACTGAAGCAGGAGCAACGGCTGGCAGATTTGGAGGTCAAACACCGATGAGGGTGTTCACTAGTGCCAGTAACATCTAACGAGACAAACAAAACACAAACTATAAGGATAACGAAGTCCGTCCAAGAGACGCAAGGTACACAACAAGAGACGAAAGAGAAAGAATTAAGGGCAGCCGGGATTTTGAACTACCAGAGGCGGCCATAATCATACACAGACGCCCAGAGGGGTGGATTATGCCCGTCATTTTACAGTGAAATCATAGATCGGGTAAAGAAGTGGTCAGTGGGCTGCAACAGAACAGAAGACGCGCTAGGTTTCATTGAGCGAGTCGAGGAGCTTGTGGAGGTGTATGACCTGAATATAGATTTGTTGCCACGTTGCATGCCTGAGTTGCTATACTAACAAGCACTTCACTGGTATAACAATAACGCACACTTGAGAGCTTCAAGACTGTATTTCTGGGATACTTCTTGCCAGTTACATTTTTAGAAAAAAATAAGGAAAAGAGGTCGCAGAGAAAATAAGTCAGAAACACCTGCGGTACCAACTGTGAGACTAAGGTCAGCAACACCGGCGCTGAAAAGTGTGCAAAAAAGTAATACCGCACAACTCTCGAAAATTGAACCAGACATTAAAAATTTTGAAGTTAAAACCTTTCTGGAGAACGAGCTGAAAAGTTTTGAGGCAATCCAGGGAGTTTCAAATATCGACAGATCAATCAAGCAGAGATATTTCCCCAAAAGTCCAGCCATCCAATGTATAATCGACACCGAAATAGATGAATTGCTTGAGAAAGGGTGTATAGAGTCTTCGCGGAGCCCTCACAGCGTGCCCATAGTGCTCGTGAAGAAGAAAACTGGACAATGGCGCCTATGCGTTAACTACCGCCAACTAAACTCGAGGTCGGGCCTAGACGCCTACCCTCTCCCGAGAATTAACCATATTTTGGATTGACTTAAAAATACAAAGTTTATAAGCAGCATTGATTTAAAGAACGGATATTGGCAGATACCAATGGGTGCTTCGACTAAACGAAGCAAATCTGCGCATCAACCCAAAGAAGTGCGAGTTTTTTTAAAAAGAAAATAACATATCTCGGTCACGTGGTAAATGAACAAGGCATTCACACGGACCCGGATAAGATTGCAGCCATAAAAGAATTGAGGCCTTTCGAAAACGTTCGCGAGCTACGAAGATGTCTCGACATCGCATCGTGGTACCGACGTTTTGTACCGGATTTCTCCAAAGTCGTACATCCGCTTACCTCATTACTACGAAAAGGGAAACATTTCAAGTAGGGAGTTGAGCAGTAAGCCACGTTTGACGATCTAAAGGAAAGGCTCACAGAGGCACCTGCCCTCTGCTGCCCGGACTTTAATCAAAAATTTACTCTTCAGACCGATGCCTGCGATTATGGCTTAGGAACTGCCCTCGCGCAGAATATAGATGGTACAGGGAGAGTTATGGCATACACAAGTCGCCATTTAAACAAAGCCGAAATAAACTACTCAGCGACAGAGAAGGAGTGCCTAGAAATTGTATGGGCGATACGCAAAATGAGACCTTACCTCGAAGGCTAGTCGTTTACCGTCATACAGATCATCTTTCACTCAAGTGGATGAACTCTATCGGGAGCCCGTCTGGTCGTATAGCGCGATGAACATTCGAATTGCAGCAATATAAACAAAAAAAATAAACTGGCCATTTCAGCCCTTGGAAGGACTTTGACCTAGCTTCTCTTGATCAATTGTGTTGTGCGTGTTATTAAATGTTTGAACACAAATGATCGAGAACTGGGCCTACGTGTTTTATGCCGACTCCGAATGGCTTACCCATCAAACATTTTGTTACCATCACAAAATTGTTACCATAATGTAAACAGCTTCAGTGCATCGTTTCATTTAAAAAAAAATTGATGCAAGCAAAAAAACAAATAAATAGAAAGAACACGTGTTCATTGAGCTACTGTCTTAAAAATTTTCAAATAAAAGAACAAAATAATAGCAAACACGTGTGTGCTACAAGAAAATACCAACACAATACATGCAGCAATAACCTTGACGGCTTTTGACGCGAGCAAACAACAGCAATGCTATTGAAGTTGTTGCAAGTTCGCTCACTAAATAATAATGTCATCATTCACATAACCCCTTTGGTTCTTAGCTGTTAAGCTGTAAACAGTATAAAAAGTGAATGCAGTGAGTTTTTATAAACTTTATTTGAATCTTGGTATACATGTTTCATCAGAAAGGATTGAAATGTAAGTAATTTTTTTATTAAAAAAAAAATGTATATATTTGAATAGTTTAGAGTTATTTTTATTTATATTCTATTATTTATTACACTTAATATAATTAATGCACCGAATAAAAATGGTTCTGTTATATAAGTGTAATTGATTATATCAACTTATTAGAGTCAATCTATTCAAAATGTTCACTTGTTCCAATGGCATAATAGCAAGATGTGTTACAACTTGTCTCATGATGTGCACTTGTTACCATTATGCTTCCATGTATTTGTTATATATTTTGTTTTGAGTGTTAATTGCAATTGTATCACTGAAAAAACAAGAAAATACATAATAAATCTAAATTGAATAATGTGCATACATACATATGTCTCCTAAGCATTGCAACCAAAAAGATTTAATTGTGCATTATATAAGAAACACCTTCACAAAATGGTCACTTGTTACCATTATGTCATGGACACATCACTGCAACAAGTAAACATGATGTGTTACTATGTGTCTCATGATGTGCACTTGTTACCATTATGTTTCCATGCATTTGTTATATATTTTTCTGAGTTTTCTATATGCTTATCTAATATATTATAGATCAGCACGGCGTATGAGCAACATTATTTCATCCAAGCAATTAATATCGCTCATAAGCCAAGCTAAACTCTTTGAGAATTTAAAGCACACTTGTAAAGTGTTATTTCATAGCTAATACGATTGCAACGAGTACCTGGTATAATGGGGGATTCGAACAAACGCATTTAAAACTTTTGAGTATATTGTCACATACAATGTTTACAGAAACTTCACCTGGTCGGGGAAAGTAAACATTGGCTAGTCAGGTAATTGATAAGCACACGAATTTATTTCACATTAATTTAGATGTATAATGTTTCAATGCCTTTTTATTTACTATTATTTACAGAGAAAATAAAAAGGTTTTGTGAGCCTCACTGGCCTACAAGACCTAGTGAAATGCTTCAGGCTACTCTATGAGACGAGGACACGTATAATGCAATGAAATGCTTGATGAAGCTCGTTACGCAAGTGATTTCTCTATATTTGTTTTCTTTAACTTTTTGGATTTTGTTAAATAAAATATAAAAATCTAATAGTTTCTTATTTTTATTAATTTTATTAATTTTACAAATTTTCTTAAGGGCTATTTAAATTTTCAGGAGCTGACTTGTTACAAATAAAATTCCCGTGGTAATATATTCCCATTAAATCGCGATGTATAATAGGTGAAATGTGTCAATTTACTTACACTTTGCAGTAACATACGATTAACACAATGTGTTAACATGTGCCTGTTAACATAACAGTAACATGTGTCCATTTATTTATTTTCACATTGTGGTAACATTTACCATTTATTTGATTCACGCAATATGTTAACAAGTGTGTGTAAATTTTCACCATGGAAACATGTTACTGGGCGTTTGACGCACATTTTCCGTATTTGTGACCTAATTGTTACCATTTGTTACTTTGTTACCAATTTGTTTATAAACGTTAAACTTACGGTCAATTTATGGACACATTTTTAGAAAAGTTTTGACGGGTTATGGTCTCAAGAAGCTTTACATGGCAATTTTTTACTCTCTGAGGTTTGCCATTGTCTGCAGAGAGGTGACGACCAAAGAGAAAAATTAATTTAATTGAAAAACTTTCTGTCTGAGCTGGAATTGAACTCGGGCTACAGCGGTTCTTTAGCTTAGGGGCCACGCACTTTACCCACTAGGCTACGGCAGCAATATACGTTTACATACATATATGATGTAAAATATCGGAAGGATACACAGAATGTTGTCTCCGACGCTCTCTCCAGACAACCCCTCGAGGATACTTGCAGCTGCGCTGTGACCAGAAGAAATGTGAGAAAGTGACCAGAAGAAATGCGACTGGTACGAATGACGCATAAACGAAGTAAAGACTAGTCCGGACCAGCACCGAGTATATTATTGAAAGCAGATAGTTGTACCGCTGAACGGTTGGCGACGAAGATAGTGCGCCATGGAAATTGTGCGTACCCAGTTATCTCAGATACCTCGTTATGATGGAAAACCACGATGCTCCTACCGCCGGCCACTTAAGAACACGCAAAACTATAGCCAGGGTGGCAAACAAGTATTACTGGCCAGGTATGTGTCGCAACCCCGAGAAACAATTTCATATTTTGTGTCAATAAAGTAGCTGATATATGTCCGGTGCTCGTGTCGGTAAATGCTCGACCTCTGCACCATAAGAAGTGCTAGTTCTGGAACACTTTGGGCAGGTACAATGTACGAACGAAAACCGAATCGGGCACTCGTCAGTTTATTGTGCCCGAATAAAGTCGCTCATTTTTAAGGAATTTATTGACATAATACAGACTTACTGCGGTACTATTTCAGGTGACTTTCGAGGTACTTGTTGGGTATGTTTCGGGTACATTATAGTTAAGACTCGAGCAAGTTTCGATACATATCGGCTACTTTGACAAGATATATGAATTTTGTACTCGGGTCCTGTTCGCAAAAACTTCGCAGTTTTTCGTTACCACTCGTAGCTTTTAAAAATAAAATTGAGTCTGATACGACTTAAAATACTAAAAATACTCAGTCACTTTAGTGTAGTTTGGTATGGACACAATTTGTTTCTCGGGAACATAAGTCAGTACGTCAGAGGATGCAAAAGTTGTCAAAGTTATAAAGTGAGCCAACAACAACCAGCAGGAAAGATGCTGACCCATCTTGCAGAGGAACCTGGGCTACTGCTTGCGGCGATTTTGAGGACTCCTTGCCAAGGTCAAAGCACGAAAATACGATGTTGATCGTTTTTATGGAAAAATTATCAAAATGGACAAAAATGATCCCACTTCGGAGGGCAACAAGCGACCAACTGATAACAGCATTTCGAGAACGAATTTTGTCAAGATTTGGAGTACCTAAGTTGCTAACTGCAGACAATGGAGTTAAATTTAAGAGTCGTAATTTTCAACGCTTCTTACAAGATTTCGGAGTATAGCAAAGGTAAACAGCACCATACATACCGCAGGAGAACCTCACAGAGAGTACGAATAGGACCATAAAAACAATGATAGCTCAATTTTCAGAAAAACAACAGAACACGTGGGACGAGTTACTCCCCGAATTAACTCTCGCGTATAACACTAGTGAATCGGAATCCACCGGTTATAGCCCTGCGTTCATAGTTTCAGGACGGGAGCCACGTCTCCCCAGAACATTTTTCGATGAATTTACCACGGGAACCGGTCAAGAAGCGATTTCTCCTACCGAACACTCAGCACGACTAAAAGGAGTTTTTAAAATTGCTAGGAGGAACATGGAGCAAGCCGCACAATCGCAAGCTAGACACTACAACTTAAGGCGCAGAACACGGAGACCCTGCGAATCAATTCGCGGCAAAATTGACACCTCGATTTGACGGCCCGTATAAAGTAGAAGCATTCGTGTCTCCATCGTCCATATAAGAAAGCCTGGCCAAAATCGCACTCGCACAGCCCACCTTGCTTCAGCGTCTTCTTTTACTTAAACATTTTGTTTTGTGTGTTGTGTATTCTGTATGTAAAGTTATTTGTAAGAGGTTTTTGGAAAAAAAAAATGATATGGAGGGAAATTTACAACAAAATTTACACAAATTTAAAAAATTTAAAATAACTACAATATCTAAGAAATTACAAAAAAAAAGGATTTTTATTTCCAACAGAAAAAATAAAAGTCCGTAAATGATTTGTTTCAAATACAGAAAAAATAAAAATCCTAAAATAAAATAAAAAAAAGTTGAAAAATACCAGTTAAATTAACCGAAAAAAATAAAAGTTCGAAATAATTGTTATTTTATACTTTCAAAGAAAACAATTAAACTTAGGACTTTTTTGAATATCATACAGATTTCGAAAAAATATTTCAATGTGATAATTTTAATAAAGACTTGTGGCGACATGTTGTAACTTCACTGTCGAAGCGAACATCGAAGCGAAGTTTTCGATCTGGCAGTATGTTGAAATATTTTCGTTTGACAGTCGATTTGGTTTTTTTCGAAGTTATGTTCGAACATTTTAAAGCTGCACGCAAGCTTTTTTTCTAATACTTGGTAAAATTTTTTTTCAAAAAACTTTAATTTACGGTCCCTGGTAGTAAGCTTTGAATTTATGGAAACAGTAATTATTTTAAAAAGCAATAATTTTACGACTTTTCTACTTTGACTGCAGCAATTTAATCACTGATTTTTTTAATCCGGGAATCTAATGTCATAAATAAATTAACTTAAATACTTTTTAAAGCATGATAAAGTCGTCAATTTTGTGTAACAATTTCAATTTAATATAAACATCCTTGTGATCTTTGCGATTTCAGCTTGAAATACCCTGCAATGGTCAGGGAGCCTGAAGGCTAAATTATTGCTTAATGCTTCTGAGTAGACTCCTCCACCTACTGTACTGGCTGTATTAGCGGCCATCTGTTTAGCTAGGATGTCAAGTGGTGTAAGTGGTGTAAGATGTGTCCAATGCGTCTGTCAGAGTGGTTCTTAGGACTCCACTGATGCACAGTTCCGCTGATCTTTAAACTTCACGGAGAAGGTTTAGGTGAGTCTGTTTTTCGAGTCTTTGCCACCAGACAATAGCACCATATAGCAAGATTGGCCTTATAACTGCTGTATATAGCCAGTGCGTAACACTTGGTTGAAAGCCCCATTTGATACCCACCGCCTTTTTGCAGAAGTATAGGGCAATATTCGCTTTTTTGGCTCTCTCGAGCAGATTGGGCCTTCAATTTAGTTTCCTATCCAGTATAAGCCCCAGGTATTTTGCTTGATCTGAGAAGCTAAGTCTTGTGTTTCCCAGTTTAGGAGGACTAATTAGAGGTAAATTGTGTTTTCTGGTGAAAACCACTAACTCAGTTTTGTTTGGGTTAATGCTAAGCCCACAGCTGATAGCCCAGTTAACTAGAGTATTTAAGCAATTTTGCAAAATATCTCGAAAGTAGATATGTTTTTTCCAGAGGTAACAATAGCAACGTCATCGGCATAAGCTATCACCCTGCACCCCTCTAGTTACAGTTTAACTAATAGATCATTTACTGCTAAATTCCAGAGTAGAGGCGAAAGAACCCCTCCCTGAGTGGTTCCCACTGGTACAGATCTTAGCGTGGATGCCGCATCAAATTGTGCACTTATAATCTTGCCAAGTAATATTTGATTTATCAGTGCTATCAGCGCGGCATTCATCCCAAGCTCCGTTAGCGCATTAGTGATAGCTTTTGCTTCGACGTTATTAAAGGCCCCTTCTATATCAATAAAAGCTATCATCGTATATACCTACTGATAGAGGGATTTTTTAATAATAGAAACTATGGAGTGGAGAGCTACTTCCACGGATTTGCCTTTGGTGTAAGCATGTTGTGCTATTGACAGTGGCTTTTTTTCTATTTTGAATCTCAAGTGAATGGCGATTAATCTCTCGAGGATTTTTAGAAGAAAAGATGAGAGACTAATTGGTCGAAGGTCTTTTGGGTTTACGTGTGAGCTTTTGCCTGCTAAGATAACCTTCACATAAAGATAACCTTCACATTACGCCAACGTTTGGGAATGTGATTTAAGTCAAGGCAGCTTTGGTAGATCGACAAAACCCGATCCTTAATGATGCTCTAGGACTTCTGAATTTCAATAGGAGCTATACCATCAGATCCTGGTGACTTGAATGGTTTGAAGCTATTGATTGCCCATTCGAGCTTTGTTTGTGTGAGTATTTTTAGGAATCTGTTCACAGGTGGTAACTGATCTTCCCGAATTGGAGTGACTCTGAGCACCTCGGAAAGTGAGTTTCTACTAAAACATTCAGGTATTCTGCACTATTGGTGGTTCAAGTATCATCTTCCTTTTTCATGAAGCTTGGATTAGCTAAATAGACAGAAATGGGAACCGTAGCTAAAATTTTCCTAAGCTTTGACGCCTCTGAGGTTTGTGTTATTTTTTACAAACGATCCTCCAGGCAAGTCTTTGGGCTTTTCCCAATTTATTCTTGTATAAACTAGAGCCACTTTATATTTCGTCCACGAATCTGAGGATCTAGTGGCCTTTACCGTATTGAAGAGTTTTCTCTACTTATTACGGAGGTCCTCGATTTACTTGTTCCAACAGGGTGGCTTTTGTTTCCCCCTTGGTGCTTTTATCGAGAGTTTTGTTAATCGAATTTGTTAGACTATCAACTAGGTAGTCCAGCGATTGCTTACAGGTGGGTCGACTGAATGGTCCAGTTGAGAGATCTATTTTTAACGAGTCTAAGTAAAGATCCTCGTTAACTTTTTTTAGGTTGCGAAAGCTGCTCGGTTTTGTAGCAAAATCATCAATATCAAAGAGAATATATCTATGGTCTAAAAAGGAGCGTTTTTTTAAAACTCTCCAGTTCCTTATTCTATTACATATATGGTCAGTGGCAAGGGTAATATCAAAGACTTCCTGCCTATTAAATCCTAAAATAACATATGCCTAAAATATTAAAATACTATTGTCTTCCTTTTTATTTAAGAATATCTTCAATATCTTTTAAAATATTATTGTTTTCGATAAAATGAATGTTTGAATAAACTTAATATTTGTGTTGCTTTTGTTGTGGGCTTTAAGGGAAAAATAAAAGTATTATGTTTCTTCATTTTTTGGTCTCGGTATTGCTTTTCCATACAAATCTTATGTGCATTAAATTTGTTTTTGCTACACAGGCAGTTTTTAAGGTACTGACTTTTGTCCCCGTAAACTCAAAACATCGAACAATGTGCCGCGGAAGTAAAAACAATAACAAAAATACAGCCGTCTAAATAAAAAAGTTCTCACAAAAATTCTAAGCGCCTTTTACTCAATAAGAGATTTTTCAAACTGGAGTGACTGATTAAGGGTGGGAAGGTGGGGGTCAGAAGTAGATTTTTTAAAAAAAAAATTGTGTACAAACTTATAAAAAATATTTTTTTAATAAAAAAATACACTCTCATTAAGGTGTAGTCTAGTTGGTCGCTTTCGAAAATGTTTTTTTTTTACATTATTCGAATGTATAACACTTTAAACGCGTTTTTCTTAAAACTACGTGTTCACGGATGCTCAACACGATTTCTTCGGAACTCGTTGGTGGATCCTTCTGAAATTTTAACCACATGTTCTACACATAAATACTCACAAAACAAAATATTATCATGTAAAAATATTGATTTTTCCTTTATTTTTTTTTACAAATAACAGCGAAAAAATAATTTTTTTTTACAATTGAAACTCTTTATTATTATGCTATTATGACATTTTTTCGATGTTTTTTGGTTTTTGTTACTTAAAATAAACAAAAACTGTTAAAAATTTATACCAAAAGCCTATTTTGTAGCCATTGTTTTATCGAATCAAAAACATCAATGGGCAAATGCAGAAGAACAAGCGTGTAGTATGAAACTCAGAGATAACTATGCATTTTTTTGTATTTACATACTCAGATTAATTCGTCATTAATCTCTAACAGATTCTAGACAAGCATCATCACAATCTTTTAGTACCGAATAAAAATATTAATAATTGCATCCAATATCAAAATTTAAAATTGGAGACAATTATCGAACACAAATTAATTACAAAATAGCAAAGGTTTCCCCGATCGTTGATGTTGGCTGGATTTTCGATTGCATAACTTTTGTGCTAAGTATAAAAAAGTACAAATCGAAGTGATTGCACAAGTAGTTTGTCTCGAAACTTGAAACGCGGCAGATCGGCAACATGAATTCGAAATCAGCGCGAATATTTTTTGGGTTATCGTTTCTGGTACTGGTATTGGTCGTCTGTGAGGCTAGACCAACATTTAAAAAGGGTTTTGTATCTTCAGGACCTGTTTACTCCCAGCCTGTGCAAACTGTTCCAGCTTATTCATACCAACCTGTGGTAACTGCTCCTGTTTATTCTCATCCGCAACCTGTTTACCAACAAGAACCTCAATATGTTTACATACAGGCAACACATCCGGCACCACCACCTCCACCACCTCCACCACCACCGAGGCCCACACAAATTGTTGTGGTAAAAGAGGTTCAAGTCCAACCCGTTTATCCTCAATATCAACATCCAATTCAAGTGCAACTGCCAAAAGTTGTTAGGCCAGTTATAGTGAAGCCGATCGTTGTACAACCAGTGGCAACTCCGGTATATGTACAGCCCGTATATGCATCAGGTGGTAAGAAAAAAAAACATTAACATCTTTACTTTGTGCTTGGAACCAACTTTATTGTTAATTTAATTCTAGTACATATAACTTTGTTAATATGTAGATAAAAGATGTAATACAAATTAAAAAAATGAAGCATTTTCTTCGGCAAGAAACTTGAGATGAACTTATTAATTTTCGGCAAAAAAGTACAGTAAAAAATTTTGAACTAGATAATCTAATAAAAACTGCGTGAGTATAAGTAGAGTGAGAAGCGATTCGCTGTTTTTTTGAGGCTCACAGCACCCCTAAAAATTATAATTTTTGAATGGTTTTTGGCTTAAATCGCAAGAATGGACATTTTTCCTAATTTCTATGCGCTCGGTTTTGAACATTTTCGATTTCGTCAAAGAATTATGGGGATATATCGAAAATTTTCGTTTTTTGATTTTTGAAAAATGGCGGGGTGAAGCGTTTCACCAAAAGAACTTTCCGTTTTCATGAATCATATTAAACATCAACATAAATCGGTTTAATGGCCTCGGGCAGGCTCCTAAGTCTGCAAGAAACTAAAATTCTGAATAAAAGTCATCGAATCCAATACAAAATTCTTTTATTTGCGACTCTAAAATGAATAAAAAAATATAATGAAAAATATTTAAGTAAAAAATTTTTTTTAATATAACACGTTTTAAAAACGAACTAAAAAGTATAAAATAATTTCTCCTAGAGTGGAGCTTTTAGTTCAACTAAAAACGTGAGGCGCATGCTATAGAGAATAGTAAGAAGTGTTATTACCAATTGTAATGCGTTAATGAACGAATGATTTCTTAACCCAAGTCCTTTGAGTGTTAGGATAGAAGTCTTTGAATGGATGATAGATTCAAGTTTGCAGACATCTGTTGTGTTCAGTCCAGTAAGTTATGCATGGAATGTATTGCATTTGCAATTTTGCATAAAAACAGGACTGGGTGGACTTCACCCTAGATTAGTGATGCTGGGTTAATATTATCTAATTATTACATTTAAGAATATAACAACTCTATTAACTATTATAGAATAGTAAAAAGTGTTATAAACAATTGGAAAGGGTGGTTAAATTTTAAGGGCCGATGTTGAATGTGAACCACACCTAAACGTCAAGTTTTTTCTGCATTTCATTTGACATTTCTCAATTTCAGACTAATTCAATTTGAACCATGGAAAGATACACAATCGAACAACGCGTAAAAGTTATTCAGAAAATGGACGTTCAGATCAAAATGCATATCGTGCACTTCGCGATTTCTTCGGTCAATTTAATCGTTCAAATGTGCGTCCAATATTGCTGCTGTTCGCGATTGTGTGGCTGAAGAGCCGTCCGCCTCAACTCGTCTTCGTGCCCAACAATTCCACCTCTCACGCTCGTCGTTGATGAACATTATGCATAAAGACTTGCATTTACACGCTTACAAGGTGCAATTGACTCAAAACTAAAGCCTCTTGACCATTTCAAGCGTCGTCAATGGTCAGAATGGTGGCAAGAAATGGCAACAGTGGATGATAAATTTTCGAAGAAAATCATCTTCAGTGTAAATAAGCAGAATTGCCATATTTGGGCGAATGATAATCCAAGAGTGATTGTCGAAAAACCAATGCACCCACAAAGAGTGACTGTTTGGTTCGGTTTATGGGCTGGCGGCATCATCGGGCCGTATTTTTTTAAATATGAGGCCGGTCAGGCAGTTATTGTGAATGGTTTCGCTATCGTGAGATGATAACGAACGTTTTTTATGGCCCGAATTGGAAGATATGAATGTGGACGATATGTGGTTTCAACAGGACGGTGCCACTTGCCACACAGCTAACGAAACAATGGCTCTTTTGCGCGACAAATTCAATGGCCGTGTTATCTCACGTGGTGGCGATGTCAATTGGCCGCCAAGATCATGTGATTTGACACCGTTGGACTTCTTTCTTTGGGGTTATTTGAAAGAAAAGGTGTACGTCGATAAGCCAGCAACAATTCAAGAGCTAAAGGATGAGATAATTCGGCACATTAACGGCATAGAACCTCAATTATGCCTCAGCGTCATCGAAAGTTTGGACCATCGGATGGAGGTGTGCCGCCGAGGTCGCGGCGGCCATTTGGTCGACATTTTGTTCCATACTTATTGAACCATACTAATATTATCATAATAAAATGGAATAACAATAATTTCCTAAATAATTTGTGTTTTATTCAAAATCAATATCGGCATTACAGGTCTCTTAACTGACAACATAGAAGTCCTTGGATGGATGATAGATTCAAGTTTGCAGACATCTATTGTGTTCAGTCCAGTAAATTATACTTGGAATGTATTGCATTAGAAATCTTTCATAGAAACAGTGACTGGGTGGATTCCACCCTAAGGTTAGTGAT
Source organism: Dichetophora obliterata (assembly GCA_963920525.1). Taxonomy (NCBI): domain Eukaryota; kingdom Metazoa; phylum Arthropoda; class Insecta; order Diptera; family Sciomyzidae; genus Dichetophora; species Dichetophora obliterata. The sequence goes on from OY986437.1 coordinate 116,996,300, forward strand.
ACAGGGTTAATATTCTCTATAGCATGCGCCCCACGTTTTTAGTTGACCTAACAGCTCCACTCTAGGAGAAATTATTTTATACTTTTTAGTTCATTTTTAAAACGTGTTATACAATATTAAAAATTTTTTTTACTTAAATATTTATTTTTTACTTTTTAGTCTCATAGTACCCATTATGTTTGTTTACAAAATTTAATTTATATTTTAAATTACATTTGTCTCTTTGACCATTGCAATATTTTCTATATCACTTTTTTTAAAGTTTTGTATTTGTTTTTTCTTTTTTGCAGGCTTTTCTAACACGCACAACACTTTCATACATTTTTTTATTTATTTACTTGATTGCTAAACCTTAACAGGTTTTATAGCAAATTTAAAATTATAAAATAAGATATTTAATACAATTCAAAAATTTAAAGTATGCTTTTGGTTGAAATCATGTATTATTAACAAACTAAAAAGTTTTAATAAATTGCTTAAAGTATATAATTTTATTATAGTATAAAAAATAACAAAAAAAAGTTAAGTCAAAATTGATAATATCAGACAGCAAAGCAGGATTGCGTTTTCAAGGCAAACAAGGTCAAGTTAGCAACAATTTTTGTATACGGCGGAGTCGTGTGACAAACAAGGTCTCATACCCAATAAAACACCACTCCAATAGGTATATATATAATATATCGTTCGGTGGTTACTCGACAAACTAGGTCAACTTCACCAAACCAATTTTCATAAAATAAAAAAAACCAGTTGCGAACGCAGGCACCAAGACAAACTAGGTCTTATCGGCCACTCATATAAATATATTACAAATCGATCTAACGTAGTGTTTCAAGAGGTAAAAAGACACCAAGACACCACGGTACCGTCGACAAATGTAGTCACAATCATTATGAAGATATGAGGCAATTGAAGATCTCAGGTTTAGGTCCATTCAGATTATTTAGATGTTTATTCACCAAAATTTTCCATTTTACGCTTAGGTCCATTTATCCATTTAGATTGTTATATTAATGATAATGTGTTTACAAATCACCAGATGCATCAGATATATGTTTGAAAGAACTTTACATAATCAACGTCGGTACTGCAAGTAATCTATAATTTTATGTTTGATTGAGTCCATGGATTCACTTAAGTACACACAGATTACACACACTCAAGTACGCACATACACACAGTTTTTTACTGTATTTTCTTGAAAATTTATAAAATTTATCTTAAATTGAAAATTTATAAATTTATAAAAAATTGTTTGAATTCCGTCAAAAACTTTAAAAATTCTAGTTTTCAAAAATTCACCACTGAAGGTGAAATTTAAAATTGTCAATGAGCTTTTCAGTATTTTTGTTTGATGTTATGATTTTGTTTGTTTACGTGTCTAGTAATATATCTCATTCTGTGACATTTTCCTAAACCACCTCTTACTCGAAATAAATGTATTGATACAATTTTAGCTCAATCAGGCCAGTAGTGTTGGAGATATAGGATTTTAATTGATTTGTGGGCGGTAAAAGGACGAGTGACCAAATTTTTTCCGAAACCATCTTCTACTGGAAGGAAATTTACTGCCAAAATTTCAGCTGAATCAGCCCGGTAGTTTTTGAGATAAAGCATTTTTATTGATTTGTAGGCGGTAAAAGGGGGAGTGGCAAATGTTTTTTCCTAAACCATCCTCTACTTAAGGGAAGTTTACTGCCAAAATTTCAGCTGAATCAGCCCGGTAGTTTTTGAGATATAGCATTTTTATTGATTTGTGGGCGGTAAAGAAGGAGTGGCAAAATTTTTTCCTAAATTATATGGTTTGTCATCCAGTTCTGAGCTATATTTAAAGTTTTAAAACCCTAGTTCATCAAAAAGTTGCTTAAAAATGGATTCCATTTTTCCAGTCAGTGTTCCCAACATAGGGGGGAAAAAAGAGGAATGGGATTTTTTAGGGATTTTATATTGATATTATTTTTGATATTCTTAAGCATTAGATAATCCAATTTACTAGGAAGTTTTTGAATTTATTCGGATTTTGCTATGCACTTACGTCCTCAGTTTTTTCATTTTTCGTTACCATGGTGTAAAAAGCAAGGAAAACGTGACGTCTAAATATTTTTCTAAAGCTTCTAAATTTAGACTTTTGAATGAGTGAAAGAGACAGAAAAACTGATTTTGTATGGTTTGACAACTCAAGTATTTGATTTTTAAACAAAAATTTAAAATTGCGTTCATCTTCAAAGAAATCGAATTTTTTTGTAAATATTAAATAATTTATAACTAAAGATTATAACAAAATGTTAATTGATTTTTTTTGTTTTGGGGATTTCCATTTAATTGTAGCGATTTTAGGGGTTATTGACTAAAGCTTTAGGTGTGAATATTTTTGGGAGTTGGCAACGCTGCCAGTAGTAATGGATTGGTATTGGCGGCAGACGTATGTTTGATGAAATGTCAGAGTATGCAGGAGCAGAATGATTAGTGTCCATCCAGCCGGAAACATCCATCCAGACGGCGGTGCGATATCAAGGAGAACACTCTTCATATTTTTTTGTTGAAAGAAAAATATCGACGGAACGGTGTTTCCAGCCGCGCTGACTGCAACTGCCATAATCTCACTGGTTCCTCTTTCCGCTGACGAGAACTGGCCCACAACGGCGCCCTTTTCGGCAACGACTTTAACAACTTTCGTGGGTACGGTGGGGAGTCCGGTTGTTGGATCGAAAATGGCTGGGGTCTTCGAAATTTCTTCTTGCAAGTTTGAGAAAAATTCATTGACTGCTTCTTTGCAAAATTCTTTTGAGCGTGCAGCACTTATTGGCTATGGTTTACGGAGTTTCAAGTTCGGGTGACGACGCATAAACGCGTAGTATCAGTCTTTGGTTGCCATCTTTGGTTCTGCACAACGAGCAGGAAACTTAAGACCAATCTTAACAGCGAAATTGTAGGCCAAGAAACGAATGTTATTGATGCTTAGGCCGTAATTAATCTTAGCACATGAAATTATGTAGCGCACCAACACCTTCTTTTGAATTGCCGAAAACAGCTACATGGAGAAATAACACACCATTAAATTAGAAACGCTTCACCCCATTTCGGCCATTTTGAAAACACGGCTGGCATCACACAACCACTCGATAGATAATTCACAAACACTTCATATTTTTGAAGAACAACATTAAACCAACACGACTGCTATATTTACCTTTAATTTGTGTTGATTTGCACAGTTGGTATAAAACACGAAAAATTCACTGATCAAAAATATTTTTGGAAAAAATTTTTCACCACTATTTTGGAAGAGCAACACAATGTACGTCTGAACGCTTCGCTGTATCATGAAAAACTGTGCTGCAATGAAAGCAACACGTGACGGTATGACACTTGGTTATATGTAAGCGCTCTGTCAAAATTTCACAGGTGAAACTCTTCACCCACCGAAACGCTTCCGCACTCTACAGATTATGTTCTGTACTTGGTCAACGCAAATGTTGAAAGTTCAATCAATCTTTTTTATTATAGGGTTGTGGTGCTTCGCAGATCAGACACAATGTTTTTTCAATTGAATTAATATTTCTGTTCGGCCGCCACCTCTCTGCAGACAATAGCAAACCTCAGAGAGCAAAAATTGCCATGTAAAGTTTCTTAAGAACATAAGCCGTTCAGAGTTGGCATAATAGTCGTAGGACTAGTTCTCGATAATTTGTATTCAGACTTTAATAACATGCACAGCGCAATTGATCCATAGAAGCTCGGTCAAAGTCCCTTTTCTATGGCTGAAGTGGCCAATTTGTTTGTGTTGTTTTGTTGGACCATAAACATGACTGCATTTGATACAGAGCGCCATTTCACATATTTGCTGCACTTTATCCCTCGCTCTTGAATTTGAAGTTATACTTTTGAAATATGTTGTATCAATTCTCAACCCTTCTTTGGCACTTATATATTTTTCGAAAGATTTTTTTAAATAAATATTTTATTTTGTAATCATAACTTTATAATAAATCATAATTATTTATTTATATCAATTTGATATATGATTATTTCATTGTAAAGGACACTGCACCTAACGGAAGGTTAAAATATAGTAGGACATGGTTAGACGGTATGCTGCGAATCGAAAGCATCCTGTTTAATTGATTTTCTTGTTAATTAATAGAAAATTATGATTTTCATATCGATTTCTTAATACAGAAAAGGCGTAACCCCATTTTTAGTTTCTTTACAGTAGAAGAAAAAAAAAATGAATAAAATCTGCAAAACTTTGGATATAAAGACTCGAAATTCGGTATTCGAACACAATTTACACGTGGCGTTTTATTGATGATATTTTATAAGAGTTGGACTAGGGGAGTGGCACCTAGTCCCAAATTTGCGATATCGAACTGTTTTAGAGTCACATGTTGGAATTACAGGCGTTGGAATTTAGTATTCGACCTAAATTTACACATGCAGTATTATTGATTTAATTTTATAAGCGTTGGAAAAGGGCGTTAGTTTTAGATAAGGAGGCGTTGCACCTCCCATACGACCCAAATTTGGGATATGGAATAGCTTTGGAGTTATATGTTACACAGCTTCCGAATTTAGTATTCGACCTCAATTCACACATGCAGTCAGGCCCGTAGCCAGGGCTTACCCAAAGCGGGGTTTTGATACAAAAAAATATTGATAGTTTTTGATATCGATAAATCAAAAGGTATTTTTATATATGTATAATAGGCCGGGTCGATTTGTGGGTAGGCAAAAAAAATCGCCCATTGCTCAGTGAAAATCAAATCGTATTCTAGGAATCAAAATAAGAAACTTTGCCCGAGGAACTGTACCTCTAAAATGAATTCTAATGCCCCAACTTTTGACTGTTGTCCCGTAGGGTCAAATTTTAAAAATCCCTTTTTGACCCATTTACAGTGCCCCAATTGAGTTCAAATGTATGACCGACCCCCACTAACTTTGGAGGGCCGATCCACCCATGCCAGTGGCACACCCCTTGGAACCCCCTGGGGTTCCCCATACAAGGTGCTAAAAATTGTGATTTTTTGAAATGTTATAATAATAAATGTTATAAGCGCAAGCAACCACTTCTAGTGTTAACAAAGAGCTGATCTTATTGCAACTTGCACATGTGGGTCATTGCATGTGACCAAATATTTAGTATTGCATTTTCGCGGAAGACACAAAATGCAAGTCTGCATATTTGATTACATCAATTAATGATTGGTCTAATTAAATATCTTGGAAATATGACTGGAAAATGGGTGTGTTTTAAGATAAGAAAAATTGTAACAAATTGTTATAAAAGAAAATTAAATTTAAAATATATTATGATTATACACATGAAAGTCATACCGGCAGCATTGCTTTCTTTTTTATATTCACAAATCGGCCTTGTGGCCTTTATACACAGCGCGGCTTGCTTAAAAGCCAAAACCTTTGTTTCGAATATTCAGTTAGGATTCTTAAATATTTTTAAATACAGTTCCAAACGTAAAAAATTGCAATGAAATGTTGTTGAAATATTTTCTGAAACAACACTTAATACAAATGAGGAGTGTCTGTTCAAAAGTTCATATATAACATTTTTAAAAAAAGCTGTTTCTACTATGGTTTAGCACATAAAATATTTAATCCTATCATTTGCACAAAAAAAAAAAATAAGAAAATCGTAAATTTTTCCAATATTGTGTGCATAAAAGTTTATGTTTCTGTTCAAAAGAGCCTAAATATGCACACTGAAAAATTGCTTTTAAAGATATTTGAGCAAAATGGACTAATTTCCATACAAGGTTTTATTTTTTGTGCAATATGTAATTAAACGGTTTTATCAAATTTTTTTTATAGACTCAATTACAAGTTCCCTTTAAGGTATGACCTGCTGTTAAAAAATTTTTTCCATTTTTTTTTATAAATGCCTTCTAAGATCCTTTAAAAATAATGCCTTAAAAGGATTTTTAAAATTCGAATTATTTTTGGTGTTACTGAGCTATATATACTAGCGCCGAAGTGCAGTAATAAAACTTTAAATGCGTTTTTCTCGAAACTTTTTCAAGATAAGACATTTTTCATAAGACATTTAAAAAACTATATTTATCATTTAAAATTATTTCAATAATTTTAAAAAAATATTTCAAATTTTTGTTTTAAAAAAATGCAGTAATAATTTTTATAGTATTTTTAAATAGCAACTCTACAACATAACCAAAGTGAAATATAACTGTTAAACATTTCAATTGACGTTACTGAACTAGAGATTAATACGCTTATTAAATTTTTCTGTTCTAGTTATTAATTTTTGGGAAAAAACAACAAAGAATGCGAACAATCTTGATCACAAATATATTTAGTTGGAACTGCGACCACATTAATAGCAATTTAAAAATCAAAAGTTTTTATTGTTTTTATAAATTGAAATGCGGGAGGCGATATTGTGGTATTTCGAAATTCGGTTGCGATGTCTTAAGCTTTAATAACAGCAACCTGTAGCTTTTCTTCCGCTACATACGCTTGTGCTCCTTATAGTGTACCAATCATGACAGCCGCACCATCGTAACCCTGCCCGAACATAAAATCGTAATCTATGCCGAATTCCTCAGATTATCTATGTCAGTGGTGGATCCAGATACTCCATTTGGGGGGTCGGATTTAAAAAATGTGACTTCGTAGTAGTTGAAGATATTGGCGATAGTCGCTAATATTGCATGGTAACCATATGCAAAAATTAAATTAAAAAGAATATTTCGGTGTATAAAAATTCAATTCACTAAAAATTGCAATCAAATTAAAAATCTAATTTAAATAAGCAAAGTATAAAAACTGGTTTCTCAAATAGCACATATATGGCGATTTAAAAAAAAAATCAGTTTTTCGATTAATTATAATTCGATAATTCAAATAAAATTCAGTCTTCAGTGACTTTATACATAAAGTTAATTTTTATAATAGTAATAGGCTTTCGCTGTATAAAAATTAAACACTGGTTTAAATTTTAAATATTTATTTGTCGATGAAATAAATAAAAGTTTCATAACTTAAGTGAAAATAAAAAGAAACGAATAAAATTGTTGTCTCAAATTTTTAAATTAAATGAACTACAAAATTTCCGTGCTTTGCCATTTCTATCGACGAGTTGATCCACAGTCACTTTAATGTCATAATGAATATTTTATAACGCAAGTCCGTTCAATTTTTCTTCTGTTGTCGACGAATATGTTACAAGTAGTGATGAGAACTATCGAATAAAAATATTCAAATTATTCGATTGTTTGAAATCATTAATTTATAAGATAGTTTTTTTTTATTCGATAGTTTTTTCATTTGCACTTCGTTTGCTTACCTTCAACGTTTAACAACACTGCTTGATTTGTGTTTAAATGAAAATTATAATGAAATTACACTAGTTAATAGCTATTTAGAGATTTTTTAAGTAGAATGAATGAATAGTGTCTTTTATTAATTGGAGCGAGCGAGCGAAGCTCCCATTGAACAGCTTGCTTGAAAAATGTTTAATAGAGCAAAACTTCTAAATGGGTTGACCGATTTTAAAATTGTTTTTTCTAAACTGTTCTACATCTCTAATATTATTTCCTAACGAAGCCAAAATTTCGAAATTCTATTTAGCTTATAAGTTAGTTGAAAAAAATATTTCCATATGTTTCGTTGTTGTTGTTGTTCGCTGAATTCACTTTGCTTTAGCTTACTGCTTCTTATTGCTTTTGTTGTGCAAACAAAACAAATTTATAGGGGTATTCACACTGACTTGGGTAGTTGGGTATGAGTAGATTGAGTACTTTTGGTTATTGCGAGCACTCTAAATTGCAATTGAGTACTTTGTAGAATAGTTTTGGGCAGTGTTGCATGTTTGCGAAAAATGTAGGCCATTAATTGGGCGTAAAAAAGTTATTTTATATACGAGTAATTTTTAATGTGAACTTAAAGCATCTTATCATTTACTCGTAATCCAGGAGAAAATGTTTTCCTGTCACAGACCGGCTTACTGCCACATAAGAATTTTCATGCCAATCGGAAAAAAATTTAATTTTTTGTATATCTGAACTGGCATATCTGTAGTGCAACTACGCCCATTTTTGGTTCAGTTTCCGAAAGTAACTATATCTAAATTTTAGTCTAATACGCCCAAAATCGTCTAAAATATAGCATTTTTATTGATTTGTGGGCGGTAAAAGGGGGTGTGGCTTTTTTATTAACCGAGATATTAACTTTATTCACCGAGATATTAACAGATATTGTAAATTTGGTTGCCTTAGGTGTTACCGTTCCTGAGATCTTAAGAGACACCGCACGAACGATTTTATATATATATTTAGACGGGCGGTAAAAGTAGGCGTGGCAAAATTTATATATCCAGTGACCACCACTTGGTCTCATAGCAAATTTAAACCAAGTTTCATTATAAAGACATCCACAACTCTGGAATTATAATAACTGAAAAGTAGACGTAGTTATAGTTCGACCACGCCCATTTTTTGTTGAATTGTCGATATTAGTCATACGGACTAAATTACAAAATGTCCAATACAACCGAATTCGTCTGAAATATAGCGTATTAACTTGTGGGCGGAAATAGGGGGTGTGGCCAAACAAGTCAGGGGGTCAGCTAGAGTAGATTGATAGATGGGTACTTGGGTAGAATGGCACTTTACAAAAACAAAATGTACGGCATTTGCCAATTACCCAACTACCCATGTCAGTGTGAATACCCCTTATGTATCTGTCAAAAAACCGATCGACATGGAAGGACAAGTTCGCGTTTGTTTGTCGGTGTACAATTAGAAAGTATAAATAAAAGTGAAAAGTGCTAGTGTTTAGAATATTTCGCATAAATTTTTATTAATTAATTATTAATTTGGCGTTTTTGTACCTTTTGAATTGTAAGTTATTTATATTAATCTGATGAAAATTTATCGAAGCATTCAAATTTCTATACAAAAAAAAAAACAAAAATACATATTGAGACGAAAGAGCTGGTCGAGTGAAGCAAAAAAATCGTATGGAAGGGGGAGGTGGTCGATTTTCTCAGCCTTAGGCGTTACGGGAGCAACTGTTATTTCATGACTTTGATGCATACTATTGTTCAGGGCTTAAATTGCTGCTGCCAAATTAGCAAAAGCATCAAAGTTTTTATTTTGGCTGCACTTTAGCAATTTATTTTGCAATTTTCCATAAGTAATTTCTGCTTCGGCTGCAAACTACGAAAGAAACAAATAGTTTCAGCGGCAGCGAGCGTTCGGTTTTTCAGTCGTCCTGTAATTTTGGAACATTATCGAAGCCACATCAACAGCAAGCTATCGCATTTTGAAGTCGTTTTCTTGCTGTTGCTGTCGCTTTTTAACATTTTAAGCAGGCTTTGCTTGTAATATTTTTAGCAGCTTGGGAAGAGAATGATGAATGTTTTCATGTTAAAAGTAAATATTCATAATATTTATTTTCTAATTGAATTTATTTTTATCAGGACTCAAGATAAAATTCTTCTATATCTCTTGAAATTTTATCAATCCGCACTGCACAAAATTTATAAGAAACTGTGACAAATCTTTGAATGAAAACATTCATCATTCTTTGCCGATGCTGCTAAAAAAGGGTGCTGTTTTTCAAAAATTTCAATCAACTGCAGCCAGGTTCGAAGTCAGGTTATGTTACCGCCACTCAAGTTCAATTAGTCTATCGTCAAATAAGCAAAGTGTTCGTATTGAACCAGATAATGAGATAAATTCGACCAGAACAACAAGCTTTCAGGGAATGTTTACTAAGAGTATCATTACGAGAACTGACTCTACAAGACTACGACCTCTTATCGACCATGTTCAATCAGCGTTAATTTTTTTCGAATTAAAATATGTTAAGATTAATCTCGAAGAACGCTGAAATTGAAGAATAAAACATTGAGAAGCTCAGAAATGTTGGCAATGCTGTAACAATCATCAATGCTTTAAACAATGAACCACGAGCGTTGTTAGCCTCATGCAAGAGGTTTAAGCCCAAAGTTATATCTATGTTAGGGTGCACAAGTTATTTTGAGGCAAAATCTTTTTACTTCAGCTGGTCTGTGCATTGGAAACATCGGTGAGGTTGTTGAAAATGTTTATAACCATTGCGAAAGTGCCGATTTATAGAATAATTTCCTTTGTGCATTTTGGTCAAGTTTCCCAATTATTCCGGACAAAAATACAACAACTCTAATGTATTACCTATTCCTTCTGTTGTAGTATCATTTAAAAAAGGATCAAACAATTTTAGTCCCAAGCGAATTCCACTACAACTTGCTTATGCGATTAGTATTCATAGATCGCAACGATTAGCACTCGATCAAGCAGTTGTCGATATTGGAGAAAAAGAATTTGCATTAGGAATGGCATATAAAGCATTCTCAAGGGTATTTCTTCAAGAACCAGCTATTTCTTATGATCGGCTTAGAAAAAAATACAAGAAGGGGTTGGTTGAGAAACGCCATGAATTAAATAAATTAATCAATATGCAATAAATTTAAATAAATTAAAATTTTTTTGTATTAAAATGTTTATGAGATCGGATAAGTTTATTCATTACGCAAATCTCCCTACAATGACAAAACGAAATATATCCTTTTTTGAGACAACATAACATTATATCTTTACTTTTATTGTTTTGGGACAGTTTATTATGTCAGTAGTTGAAATAATTAGATAGTGCCCATCACAAGTTTCAAATATGTTTTAATTCTTGAGAAAATTCAGTTTCTCCACTTAAAGGCAATGTTAATAAAATTTTAAAAATACTTTGAAGAAGAGAATACACTTCAGCATCGCAGCAGTCTAATGAGTATGGTGACTAGGGTGACTCGAAGTATATAGGAAAATAAAATGCAATACAAAATAATTATATGAAACATTATATAAAAAAAAACCACACAGTTTCTGAACCTTTGGGATGTAAAAATAAGATATCCTGAATTTGAGGAAAATGGTTTGAGCCTCTAGCCACCGGAAATGCCGATGGATTTTCAATGTTTTTTTAATTTGGGACCAACACGTTAATTTTTTAATGAATTTAATAATTCTAATTTATTTATTTAATCGATAGATCTTCACAAGACCTTTCCAATGAACTCCTATTCGTCAAAATTGAATAATATTTGCGTAATTTTTAGAGATTTCCGAAAAACAGATGAGACGAGATTGAATGAGTTTGTTGTTGTTTTCCAGCTAAAAAAATGAACTCTCTGCGATAGTGAAAATGAACTTCGAGCGTAATCAAAATGAACTTCGAGCGTAATCAAAAGCGTAATCAAAATATTGATGACGCTCAAGACCAGAATCAATCAAAGAGAATAACAAAAGGTGGTGAACCTCATCATTTGATGCTTGCCTGAACTCTGCCATTGGAAAAAACTATGATTTTTTAATTTGTTTGCACTAGTTATAAAAGTCAATCAAAATGATTTTTTTACTGAATACCGTGGATCTACTTGATACTCAATTACGACAAAAAGTTTAGGTAAGTTTGTACGTGTTTTAAAAATGATCAGGTATATATATAAAAAAACCTGATTTTGGAGACAAATTCATCGGCATTTCCGGTGGCTAGAGACTCAAACGATTTTCCTCAATATCAGGATATCTTGATTTACAAAAATGAGCCGGCCGAGTGTATAGCACTAGGACTTGAATCATACTTTTCTTTTTTGACATTTCATCTAAAGCCTCTGGATATTCTTTGAAGAATATTGAATATCTGTTAAATAGTTTTCTTACATCTTGTGTAGATACTATTGTTTTTCAGGTATCAGAATAAGGTTACAGTATTAAAAATTAATATAAATTCAAAGTTTTTGTTGAAAATAATTTTTTTAAATCCATTATCACATTATCAAGGAATATAGAAAGTATTTTAAAGAAGCTTTGGAGTGGGCGATCGCACTGATCGCTCCAGCGTGGATCCGCGCTTGATCAATGATCTGAAAGCATAGGTCTCAATTCAGTTCAAAATTGAAGTGGTTTGCAACTTTTTACGCTGTTGCGTTGTAGTTGCCTTAATGCTAATATATCAGATTTTTATACTTTCTAGATCCTAAGGGAGGGTTTTAAAACCCCTAAAACCCTCCTTGTCTACGGGCCTGCGTGCAGTTTCACTGATAACATTTTATGGGTTTTGTTAAGTGGGCGTACTCCCATACAACTCAAATTTTTGCTATCTATTGTATAGCTTTGGAGTTCTAGGTTGCACATCGTCGGAATTGAGTATTTGCCCTCACTTAACACATGCACTTTCATTGATTTCATTTTATGGACTTTGGACAAGGGAGTGTGGCAGCAAATGCTGGGTTTCAGCTAGCAATATATACTAGTATCGCCTGTGGTCGAAATTCGACCAACTTTCTGAAATTTCAATAATTTTTTTCTCATTCTGAGGCGATGACGTTGCTTTAAAAAATGTGTTTTACTAAAAAAGTCTTAAGTTTCAAATTATCGCAATAATTTAAATATTAAAAAAGCTGAAATTTTTTAAAAAATATTATCTGCAAAAACATTACTAAAAAAAAAGTTCGTTAATTTTTACTACCAGGGCCTTTAATACAAAAATACGTTGTACTGATAAAAGCTATAGTTTTTGAGATATCATTATAACTTTGATGTCAAAATAAAGGGAAGTTTTCAGAATTTACTATTTAAAAAAATTCCACCATAGCAATATATATTCACACATGTTACAAAAAAATGCTTATTGTAGGGTATCCGTAAAGATAGCAAAAGCTGTGTATTAAATTGTATTAATGTCTAAAAATTCCTCTTACGCCATTTTCCATTTCTTATAGTTTAGGTTTTCTTTCAGAAATATTCTTTCAACGCTCATATTTCAGGTCAAAAGTCACAAAAATATTCGGCAAACTCCTTCTCCCTACTCTTATTTATGATCAAGTTCTCTGATAAGCTCTCTGATCAAGTGATAATGAGTTTTTCTGCAAATGGGTCCAAAAGTTAAGAAAAAATGTTTTAACTATGATATAAAATATTAACTAATTATTAAGCATAAAAAAATGGAAAATCTTGACGGGAAATCGCAAATATAGTTTTTCAAAAATAAATCGAGTGTATAAACAGTGATTAAAAATTATAATGAAACCAAATCATTGAAAAACAAACTCAGATGCGGTCGCTCACCAAAAATTGACACACGTGTAAGAAGTCATATACTAAATGAAATCCCAAAAGAAAAAAAAAAAACAGCAATAGATATAGCTAAAGACATGGAAAATGCCAAAATTGTTATTGTACACCCGGAAATAGTGCGAAGTGTATATCGGAAAAGTAGATTTCATAGCCGTGTTCAGCGAAAAAAACCGTTTATAAGTGCTATTAATATGAAAAAAGTCTTGACTTTGCAAAGCTGCATTTTAATAAAGATGAAACGTTTTGAAAGAACGTTGTGTTCAGCGATGAGAGCATATTCAACCTATTTGATTGTGATGGCAAGCAGAAGATGTGGCGCAAAGTTTTAGTACCCCAGTGTCAATATTATTCGAGACACAGTGTCTTTATAATATTGCCACGCCCATTTGTTCAATAACGCCCACTTTCTTGACCGTAATGTGTAATAATTGTTTCCACCACTTTACTAAACTCCAGTACCCTAGTGTCAATATTTTTCGAGGTATAGTGTTTTTCTCAAATTGCCACGCCCCTTTGTCGAATTCCACCCACTTTATAGTAATAATTCTACCCATTCTTATAACGAACTTTACTACCCAGATGACAAAAATATTCAAAATACAGTGTCTTTTAAATATTGCGACGCCTATTTGTCTAATAACGCCCACTTATTTGAATGAATTTTCCATGATTGTGTCTACCCAGTACTGAACTTCAATACCTTTGTGTCAATATTTCAACCAAAAAATGGCTTGCGCTAGCGTTGAAACGCATATAGAGAGGTTTTCCTGCCAAAGCTTCCCCAAAAGATGTCGAGCCATAAATGATAACAACAGGGACTGGACTAAATATTAAATATATTGCGGAAACTTATACTTTTTGTACTTTTAAATAAATAATATAAAATTTGAAAAAGTTATTTTTTTAAAAATAAATATGCAACATCTTCTTTTCTAACGCACTGTAGATTTGAACACTTCCAATTTTTATTAAAAAAAATTCCAAGTTTCGTTCTGGATCATTTGTTGTTTGTGTTTTTAATGCAAACAAAGATTCAGGTTAATTTTTGCCGCATGTATCGTATCCGCATTTCAGTATTTTTTTTTATAATTTAACTCGCTCCAAAAGGAATGGATCACAAGTCTATGTAATGCTAAATATGTTAAATCTTTAAACGAACACATCCGCATCAGCTTGATCCCATCCCTAGTTATGGGTATATTCTCTAAGAATACCCTTTTCACCAAGCTTCAATTCAAACCTGTTGACAGCTCTAAGCTCTGATGAAAGTCAGCATGTTGGCTACCACCCATTGCGCAGTTCGGTGCTCACCCTAAAATTAAGAGCTTAAATGCACAAATTGATTGAAAGGCGCACACTTTGTCCGCAAGGACATTTCATAAGGACGATTACAAATGGCAAAAGCAACAAGTTGCAATCAACAGCTGATAAGCTGCCGTTAATAATAATGCGCCCAATGATGACAAATGCTAATATTGAGCAGCGGAAAATGATGACAGAGCGCGGATAACTGCCGAGGCGTATGCGTTACTTTAATTCAATGAATAACTGTTGTTCATAAGGCAGTTAGCGAAGTAGTAACAAAGTAACAAGAAATGGGCAGCCAGTGTGGTGTGTTGGCTGTGTGGGTGTGTGCGTCAGTTCTTGAATGTATTTGAGAATGATGATTGTGATGTGATAGCAATGTAACATTCATATAATCAGCATAAGGCCACAATTGAAGGTGGTACCAACTAATAATTGATGCCAATATTCTGCGCGTATATTTCCTTTTTTATTATAGATATACTCAAACAATAAAGCCTTCAATTCCATTAGCAGAGCAGTGAAAAGCTGCAAATTATGCAAACTATCTCATTCCATTTGAGTTTAGGATCTCAGATCTGGGATATGATTATTTGTTGATTATTTTTCATTCTCTAGACAAATTTCTTAAGAATCGGCGTGTATAAAAACAGTGAAGAGGATTACTTTAGATGCCATTTTGTCGACAACCGTTGCCGTGCTCTGGGTTGGCAACTTCGTAAAAATTGTGTAAAATTTGCTTGCTCATCAGTGCTCTGATTTTTGTTGACATCCGCGGTAACATAACTGTCCTTAGATACATTTTTCTTTGTGGATTAATAACAGCAAGTACAATAATATTCCGAAATGGTAAGTTAAACTTACATTGCCATTGAACAATAAATAATAAGAATATAATAGAAATATTGGTACCGAAAGATATTCAAAAGGAATACATTTTGAAATACATAAAATTATTGAAATTACATTGAAACGGACTTTTCTATAGACTGTTTTTACACATAATCCATAACAGCGTAACAGTGCTACCAAGTTATTTTGTGCTTTCCACATTAGTTCACAAAATTCTCCGATTTTGTATAAAATTACCTGGAAATGAAAATTTTTTAAAAATGTTTAAGTTTTGATAACAATTAAATATACAAAAAAAAAAAAAAACAAAAAATATTAAAAAGAAAGTAAAGATCTTTCTAAAAACTGTTTAAGCTTTGTAAAGAAAAACATAAAGATTTGTTGAGGCTTAAGTAGAATGAGAATAAGAAAAAATTTATCTCTATTAACAGGAAGCTTACATGATTTTCTTTTTTTTTTATTTTACGAGCTTATTATTTAGACATTAGTCAAAGTATAAGCAGAATGAGTTTCGTTTTCTTTTATTAAATTACGATAGTAAAATGATGTTTTTTACTCATGATCATGCATTCTATGCATATAGAACAGTTTGTCTTCACATAAAACTGCAGAAAATTGGCATGCTAGATGGATTACACATCTTCGAGACTATATATTTTCAAAACCAATTGAATGGCCAGATTTAAAAATTATTTCATACTCTACAGAAAATCTTTACATGTCTCTACATGTCATTTAACACATGGTTCTTGACTAATTTAGAGTATTCTTCCATTGTATAATTATCAAAGATAAAATTAAACCTTACCTCTAAAATAACTGTCTTCGAAGGGCAAATAAGCATAAATAGTAAAAACATTTTTATAAATCAGAATCATATTGTAAATGTCTTTGCCTTTTTGAATAAACTTTTTTTACGAGTGAAATCTGACAAGGTTTTACCTTGAAAAAGGTTTTTTACTCATGAGCATGCAATCTATGTATATAAAACAGTTTGTCCTGACTGATTGACTCATCAAAAAACAGTTCAGAACAGCTCGTAGCTAGATAAAATTTGTTAGGCTGATGACTTTAGTGACGTGGACGCGCACTAGCAGATGCATGAAGGAGGTATGTTTTGAATCCTTTATATTAGCAAGAACTTTCAATATATTTCATTTAAATTTTCTTGCATAAATGCTGAAATGTATTTCTAAAAAGCAGTTTCAGGATTTTTCAAAATTCATTAAAATTCGGCAGAAAAAGGATTGAATATAAATAATATGGGTATACTTAGAACTAACACATGTTTAACTTACTTTTAAAATTTTATACTTCTAATAATGCAGTCTTCAAATTGACTTCTTGGATTTCTAAAACTCGACCTGCAAAGGGTTAAAATGTGGTTATATAATTGTCATAAAATTTACAATACTTTCAAGTCTGTAAAATCCAAACCGCTCTAGTGATTTCGTCTGAATTCGGAACACATATTAGGTACATTCTAGATAAGATTTTGACATACTTTGTTTTGACCACGCCCCTATAACGTTTATTTTGTTGTTGGAATACTTTTTAGTAAAAGAATCTTGTGCCAATTTATTTAAAAAAAAATTTCTCTTATATGACAAAAAAAAAAACATTGTAATATATTAAAAATTTCAGAATTTTTTAGTACAATGGCTTTTTCATATAACATCGGCCGAAATCAATGGCCGCATTCAGCGAAGTCATCTGTTGGTAACTGACTGTTGTGTTAAAATTTACTGAAATATTGAAAGTACGCTGCAAATTTGAGTGAGAAACCTTTGCAATTAAATTATTTAATAATTATTAAATAATTATAACAATTAAATTAAATAATTGTCAACTTTTTTACGGCATCGCTTCCGTAACAAATCACAACAGTTGACTTTTTTGAATGCCGCCAATTTTCGCTTACTCATCGGTTTCAGATTTTCTATAAGCTGTCAACTTTGTTTTGACAGTTTCGGCAGTCTGCCTCTCGGAAATGCTTCTACCTTATCTAACTTTACTATGCGATATAAAAATAAAATATTTGATTTTTGATGCCAATATCTTCGCAGTTTTTTTTAATATATTTTCCATTTTCAAATTTTCAAATTTGTTGTCTAAAGCTCAATAAAATTGCTTAATAAAAATGGTTTCAATTGTACCGTTAAGTCAGTGCATATATTTTTTTATCTTTTTTTTCAAAAAAGATCCATTGACTTTTTACTCAAAAAATTACTCAAAAGTTGTTTTTGTTGTGAAAATAAAAACATGTAAAAATTGCCTCTCTAAATATCTTTCATATGACACAACATTTCTTGAAAAATTCTTCTAGTTTTGTTCTAAAATTGATACATGGTTTTTGTCATCAAAACAAAAACATCAATTCCTATAATATTTTTGGCAAAATGTTTTTTCTTAAAACTAATTTAAGTGAAACAATTACCCCAATATTTGCAATCAAAAGTTATGGCAACAAGTATATTTTTGTATACTACAATATTTGGACTTACAGTACAAAAATATACTTTTAAAATATAGTAAGCCTCATCTGGTATTGCTGATACACCGTGGGAGTCAGAACAGACCATGCTACTTTTAAACTAGCTCTCAGTTTTTTTACTTCCGAGATCCCGCTGTGAAATATTTTAAAACAGAGCAATATGGCAAGAGTCTTACATGATTGTAAGCTTATAGTATGGGATGAAAGTACTATGGAGGAAGATAATGTAATGGGAGGAGTCACATTACTTCTGGCTGGAGATTTGAGGTAAACATTGCCAGTAGTATCAAAAGCAGGGTGCGTAAAGCAATCAAAATGCGCTCCCGCTCTTCTGAGTTATCTTTGCTATGAGTTTATCTTTTGAAAAAATTCAGAGCGTATGCTGATAAAATATTCACTCTTCTTTGAACTCCTCAGCTTCTTTCCTCTAGTTAAAATAGAATTTTCTCTAGTTAAACTTTAGGTTAAGACTGCACACATAATAAATTGAAGGGATTGAATCAATAATATTAAGCATTTTTCTTAATAATATATTTAATTTAAAAAAACTTAAAAAACTCAATATATTTTATGAAATTAAGGTACTATTACAGTGTGTAGCTATAAAAAAACACCTTTTTTATTAATTGTTTTACCTAGTATTATTAATTTTAATGATTCAAATTTTTTACATAATGAAGAATTATTCATAAAGCATAGTACTCTGTTCAGTTTTATGTGAAATTCCACTCAAATATCTATACAAAATATGACAGCTGCAAAACAAGCGTGGACATTTTCACAATATTTTCGTCAGAGCAGTACTCTGTACCGCAGCGTGAAATTTAAGCAACGTGTTTCTGAGCAACATTTTTTCACGACAATCAGAAGTGAAAAGAGAGAGATCATATGAAATCTCCCAACTTATTCTCTGAGTCTCTCTGAGAAACATTGCCATAGGAATTCCTCGCAACAAACTTTAACCCTCATCGGTCCCTCGAGAAATACATCTAATCGGTCCCATTGTATGCGCGCGCATACACATATATTTTTAATTGTAAAAAAGCTAAAAAAAATTAACAACCATTTATGTTTTGTGATTTTTTATGTTTATTACATTGTTTACTATCATATTAATACATTTGAACTTCATAAAGGTAGATTTAGAATGAAATTAATTAGAATATTACATATATTAGCAAAAAAAATTGAATTTTTAACTTTTGTCAATTATTTGTACATTTTTCGCATAAATTGAAATTATGTTCAGCACAAATGAAATTTCTACACTTTTCACAGCGTGTAGCAAAAAGATTTTTGTTATTTTTATATGTGCAGATGTAGCATCGGCCTTGTTTTGATGTACTTGGTAAATGGCGAATCTCCCGAATTCTTTGAATAACACTGAAAGCATCATTACTTTAAGGTTGTTTTTTACGTTAAGTGATCTGTTTTTCAAAGAGATTCAGTCCAAGCTCCTCGATAAAAAGGCGACGACGAATATTATAGTTCGTTTTAGAATTTTTCCAATTCGGGAACAATTTAATGAACGTCACGAATGCATTCAACGCACTAACATCAAGCATGTTACAAAATACTGCCATTGGCCACCGATTGAATTTTCGTTTGCATGTGTACGTAGCCACCATTTGATCCATAGTATCAACTCCACTCTTGGTTTTGTTGTAGTCTTCAATGATGTTAGGTTTCTTCTGTTCACTATTCTCATTTATGCTGACAACATTGTGGTATCTACTGAGCAATGTCACAAATCGGTACTAGCGAGGAACATATGACAACATAACTGCTTGAAATTTATGTTCATATACAACTTCTGTATGATAAATTGGCTTTTGACGCATGTCGAGTAGAACTGAAGGAATTTCATTCCTATTTTTCCTTATTGTTCCCAAAATAGTCATGCGATTCTTATGTAAATCTTCTGCCAATTCACACGAAGTGAAAAAGTTGTCACACGTTACATTTCTGTCAGAAAGTCCTTCTTTTTTTCCTTTTTTTTTCTTCCTTCCACCAAATCCAAAACAACACGCCGTCCGAGATTACATTCAGGAGTGACATTACGATTCCGACCAACATAAATTTGTGTGTTGTATGCATACCAACTTTTTGAGTCGCATAGCACGCAAATTTTGATGCCATATTTCGCCAGCTTGCATGGAATATACTGACGAAACGGACATCGCCCACGATACGGAACTAACTGTTCATCTACGGTAATGTGTTTTCCTGGTGTGTATACAACTTTCAAATTATGATTCCATTTATCGTATACATTTCGAATCGGTGCCAATTTGTCACGTTCAGAAGTACTTGTAGATGCAGTGTTGGCCATACGTTGTTCGCGGTTATCAAATCGAATGCAACCATGGATACGCTTGAACATTTTCAAGGACATTGTTGCTCTAAATATTGGCCGACCAGTTTCGTCATTCCACAGTTTAGTGATTCATTCACCGTATGACCGATACACACCAGAAAGCATCAACAATCCAAAGTATGCGTGCAGAGTGTCCAAATCAATGTTTTCCCAATCGTCTTTGTACTTTCGCATACCATATAAATTCATCATGTTCAAAATAATATTCTCAACCGTTCCAAGGAACATGTGAAATGCAGACGAAACATCAACTATAGTAGCAGCTGCTAGTGCTTTTGGACCTGAATTATAACAAAAATGAAATATATAGTGAACATGAACCCATAACAAAGAGGGTAGGTTTTTACCTAAAGTGAAATTTTCTGCACGTCGAAATGAATTTCTTCGATTTATTTCAAATAGTTACGATGAATATTCAATTTTCTTATTTTTTGAAAAATATTTATTTTCAGGATCTGCTGCATTTTCTTCTGCTAAATTTTGCTCAAGTGGCTCAATGTCGTCTTCATCCGAATGTACGCTAACTTCACTTTCATCATTCTCCTCGTCTGATAATGCAAAATCATCGTCACTATTGCGCGGAGATTCGCTTTCCAAATCAAAATCCATTTCTAGTTCATCTCGCTGCCTTCTTTCACGTAAAACTCTATCCATTTTTTATCAAATACTTCGAAACACAACCAAAATTCAAATAAATGCGCAAATAAACTTCACTTATGTGTGTTCCAGAACAAACTGAATTTCATAAAACGAAAAAAGAAGAGCGTGCTATAAATCCACACACAAAAATAAGCGGCAATTCCAGGTACCTGCTTATGTGTATGCGCGCACATACACAGGGACCGATTCGTAACTATAACTGCACAGGCAAATACAGTAAGGGTACAAATTCAAAAACGGGTTTTTTTGGTTGTTCAGGCAAAATAATTCTACTTTGCAAAATACAAGGTTAAATATCAAAATTGTATGCGTGCGCATGCAGGGGACCGATGAGGGTTAAGTCAGAAATTTCACGCAACAAATAATTAGATGTTGCAAGCGAAATTGCACGCAAACGAACAGAGTACTAGGCTTAAGGAAATAAAACAAATTTGTTTTTGGTCTTTGTAGTTGTTGTTAATTTTCTACAGGGCGTTGAAGTTAGCGTGTTTAAAAAATTGTTGTAGTTGGCTTCTCGTATCCAGCATTTACAAAGCTCTTAAATAAAAAATCAAAGTGCATTCTTGAGTTAAGGGTTGTAGTTAGCCACTCAACCTACGCAAATGAAAAATAAATAAAAAATGGCATGCGCTGAAAAAAAAAAATGTACAAAAAACCTATTTTTTGCCGAAACTTTCAGCCATACAAAAAAAACTATAAAAGCTTTTTGGCTTTTTATAGGTCTAGTGCTTGACAGAATCTATAAGGATCACAATGAATCAAGATTCCTCGAAATCAATCAAGCAGAACTCCAGATATCTTAGAAGCCAATTCGAAAAACCTTGTTTCTACAAAAAAGCTATTAAAGATTTAAAGGATCTTGAATATCACGCGACATACGAATATAATATATATTATAACTTTATTTCTATTTGATATTTTTTTCTAAAATTTTGTATACGTATTCTTAAGACCTTAAAGAACTATATTCTAACGAAAAAGAGAAATTGATTTTTAATTTTTTACACACTCTAATAGTTATAGCATCAGAACCTTAAAGGAAACTGAGATAAATTAACAAAAAAGAAACATTTTAAAAATTTATTAAATACTTCAATATTTCATTAAAAAACGCAAAAAAAATATAGTTCATCATAAAACACGTATTTATTTCTTAATAACAAGAACACTCGTTGAGTCAATAAATAGGCGAACGCAAAAATCCACTAAAATGAGTTTATCTCTGCAAAAACTTGAGAGCGAGAAACGATAAATGAATAACAAAGAGAAGGCGTTGTTCAACTCAGTTTTTTTGAGGAGCACAATCTTCGAACGAATTCTATGAAGGAGCGAAAAAAAGTTTTGATCACTTTGAATATTTAACATAAGAGCACTCAAGTTTTTTTTTCACGAATGAGGAAAGCAAAGTCAATCGTTTGTCAATTGAATAATATTGATGAGAAGGAGTGCAATCTCTTCAATTGAGAGTTTTTACGAACCCTGACCAAGAGGAACACGAGTCGATGAGCTAATAGCGGGGTTCACATGGTCCTACATGTTGTGACGCATTGTAGGACAAGCCTCTTATTTGACCGTTCGAACGCTAGATCTAGCCAACTGACAATGTGTTGTCTTGAATTTGAAATGTTTCAAATTCAAGGCCATCACACATGTTTAAAAACATCTTATATTTGGCATACATGGGCACACTGCAGTAAATATTTACTGCATTACTAGAAGCAGTAATCAGTAAACTTTTACTGATAATGAAATTCAATTTGCATTACCAGTAAATTTTTACTGATTACTGGAGAAAATTGCAGTAAAAATAAATTTTTACTGATTACTGGGAAAAAATTGCAGTACAAATAAATTTTTACTGATAATGAAATTTAATTTGCATTACCAGTAAATTTTTACTGATTACTGAAAAAATTTGCAGTAAAAATAAATTTTTACTGATTACTGAAAAAAATTGCAGTAAAAATAAATTTTTACTGATTACTGAAAAAAATTGCAGTAAAAATAAATTTTTACTGCTTACTGAACAAAATTGCAAAAATAAATTTTTACTGCTATATTTTCAGTAATCAGTAAAAATTTATTTTTACTGCAATTTTTTTTAGTAATGCAGTAAAAATTAATTTTTACTGATTACTGAACAAAATTGCAAAAATAAATTTTTACTGCAATTTTTTCAGTAATCAGTAAAAATTTATTTTTACTGCAATTTTTTTCAGTAATCAGTAAAATTTTACTGGTAATGCAAATTGAATTTCATTATCAGTAAAAATTTATTTTTACTGCAATTTTACTGGTACTGCAAAGTGCCCATCTATGATATTTGGCCACTTATTTTAAAATATCACTTAAACAAAATATGCACGTTCACTTAAGAGGCGATGCATATGCTGTAAAATTCTCCGAACTACTGCTAAGAATAGGAAATGGACAGTATTCTGCTCTTCAGGGTAAAGTGAAAATTTCTACTGATTTGGGGATAGTTGTGAAGAGCATTGAAGATATCATTTCTCGCATTTGTCCAGATAACGCTGATATAAAAAACAAAAGCATGGGTTGGTGGTGTGAGTGAACCATTTTTACTAATAAGAACGATAGGGCTACTATTTTAAACGAAATGCTGCTTAGGTCTTTTAAAGAAATCAAAATTATGAACAGATTAGTGCATACGGAAGTGCAAAGGGATGATGGCGTCCAATACCTCCTCCAGAACTTCCAGCACACATAATTTTACTTAAAGTGGGTGCTCCTACTATGTTGTTGGGTAATTCTTCTCCACTAAAGTTCTGTTATCGGAAAAGTCTACAGTTAGAATCTATCCACAAAAACGTCATAGAAGCAACCGTCTTTATTCCTAAAATACGACTCATACCGACAAATTACCCATTCGAGTTTAAAAGCTACAATATTCTCTAAAGGTATGCTTTGAGATGACAGTCAATAAAGCACAGATACAAGGGCGTCTGCAGGATTTGTTCTAAGGGGGCGCAAAGGGATAAAGGAATCTGGAATGCAGATAAAGAAAATTTAACCTATATATTTATATTTTCTTAGATTTTTGGTACTAATTTTGTTATCATGATACGATTGACACACGCTTGTACACATCAAAAAATTATTTATATTTCAAAGATGGGGTAAAAATTTTTCTCGTATCATGCCCGAAACATTTTCAAATTTAATTTTTTTTCATGTAATTTAAAAAAATTTTTTTTCAACAAGTATTCTTAGTAATTTAGTAAAGTAAATAATGTGAGGTATCCTTAAATAAAATAAGTTAATTAATTACTATTTAGCCACCAAGTTTTCCTATTTTCAAATAGGTTAGGTTAGGTTAAAGTGGCTGCCTCAAATTGAGACGCACTTAGGCCAATAAGGCCCATTGTGGTACCACAGGGGTTGATCTCCCTTCTCTATTCAAACCAGCTTGAGCTGTTCACAAAGCTTAGGATTCGGTATATCGATATTTCCGAGAGTTCTTCGAGGTCTCTGAAAAACCAGTTGTTTAGGTGAAGAAAACGTTTTTGAGCCAGCGCTGGGCAGGTGCAGAGAAGGTGTTCTGTAGATTCCACCTCCTCCTCATCTCTACAGCTTCTGCAGAAGTCGTTGTGGGGTATGTTTAATCTTTGAGCGTGCCTGCCAATAAGGCAGTGCCCTGTCAGGATCCCTATCATGGTGCCAATGTGATCTCTACTAAGAGATATGAGTTCTTTTGAACGCTTCAGATTGAGTTTGGGCCAGATTTGCCGTGTTATATTACAAGTGTTACCTGCTGACCTTCTTTTGTTGGTGTTGATACAGGATAACTCATGTGTAAGGAGTTTACATGTGGTGAGAGGAATACCAAGGTTTGTCTTGTCTGAAGATAGTTGTTTGGTAGTACCTGTGCGAGCGAGTTCATCTGCTCTGCAGTTACCTAGAAAATCCCTATGTCCAGGAATCCAGCATAGGATAATTTTGAGCTGCTCTGCCATCTCGTTTAGAGATCTGCGGCAGTTGAAAACTGTTTCAGATGTTATTTCAACAGTTCCTAGGGCTTTCAGAGCGGCTTGACTGTCAGAAAGTATGCATATATCCATGGAAGATATATCATTTTTCTGAAGCCAAGTTAACGCTTCATGTATAGCAGCGATTTCAGCTTGAAATACACTGCAATGGTCAGGGAGCCTGAAGGCTATATTGATGCTTAATGTTTCTGAGTAGACTCCTCCACCTACTTTGCCATCTAGTTTTGATCCATCCGTAAAGATCTCAATGACATTGTGAGGTGAACGGTTTTCTTGTTCCCACTCTTCTCGAGAGGGAATGGATACATCGAACTTCCTCTCAAAGAGTAGTTTTTGTGTGATGTAGTCAATGGACCTAGGTAAAGGAGGGAGAAATTTTCTGATACAAGAATGTCCTAGTGTACCTTCTTTCCACTGGGAGGTGGCTACTAGGCGAATGGCTGTATTAGCGGCCATCTGTTTAGCTAGGATATCAAGTGGTGTAAGATGGAGCATTGTGTCTAATGCGTCTGTCGGAGTGGTTCTTAGGGCTCCGCTAATGCACAGTTCAGCTGATCTTTGAACTTTACGGAGAAGGTTATGGTGAGTCAGTTTTTCGAGTGCATGCCACCAGACAATAGCACCATATAGCAATATAGGCCTTACAACTGCTGTATAAAGCCAGTGAGTAACACTTGGCTGTAAACCCCATTTGCTACCCACCGCCTTTTTGCAAGAGTATAGGGCAATGTTCGCTTTTTTGGCTCTTTCGAGCAGATTGGGCTTCCAGTTTAGTTTCCTATCTAGTATAAGGCCCAGGTATTTTGCTTGATCTGAGAAGATAAGACTTGTATTTCCCAGTTTTGGAGGGCTAATTTGAGGTACATTGTGTTTTCTTGTGAAAACTACTAACTCAGTCTTATTAGGATTAACGCTGAGCCCACAGCTGATAGTCCAGTTGACAAGAGTGTTTAGGCAGTTTTGCATAATGTCTCGGAGAGTAGATATGTATTTTCCAGAGGTAACAATAGCAACGTCATCGGCATAAGCTATCACCCTGCACCCCTCTAGTTCTAGTTTGCCTAGCAGTTCATTCACTGCTAAATTCCAGAGTAGAGGCGAAAGAACCCCTCCCTGAGGGGTTCCTCTTGGTACAGATCTTAGCGTGGATGCCGCTCCAAATTTTGCACTTATAATCCTGCCAACTAGCATTTGGTTTATGAGTGCTATCAGCGCGGCATCCACCCCAAGCTCCGTCAGCGCACTGATGATGGCCCCTGCCTCGACGTTATTAAAGGCTCCTTCTATATCAATAAAAGCTATCATTGTATATTCCTTCAGATAGAGGGATTTTTCAATGATGGAGATTATGGAGTGGAGAGCTGTTTCCACTGATTTGCCTTTGGTGTAAGCATGTTGAGCTAGAGATAATGGCTTCTTATCTATCATGGATCTCAAGTGAATATCAATTAATCTCTCGAGGATTTTTAGAAGAAAAGATGAGAGACTAATTGGTCGAAGGTCTTTTGGGTTTACGTGTGAGCTTTTTCCTGCCTTAGGTATAAAGATAACCTTCACATTACGCCATCGCTGGGGAATGTGGTTCAGGTCAAGGCAGCTCTGGTAGATCAGCAAAAGCCGCTCCTTAATGATGTCATACGACTTTTGGATTTCAATGGGGGCTATACCATCTGGTCCTGGTGACTTAAATGGTTTGAAGCTACTGATTGCCCATTCGAGCTTTGTTTGCGAGAGTATTTCTAGAGATCTGTTTACAGGTGGTAACTGATATACCTGGATTGGATCGTTGTATATCTCTGAACATCCCGGAAAGTGGGTTTCTACTGAAACGTTCAGAGATTCTTCACTGCTTGTGGTCCAAGTACCATCTTCTTTTTTCATGAAGCTTGGATTGGAGGGAGCCTTAGCTAGAATTTTCCTGAGCCTTGACGCCTCAGAGGTCTGTGATATATTTTCACAGAAGGTCCTCCAGGACTGTCTTTGTGCTTTTCGTATTTCATTTTTATATTCCTTGAGGGCTATTTTATAATATGACCACGTATCTGTAGATCTTGTGGTCTTTGCCCTGTTGAAAAGTTTTCTGGTCTTTTTCCGGAGCTCTTCTAGTCCCTTATTCCACCAAGGAGGCTTTTGCTTCCCCCTCAATGTTTTTAGCGGACAAGCAGTATCTAGAGCTTTATTTAGCGATTTAGTGAGACTATTAACTAAGTTGTCTAAAGATTGTTTATTGGAAGGACGATTGGTTGGTCCAATTGAGAGATCTGTATTTAAGGAATTTATATAAAGATCCCAATTGGTTTGTTTAAGATTGCGAAATTCGCATGATCTCGAGTCAAAGTTATCAACATCAAAGAGGATATATCTATGGTCTGAGAAGGAGTGTTCATTAGAAACTCTCCAGTTTTTTACCCTATTAGATATATGGACAGAGGCAAGGGTAATATCCAGAACCTCCTGTCTATTACTTATAATGAAGGTGGGTTCATTACCTATATTGCATATATTAAGATTAGTTGTGAAGATGAAGTCAAATAGAAACTCACCCCGTTTGTTGGTGTCTGAGCTACCCCAGATCACATGATGAGCATTTGCATCGCACCCGATAATAAGGCTCTTTGCTTTTGATGCTGCTTTGGAGACTAAATTTTTAAGGTTGTCTTCTGGGAGGACTTCGTGGTCGTGCGCGAGGTAAGCTGAGACGAGCCACAAGCTGTTCTGGCCCATCTCGACGCTTATAGCCACGGTGTCTTTGTTACTGAAATTAGAGAGAGTAAATACACTCAGGTTTTTCTTAATTAAAATACACGCTCTTGGATTACCTTGTGATTTAGTATACACAAGCGTGTATGCTGGAGTCCTGAGTCCGCATACCAGGCCACAGACTACCCATGGCTCCTGGATCAGGACGATGTCATCTCCATCTTGGCTGAGACGGATTATCAGGCTGGCGGACGCAGCCTTGGAGTGGTGTAGGTTAATTTGAACTACCTTCAGCATTTGAGCTTCTAGTAGCTAAATCAACCTCCACCACAGTTGTGTCAGAGTCCTCGTCTGATTTAAGAAGGCTATCCTCCAATGAGGATAGCCGAAATGTGCGTGCCAGTTCCATCACGGAGCTTACGCCCTCCGGTTCTAGCACAGGGGGGCAGGTTTGAGAAGATGGTGCGTTTTTAATTACTTTGGAAGCCTGCTCTTCCTCCAATAACGCCTCATCTTTTTTGTAGACCCTCAGTTCTATGGATGAGAAACTATAGTCTACCACGAAACCTTTGGTTGACAAGAGAGCCAGGGACTCCTGGTTGATAACAAATGTTACCGACCTAAAGTCCCCCTTCGGCTCATCAACCCGTGTCACCTTCCAGTTTGCTGTTGGTAGGCCATGATTTCCCAACCTTATTGTCTCAAGGATTATTTGAGGGTCAGAGTGTTCGGCTGGGACCCGGGAACGCGCCCTTGGTCTGTTTGGGATCAGATCCCTATCAATGACCGCGAGATTCGCGCCCGGCCATACCTCACCAATCCTTGAGATTGCGATCTTATATAGATCTAGAGACCTTTGGTCAGCACATGCGATCAGCTTCACATGGCCTTGATGCCATCCACTGTCGCGACACGAAGGGCCTCTGGCGGGAAACTCCTTCATAATCGGAATGAAGATAGTGGCCAGTTTTCCCACTACCTTCCTCCATTTTTCAGGCGAGATGCTGCCGTCTGGGTCGCTTCTGTCAATCACCGCAATGGTAATTTGTCCAGCCGCGATTTCGCTGAAGAGTTTTGGAGTGGTTTTGTTACCACAAATTTTCTTGGCGCCCGGCATAGGGACCTCCTCTAGAGATCGCTGACGCTTAGTAGGCACCGGTTTGGGTTGTTGAGAAGCTTGTGGCTCCTCCAAGGTGCCTACCGCCCACTTCCAGGACTTCCACTGAGCCTCGGTACGCTGGTTCTCGGGAATTTTCGCAATGCGATCCCTTACCCTTAGCGCTGATTTCCGAGAATCACGGCCTGTCCTTTTGGTGGATGGCGTCTTTGTAGCCGGGCCCTTGTTGCTACTTCCACATGTGCCTGGTTTGGTAACCACTGCACTAGCGTCCGCAGCAGAAGCATTTAGAGACTGCGCGTCTGCAGGCTGTTGGCCATAAGGAGCGTTTAAAGACCGCGTGTCTGGTGTAGCTGTAGGCTCCACTTGGTTGGCATTTAAAGATTGCCCATCTGTCTGTTTTTTATTATTATTATTATTCATCTTGGTCGTGCGACCACCCCCTCCCCACCAAGATGAAGAGAGTTAAACCGACAGGCTCCGAGACCACTCCTCGAACGGGATCGGGTCTGCATTCAGGGAATGAAAGATCCCCGTGTGCAGCCCCGATCCAACCCGAGATTTGGCTCAGAGTCTGTCAGTAGAGTGATCAAAAAATAGAGAGGGGAAAAAGATGTCGACCGCGCCCTAACCCCAATGCCGCGGTAAGGCCACAGTTACACTCTGAGGCGGCCAGGTATCAGAGAGGCTCCGTTAAAGACTGGACTTTATTACATGGGCTTCCAGCCTAGCAAATCCTCAGCACGGGTCGCATTACACCTTGATTCAGCCCACACCCCTACCGATGGGGAGGATTCTTACCATGCCATACGAGACTATTGAAGAGTCAGAATACGGTAGGAAGAACCCCCCCCTCTGCTAACCGCCGTCTTATGATTAAGAACACTGTAGCGGTTATTACCAGCCGGCACCCACATGGAGGGTTAGGTAGAGGATTTTTGCCAGCCAATTTTCAAATAAGAATACAAAAATTTCCCAATATTTTGTTTTTAAATGAATAAAACCAGCATGATTTTTAGACCATGTTTTCCAGCTTAGGAGACCTATAACTCATAAGCCAATTGTGAGCCGCCTGAAATTTATCAGATTTGGATTTAGGAGGTAAAAACCCATACAATCCGCAAAAATTAATAATTAGAGTTGTCGCTATTTTTGAAATGTTCCCCGCTTGAACATCAACTGACTTACTTCTTTTTCAACATGCATCAGTTCTACCAGCATGCAAGTTACTAAAATCGAATTTGGAATCATACCTATTATATGAATTATTTTAAAAATTTATTTTTTTTAATGTTTTTTCTAAATGACCTTGTTATTTATTATGTTGATTTTACATGATTTAAATACAAATCAAATTTTATATGATTTAAATATCTTTGGAAAGATTCGTTAGAACAATTAATTGTTCTAACTTTGACCTAAAGCTCAATAAACGATTTTAAACTATCAAACAACTAGAATTTGTATATAAAATCAAGTATGATTTAAACTATCAAGCATTTAGAGTTTGTATTTTAATCACATAAAATCAACATAATAAATAACAAGGTCATTTGTAAAAAATTTTGATCAAATGGTAGAGCACGACCAAAACAGAAACAAGCTGAAAATATATCAGCAAAAATCTAAAAACAACTTCAGTAACCATGCTTTGTTAGTGGAAGACTTCCAGCAGACTGTTGGACTCCATAACAATAACATAAGCATAAAGACTAAAGTAAAGCAAAAATACAACAACAAATGTGAGCATGTGAAATGGGAGAAAAACTGAGAAATTGACACTTCAAATCTCATCGCCTCTGTGGTGCAGTGCGCTAGTGCGCGCTTGCAAGGGTATCACAAAGATTTCTGATGAAGCCTTTAGCATGGATGAAATTGCAATAAAATCAGCTAGTGATTTTTTCCCTTTCATATTGGAAAAAAACTTTGTTGTTGTTGTTGTTGTCTCTTTGGAAAGATTCGTTAGAACAATTAAATGTTCTAACTTTGACCTAAAGCTTAATAAACTATTTTAAACTATCAAATAACTATAATTTGTATTTAAAATCAAGTATGATTTAAACTATCAAACATTTAGAATTTGTATTTAAATCTTATAAAATCAACATTTTTTTTTTAAATTCAAAACGTATGAATAAATATATAAAGAGGTACATGTATAGATGGGTTTTTGGCTTCATTAATTTTTTAAACATATTCCAGAACCTCGCTGTAAGGATTGAGTCTGAATCCTGAATTTAATATAAGCACGTGACGAGAAAAAATCCAAAAAATTCTCAAAACGCGTGGACGCCTGTTAAAAAAACGTGAATTTGAAGAAGTATAAAATAAATGTTTCAAATCGAGTTTCCTATTAAAATTCCAGTCATAAAAAACTTTTGACCACAAGATATTCCGTAAGATATGAAAAGAGTTTTTTAACAAAAATTTGCTATCAGATTTTTTCAAAAATTAGTGCTTGATCTAAAATTAGCATACTTTATTTAGAATTTCCTCATTTTTTGAGCTTTTGAATTAGAAGCTTTGCCCTCGCCTAGATCGTTGCAAATTTCTCAAATTTAAATGCTGCAAGACTGTTAGCAATTTTATTACGATCATCTTTATGACAGAAAAACGATTTTTTCTTTTATATATTTTAAATATTTAATACATGTTTAGATATATTATGACAGGAAAACATTTAGTTTTTACTTTTATTTTACTTTGCTTTCATCTTGTGTTTAATTTCTTTAAAACATAAAGTTGCTGATCGTCCAAGTTCATATGCGTTATTGGCTTAAATGCCTTTTATGATCTGTTGCTCCGAAGAATGATCTTCGACTAATAGGGATATCATTTTTTATCATTCCTCAATTTCTCGTACGAATAACTTCGTAATCGTAATTTCTTCCATTACATTCGTAGTATTTACAAATGGCTTCGTACTATTTATGAATTAAAATTAATATTAGTAGAAAAAAATTCATTCGTAGGTTAACCGTACGCACTATTCGTAGAATGTACGAAGTATTAGTTGAGTTTGAAAAATTTACAACCGAAATCTTTCAGCCTGGTTTTTTTCGTTATTAGTAAATATAGCAAATGTATACGCACAATAAACATTTGTTTTTGTACGAATACGAATAAAATATTTGTAATATGTACCAAACTACATCCAATCTACGAATCCTATTCGTGACTGAAAACTACGAATAAGATTCGTAGAACGAACGCAGCTATTAGTAATATTTGCACAAACAATTTTTTAGTGTTAGAATACGTACTGAATAGTGCCTGTGAAACAAGGATGAATGAAAAATCGTAACTTATCACTGCGACGGTTACAACATACTATTTAAAAATGCATGCATCAATAAAGATCAGCTTTATTTATACATATACCTTAAAAAAAGTATTTTTGAGTTCTCTTCAAAATATATTAACATACATATATAATGAAAATATCGTCATATAAAATCAAAAAAGCCGTAAGTTAAAATAAATTCAAAGTCGACTTTTTTAATTGATTATTGATGCACCTTATCAAAATACATGTTCTTGCTAATTTTACACTCCTACAAGTAAAAACGACGTTTTTTTTTAAAAAATTTTGTAAATCCCTAAGTTTGAGTGCAACTTACAATTACAATTTAGAAAGTCTTTTAACTCTCCCATAAAATTATTTAACTGTAGTGTATCTCTTTTTGATTTGGGGGGCACTTGCCTGTGAGCCTGTGGACGCCCATGCACAGGAACAAACCAATTATTTACCGCATTGCCAGCGACCACCTATCACAGACAGGGCCGTAGCCAGAATTTACCCATGGGGGGTTCCGATGAACATTTTTTTTTATTCAAAATTAAAATATACAAGTTTTTGTTTCATTTCCTTTTCAAGTTAATTTTTTTATATATTATTTATGTAAGTAAACTTATTAAGGTACCTCGATTTCCATTGGAAAAAGTCATATTTGTACCCCTCTAAAAATTAACCTTAATTTATTTTGTAAAGATTCAAAAACCTTCAAAAATCATGTTTTCCGTAAATATATTGTCTGGTAGAATAGTTGTAACAAAAACAAACTCTAAGATATTAAAGGCCGGAAAAAGCTCTTCCAATCTGCATTAAAAATTTAAAAAATTTGCAGTAGCATTGAAGATAATGCCGGTATTTTTTGTATTTTTTAAAATTTATTTTCACTAAAATTGAAATAACTTCATTATTTCTAAAGCGATCCTCACTTTCAAGATATCGTTAAAAAAAGAATTTCTAAAATTTAAACATATTAAAGCTTAAACATCAATTATAAAATAAACACTTTACGAAAAAATTTTGTAAAAAATTAAAAAAAAAAATAAAAATGAAGTTATTCGAATTTTAAAAGTTTTTGTATGGAAATAAAATAAAAAATTTTCAAAATTAAGTCTTATTTTTTTGCAAATTCTACCAACACGTTCCGCTGTGTTACTGTGCGGCCACTGTGTATGCACATCCGTTCAAACGGATCTTGCCCATTGAATTCCGGAGGTATGTTTTAAGCAATTTTGGGGATGAAAACGATATCTCATTTATCTCAAATTAATAAAATTTTAGAGACAGAAAAACTTTTACATAAACTTCCTAAGTCTTAAAACCTAAAAATTCACAAAATTACTTAAACATTTGACTTAAAACTCTTTCTCGGGTTAGACTTCAGAAAAATGTAAGTCAACTTTTTATAATTCATGAGTAACTTCAAACATTCCTCAAAAAGTAAACCAGATTTTACCAGACTCATATCTTTAATTCGAAAGATAATTGTTTAAAAACTATTGACTATAAGAGAGTCACAATGAAAGGGGGCAGAAAAATGTAGGGACAGTGGGGAGTTTTGAAGCACGCTTTGTTTGGGGCTCAAAACTACCACAAAAATATTTTTTTTCACATTTTTTCGAAACGAATCTCTAGAGCATCATAAATACATTTCCTGATTGACGGATTTGCATTAAGTCCAAAATCATTGGCAGTTTTTGCCTGTTGGCCCAAAAGAGTGGTTTTTGGCGTTTTCAAAAATCGTAGGGAATTGTGAAGCACGACTAAAAATCCCAGAAAATTGAATTAAATTAAAGTAAATTCTTTATCCCAATAAGAAGAAATGACAAATTATTAAGATTATTATGTATTAGAGTTAAGAAAATGGAAAAAAATGAAAATGTTATTGAAAAAAATGTGAAAAATTGCAAGTTGTTCAATCATTCCGATTCGCAACGAACGCAAGTTTTCGCATAATTTTCCAAGTTTTTTCATTGTTTTTCATAATTTTCAAGGTTTTCTAAAAGATTTCATAATAATCTTATATTTTTAATAGTTTTTAACTTCTCGAGTTAAAATATATTGAAAAAATCCTTGGAATTGAAGTTAACACTCGAATTTTTTACAAATAATGCTTAATACTCATATAAAATACGATTTCAGGTTGACATCTATAATATTTGTCGTGTTTCACGCTCCCAATTGATGTGCTTAATTTATACCCATTTGCTTCTATTTTAAAATTGCCACAGCATCAGTAAGACATAAAATGTTTTTGCATAAAACCTTTTGAACGTCAAAAGCCTAATCGTTGCTGATTATTTGGTGTGTGCTCACCTTTTCGATTTGCTAGAAAATGTTTATGAAAATGGCACAAACACGAATGCTCAAAAAACTTTTCGAACAAAATGTTGAACACACTGTCGGGAGAGGTACGAAAAAAGTGTGCTATCGGGACGAGTGCTAGTAAAAAACTGGGATATTAGGTGAAAAAATGTTGACAGTAGGTAATCAAAACCGCTGTTAAGCGACATCTATGGCCGTGCTTCGATACTCCCCACTGTCCCCAATATAATAAAAACTTGTTTTGTGCCGTAAATTAAGAAGAGGCTGATATGCAATGCTGCCATAAGCAGATCTAAGGAAAACGCAGAACTTACAATAAGCTTCATTTGCATATTTGGAGTAAGCCAACCAACTCCAGCCACAAAACCATGGATGCTGAAATTTCAATTTTCGAGAACCGCTCGAGAGAAAGTTAAAATCAGTTGTTGGCTAAAGTATACTTTAAAATCTTTCTAGGCAGTTCGATTTAGAAAGGTTTTTTCATTATACATACATGTGTGTGGCATCTTTGTTGGCATCACTGTTATCATCGCTACCATCATCTACAACTGCCGATGTCAAGGGTAGCGAAAACAATAGTGATGGTAATTTTGAATGTATCACGTTTAATTTAATAAATCACGATACATTTTTTTCACTATTCTTGTTTGCACGAATCAACTCATAACAAAGACTTTTACACGTAAACGCAACTTCAGTATATGATTTGTTAAGTTTTTTAGTGATTCAATGAAATGATTATTTGAATGCATTAGTTTTTACAAATCGGATGGGGTTTGAAGCCCGAAAACCCCCTTGCCTACGGCCCTGATCACAGGTACACTTCCATTCGTACTCATAACAAAGACTTTTACACGTAAACGCAACTTCAGTATATGATTTGTTAAGTTTTTTAGTGATTCAATGAAATGATTATTTGAATGCATTAGTTTTTACAAAACGGATGGGGTTTGAAGCCCGAAAACCCCCTTGCCTACGGCCCTGATCACAGGTACACTTCCTTTCGTATTGGCAAAGAATCAAAGCATAACCTTGTAAACACTCTATTTACCACCGTTCTCTGCCAGAGCTATAGCCAGTTTAAAGGTCATTTAGTGCGTCTAGGCGGACCTGCACGTCCACAGTGTTGGTCCGAGAGAATCGCCAATATCAATAAGCTGTAAGATCAGCAAGTGTTAGCCACAGTACCCCCAGTTACCATCACTTCATTAGTTTTAATTAACTCTAGGATATGCAACATTCTGGAAGGCGGTTACATAACCTACTGGGCCCAAGTAGTCCCCTGTATAGAAAACGGTAGAGAAGTGGCATGTCCTTTTATATTTTTAAATAGGCAGGTATGATGATTGCAGGTATAATATCCATTTGTATTTGCCCTATCATTTTCTTCACCACACAATAAACAAAAAAAAAAAAATTCGAAACCAATACATAACTTGCTCACTGAAAGCACTGAGATCACAAACAATAATAATAATAGACAAAAAAAAAAATATTACACAATAATCGTGGTAGACATGGTAAGCACACAACACAACACGTCCGAAAATAATCTCTTGTATGCGTGAAAACTCCTAGAGAGGGGGGGTCTCTGGGGGTCTGGGCTTACTTAGGTTGAGTAGATAACTTTTGATGTTAAAATAATAAAAAGGAAAATTGCTTCTACGAACTGAGTCCGATCGTTACAATTTTGGGTTATTGTGCTCATAAAGCATCGCAACAAGAAGTCATGAAGTTGCAGATCGATGCGTAACAAAATGTTAAAGATATACATTTTTAAACTCGAAATGGGCCTAGTTAGGCGCAGTTGCCCATGCTAATGTTTAAGGAAAACCATACTCATCATTTAGCAGCGACCACCTTACTTGAGAGTGACAAACGCATTTGTCGAGTATTGTTACGAAAAACTGTCCTTAGCATCATTGCTTTAACCAGCTTCTACATCAAGAGTGATCCAACGTTTGCTTGTCAGCGGACGCAATGTTTACATATTTGGTACCAGATATTGGCCAGATATTATGCAACACTGACCCTGTCAACTACCATCCATGGTGTAAGAAAACCAGGTGTTAGTGAGTTTTTGACAACACTATGAATTTCTTTGGTTATGTCAAAAAATTGTGAGCGAAAGACCGGAACTGTTGATAGTTGTCAAATTGTGTTATTTGTTTGAGTTGCTAGATGATGTGCTATAGTTTTTATTGTGCGAATTAAGTATAAATAAATATTAAATGCAATTAATTGTGCCGTTTTGTGTTGACAAAAAGTTATTGCAGTCGTCTTCGCCGATTTGACAAATTTGTCGTTGAATGTTTTGGTCATTTAATCAGAAACGTGCGCTGGAAGGTGCCTCTGACATGAAGCTTTGGCCAGCATGCAAATTGTCTTGCATTCACATCGTTTTTTTTTTTATAACGCACAGCGTCTCATATTTTTTTTATAGTTTTCCATATCACTTTATTATCACTTTAGTCTCAGTAAAAATCTTATAAACTTGCAGAAAGACACGAATTTAACAAAATTTGTTTTCATTGCAATTCACCGTCAGCTGTTTTTGCCAAGAGCGGGGAAAAATAATTTTATCATTTTGAGAGAGAAGTGTCAAACTCGCTAGCACCTCTATTTCTTACACCATGCTACCATCTGTTAATAGACTACTGTCAAAATTTCAGCTTGCTGTGACGCTTAGTTTTCATTCACAAGCCATTGACAGCAGACGATCTTGAGAGTTTTGGCGAAAATGGAAAAAAAAAAGATTTCGTGTGCTTATCAAGCATTATTTTTTGAGCAAAAAAACTATCAGCCAAACCAAGGAAAGGCTTGATAAATACTAAGGGGACTCTGCACCATCGATTGGAATGATTCACAAGTGGTTTACCGAATTCCGATGTGGTCCTACAAGCACAAGTAATGCTGAACGTTCTGGACGTCCAAATGAGGTCACGACACCAGAAATGGTCACAAAAATCCACGATATCGCAGAGTCAAAGTGCCGTAGTTGAGGCCGTAGGCATCTCAAACGAACGAGTGTGGAACATTTTGCGAAATCATTTGGTTATGAAAAAATTATCCGCAAGTTGGGTGCCACGTTTGCTCATTCTCGACAATAAACGCGATCGTGTGATTGATTCAAAGGCGTGTTTGGCGATAATGAAAAAGATAGGAAGGATTTTTTCCGTCAATTAGTAACCGTGAACGAAACATGGATCCATCACAACACACTAGAGACAAAGGAACAGTCGAAACAGTGGACTTCGCCGACCGAACGTGCTCCGAAGAAGGCGAAGACGGTGCTATCGGCCGGAAAGGTTATGGTGACAGTATTTTGGGATCATACATCGATTACCTTTCACCAAAAAGAGCAATCAATGGCGAATACTATGCAGCCAAATTGGACCGTTTGAACGACGTTTTGAAATAGAAAACGAAGCGAGGCGAGGAAAAAAGCACTCTTCAATTAAGACAATGCGCGCGTTCACACATGCGCAGCATCCATGGAAAAATTCCATGAATTCAAGTACAAATTGCTTCTTCATCCAGCACATTCTCCAGATTTGGCCCCCTCCGACTATTTTCTGTTTCCAAACCTGAAGAAATGGCTCGGAGGAAAGATATTCATCACCAGAGAGGAGTTCATCACCGAATCAGACTCCTATTTTGAGGACCTTCCGAAAACGTATTTTTCGCATGGAATCAAAAAAATGGAGGAACGTTGGACGAAGTGTATCGAGCTAAAAAGAAGACTATATTGAGATATAAAACAGTTTATGTGTAATAAAGTCATTTCTGTTTTATCTCCACGCTAAAACTTTTTAAGCCCATGCATCTGTGAATAATAATCGGAATTATACTTTTAAACTGTTGAAATTTTTTTTTATTTTATATATGAGTGACTTTATTCTTACAAAGAATTTATCGAAAAAAAAAACAACTTAAACTTGATATTCCATGCGGCAAAATGGAGCCAAACTTGAATGAAATATAATCCAAAGTAAGCAAAAATTACAAAAATATTTCAATACAATCCACATTCTTAAAAAACATGCACTTAAGTTATTTAATGTATTTGTAAGGTGTGTGTGTGTTTTTTTAATAGTCTCACAGCTATTTTTAGGTGGCTCTTAACGGAGCTGACAAGTTTTGTTGCTGTTGTTTAGTGATTTATATCGCAATTAATCGCAAATAAGCGCTACAACTGTAATATAACACGATAATAATTGTTAACATTAACAGCAACACGCGTTGAGTTTGTTTTAGGTTTGAATAATTATACAAGCATTCTATACCATTATGAAGGAATATATTCAGCCCAATTTTGAATGGTTTTTCCGGGGGAATCGGAAAAGGGAGTTTTAATTTTTAAGATAAAGTTCAAAAACATTTTGGAAATTTTTAATGCCAATTTGTTTATCAACCGCCAATATTCATGAGTGTAAGCAAAAAATATGTGATATTTTTATCTGCTATCTTTAAACTGAAAACTCCCTTTTCCGATTCCTCGGGAAAAACCATTCAGAATTGGGCTTTTCCACACAGGAATAAGCCTGCAGTGAAAAATCGTACTAAATTCGAAAAATTTAACTAGTTGACTCAGTAGTTCAAATAAAACTAGTCAAAAAATACTATTAGGGTATTCACAAGGTGTGCTATCATGCCATAATGTCATATTGTCCTAAGATTTTACACTAGTTTAAGCATTTTATTGTTGCCTTCCATATAAAAAAAGTACTAATATATTACAACTCTGAAAGCTATGCTTATTGAAGTGTCGTAATCAAACAACTGTTTCTTATTTGCATTTATTTATCTTGTAAATTTTAGTTGTAAAATTTTAGGACAATATGACAATATGACATGATAGCACACCTTGTGAATACCCTAAATATGTCAAACTAGTTAAATCTTACTAACCAAAAAATTACTCGATAAGTTACTATCTGTATTTCAGCTAGTTCAAAAATACAAGCTGTTTTACTAGTTATAAAACAGATATGAGCTTCCAGAAGCTCAATTGGCTCAGCTTCAAATTTGTTTTGTTTTATCGACTTTGTGTTTGCACATTTGTAAAAACAACAACACGTACAAAAAATAACAACAAAACCGACGTTCACCAAATTTCTAACTTGCTAACAAGAACAAATGCATGCAAAGGAAACAAAAAGCAAGCCTTACTCAATGGCGCTGCGCTTGAGATGTTTGTGCCATTATATGTGTTGCATGCATGTGTGTATGTACACATGATTTCTTTTTGTTTTTCTGGTTAATTTTTTAATAGAAATAGAAAATTAGTGTAACCTTATTGGGTTTTTTGTTGCATTTATTTTGTTCTTTTTCTTTTGCTACGATGAGCAAAAGCAATAATGAGTATAATTTTGTGTTTGTTTAAAAAAAAATATAGCAGTGAGGGGGCTGCCGACCGAAGCGAAAACCTATAGAAGACTTTTGTCCTGTCATGGACCGCTTTACTGCTTTATAAAAATGTTCATGCTAATCGGAAAAACTTTTTATATTATCCCTCCCCTAGTCTTTCATTATATCTTTCAAAATATTTTTTATTCAGATAGCATTTTTATTTTATAAATAACCAAACTTAGGGTATACACTCCACTTCGTAATTTTCCGAAAATTTCAGTGCAATTGTTGTTGTTCTGGTTTTCAGAAGATTGCTTAAATTTAATCATCTATTGAGTTGATGAAAAATAATCGTCGGAAATTTGCGAAGAAAAGATGTGGTCAATGCGCACAAGCAACTGTGTTTCATGAGAAAAAACAACATCCTGAAAGGTCTTTGGAAAGGAAATATTTCATATAATTTAGTTTTTCACTTATTTTCTTAATTTTTCACAATTCAACGGCAACAACAAATGTTTCAATAAATTAACAGTTTGCGCATTGTCAGTTTGACAAATATTTTGGAAAAAAAATTTAAAAGCAGTCGCTCACTTCAACTCGTCGTAAATTTGCGATTTCGGAAAATTACGAAGTGAAGTGTATACCCTAACTATATTATTACATTCAAATTGAATATTGCTGATATAAAAATAAAATACAGGGAGCACCATTGAATGAAAAAAATCCTCAAAAAATGAAATAAATTTTCTATTTTTTATATATGATATTTTGTTTGATTCGTCTTGAAGTTTCTTTTAATGCCTGCATTTGAGATCTTGCTACAAGGAAAACAGAAAACATAGCAAACAAAGTGCAGTTTATTTTCTGCCCCCGATTCGGTTCATCCAGGTATTAATATAAAAAAACAGAGTAACACATACGCAAAAATATAAATTAAACTTATTTAAATAATTAATATACACATAAAATACATAGAATTTGTATTTACATAAATTTAATTGAATTTCATTTATATTATTTTCACTGTTTGCGTTAATAATTGAATTATATTCTAAAAAGATACTAAAGGCGTATGGAAGCTGAAATAAGAAACAAAAAATTTTTGGACGATGCAGTCCCAGTCATGATTAAATTATTATTAGTTAGTCTTGACAATTACTTATTTTCTCACGAGCTGCGTCCATCGAATTTCACACAAAAGAAAACAATTTAAAGTGCGGGTGTCACACTCATTGGCAGCTTTCAGCGGAGTCAATAGTTGGCAACTGTTTTTTTTAAATTTGAGTGAGAAACCTTTGAAATTAAATGATCCATTTACAACAGGTGACTTCTCTGAATGCGTCCAATGTGTGTGACACACGTTTGACATTCGATGGCTGAAACACGAAATGCCACTCCTACCAATTACTTATTATACCATGGTCTCAGTCAGGGAATATGCTGGCGGCATTTATAAAACTACAAATATTTTTATTTTGGTCAAACACACGCTCTTGGATATTGGCTATAAGGCGCTCAGCTTTTTCGTTTGACATGATTTTGACAGAATTGTAGGTATTGTCGAAAAGGAATCAAAACAAACACAGAATATAAGGGGTATTTTTTAAAGTCTCTCCGTATCGAGCCTACCTGGGGCCGAATTACAGCATCCGTGATCTTATACAATTTTGCTTGATCACGGATGCTGTAATTCGGCCCCTGGTTAATATGCCTTGCTGAGCGCCTGGTAGTCAAGATCCAATAGCGTCATTTAAAAACCTACTCGCTGTCATGGCAGAATAACCAGGTAGGGCCGGCTCGCTTAGTGCCCTCACGCGTTAAGGGCCAAACAGACTGTTTGCGCAAATAAGACTTTTAGACAAAAGTCTACGTCATAGCGACGACCATGCACTACACAGACTTTGTTTGCGCAGGCTTGATTTTTTAGTTCAAATTCTATTAAATTTTCTTTTTTGCTTCCATTTTTATATATTTTCCTTCACGCACGTCTTCACTCTATTAAACTTTCGGGATTATGGCAAGTCGGTGTGATTTTCACTACACACTATACAGACGGTTTGCGCAAACACAACCAAAAATTAAAATATTTTAATTTTTGCGCAGACATCTGCACAAACCTAAAACAGCCAACTACACTGTCGAACTGCGCAAACACT
This sequence comes from Dichetophora obliterata, assembly GCA_963920525.1. Taxonomy (NCBI): domain Eukaryota; kingdom Metazoa; phylum Arthropoda; class Insecta; order Diptera; family Sciomyzidae; genus Dichetophora; species Dichetophora obliterata. The sequence goes on from OY986437.1 coordinate 117,038,085, forward strand.
CTGTGTGGTCTGTTTGGCCCTTTAACGAAGAGTGGAAAATGAAAAGGTTGAAATAAGAATATTATGTTTTCAAAATGTAAATAGTGCGGACACGTGTGTCAAGTTTGTGTTAATTTGAATGAAAATATTATAAAAACAGTGTAAATAAAACTATAAAATACCGAGGAAGTGTTCAATTTGCAAAAAAGCAAAAAACAAGATTAACCAAAAATCAACTGCAAAACATGAACATAAAGAAACTCGAGATGTTTCTGTGATTTTGACAACTAGCTCGCTTTTCTCTGCATTCTACTTCATTCCTCTCTGAGTCGGCCCTACCTGGTATTTCTGCCATGCACACTGACTGTATTGATGACGAGAGTTACTCGGAAAATCACGATGACGCAAACCAAAGATTTACCCTCTACAAAAATCGTTTAACGCGCCTAAAGAAGTTTTCACTTCAAAAGTATTCACTTAAAAAAAAACTGGCTCACTAAATTTATTTTCCTGCTCATGACTGTTGTAAAAGAACTAGTTGCTTAATTTATAGTTAACTAACTAGTCGCATTTGGACTAGTTAAAAAATACAAACTGTTTTTCTAGCTGCGGCGAAGTCTCTAACTGTTGTGTTTACGTCCGTAAATGTTTAGTTTTGTGGTCGAAGCACATGAAGAACGTCCCAGTTAGTACATTCATGCATACAGCATTGATGAAACTTTTCCGGCCTGACAATAAAAGTTTTTACAACTATTACACCAGCCAATATGGTTACAAAATAACTCGATTTTTAGAGGTTAACCATTCCAGCTCACGGATGGCTATCTCTAGAGTCGAAATATTTGGGGAATCATTATAAAAAAATCAAGGATTGTATTGAGCATTTGTGTCGAACAAAATTTTTTTTGAAATGAAAACTTCTTTAGGCGCGTTGAACGATTTTGGTAGAGTGTAAATCTTTGGTTTGCAACATTGTCTTTTTCCGAGTAACTCTCGTCATCAATACAGACAGCAAAGATAACAAGATAGGAAACTTAGAAAACAAAAGCAAGCAACCATCAATAAGTTCCTCTGCGACGCATCGTTCTTTCCCCTCCATTTGCTCCACTGTGAAACATTAGCTGCATTCCCGTGGCACTAGATCAGATCAAATCTCAGTAAAACAACTATAGTTCAACTTTATATCAATTTGTTATCACAGTCTTGAAACAGCTGTTTTAAGAACAATAAAAGAAAACAACAATACCAAAACACCCATTGAGCGGTGAAACGTCAAAATAGGAAAATGAATAGCTATTTAGAGTTGCCAACTATATTCGTTTTTATAAAAAATGCTTGAAATTTGGCAGCATTTTAAGATTAGAAATAGAGCTAGAAATCGAGCTGGTTTTAATTTTTGTTTTTGTTTTGTGAATAAAATAGAGTCGCGCTCTACATCAACGACCACGGGAATGCAGCTATTGAATGTTACTGTTTTTTTCAATGTATATGTAGAGCTCTAGGCTAAAATAAAATAAATTTAAAATCTTTGATATTTGCTTTTTGTTTATGTTTGACTGGCCGTGAAGTCTCTTTTTAATGCCTCCACTTGAGAACTTGCTACCAGGCAAACAAAAAACATAGCAAGCAAAGTGCTGTTTATTTTCCGCCGCCAATTCGGTTAATCCCCTCTAACGTTGCGCAACCGATGTGATACTGCTCTTCTCTGTTCATCGTTGTGGTAGATTTGCTTGGTAATTGTTGTTGTAAATGTATTTTAGTTCAGCTACAGATCTACATATACATTGATAGAAAAACAGTAAATATCCTTCATGATTTCTTTATGAAGGAACGATTTCTCAGCAGATAAACTTATTGATGGTTGCTTGCTGCCATAGTAGAATTATACAAGGTAGTGTTAGGGCTGAAAGTGTTCTCTTTCTAAGTGACCATAACTTTAAAATATAATTCATTTTGATATATTTTCCAATTCTTGCTTTCATATTGCATTCTCATTGCTTGCAGATTTTGTATGAAATGTCAACTTCGTTTTGACAGTTTCGGTCACCGGTTCTCTGCCCTAACACTACCTTGTCTAATTTTGCCATGCTTGCTGCATTTGCTGAGCGCCTGGTAGCCAATATCCAAGAGCATGTATTTGAGTTTCATGGCCAACATAAAAACATTTGTAGTTTTTTAAATGTCGCCAGCATATTCTCTGACTGGGACCATGGTATAACAAGTAATAGGTAGGAGTGACATTTCGTGTTTCAACCATCGAATGTCAAGAAAAAGAAAACAAAATAGAGAACGTGTGTCACACACATTGGCCGCATTCAGAGGAGTCACCTGCTATGAATGGATCATTTAACTGCAAAGGTTTCTCACTCAAATTTAAAAAAAAAAACAGTTGCCAACTATTGACTCCGCTCAAAGCTGGCAATGTGTGTGACACACTCACTTTATATTGTTTTCTTTTGTTTGAAATTCGATGGTCGGAGCTCGTGAGAAAATAAGTAGTTGTCAAGGCTACCTAATAATAATTTTATCATGAGTGGGACTGCATCGTCCAAAATTTTTTGTTCCTTATTTCAGCTACCATAAGAAAATAGTATCTTTTTTAAAAATATAATATAAATGAAATTCAATGAAATGTATGTAAATACAAATTTTATGTATGTGCATATTATTATGTATTTTAAGTGTATATTAATTATTTCAATAAGTTTAATTTATATTTGTTTTTGATTTACTTCGTCTTTTATATTAAAACCCATAATTTAAAATATAATGAAATGATAACAGATGAAAATAATGTGCAATGAACCGGATGTACGGATTAACCGAATCGGGGGCAGAAAATAAACTGCACTTTGCTTGCTATGTTTTCTGTTTTCCTTGTAGCAAGATCTCAAATGCAGGCATTAAAAGAGACTTCAAGACCCATCAAACAAAATATCATATATATAAAAAGTAAATTTCTTTTATTTTAGCTACAGCTCTACATATACATTGAAAGAAAAAATTAAATATCATTTCTGAGGATTATTTTTCATTCAATAGTGCTCCCTCTCCCTGTATTTTATTTTTATATCAACAATATTTAATTTAAATGTAATAATATAGTTTGGTGTAATTATAAAATAAAAATGATATCTGAATAAAAAATATTTTCAAAGAAATAATCAAAGGTTGAGGGGGTGAAAATATACAATTTTTTTCCGATTAGCATGAAAATTATTATATAGCAATAAGGCGGTCCGTGGCAGGACAAAGTCTTCCAGTTAATAATAATACTTTACATATATGTTTTTGCTTCGGTCGGCAGTCCCCTCACTGCTATACTTTTTTTTTTCTATGGAGCGTGAGGCACCTTAATACTGGGGTGCTTTGTCAAGAGTCACACGTATTCTTATGCTCTGTCACTCATTCGACAAACAACTAATATTTGTCCGTAGAATAAGTAATAATTGGCGAAGCAGCATTGTTTCAAATGATATGCAATCAGGAAATGGAAATAAACTTTAACGAACGGTTCGTTTTCGCTATATTCTTTTTTTTAAAAAAAAGCTCAGTCTTTATTCCGCTTTATTTGCATATCAGATTATGTACCATCTGAAGGATGACGGAAAGTTATGTGCTCCCTTTTTGATTCGCCACTGCTTACCGATTCAACCTTTACATGCCTTCATGGACTTCGCTATGACCTCTATTGCCCCAGTGTACGTGGTGATCTAGAAAAAAGATGCTGCAATACATGCGGTATTAACTTTTCATCCATCACAAGAGCTACAGAGCATCGGCGCGCAGTCCACCGTGCACCAGCGCGCAAAGTGCGACCTTCACGGATTATCACACGTCGAGCTAATGAGCTTCTGTGTGCAAGCGATAACGGTAGATAAAAGGCAGCAGATGATTTTATCGAAAATCACATGGATTTGCTGGTTCCAGTAGTCACTCTCGAGACCGCACATGAGCCCCCATGGACTGAATTAGAATGAATATTTCTTCACCAATTTTAGAAGTTTTCATTTTTAATGACTTACTCTTACTTTATAAGTATTTTATTGTTCGATTTTTTCATTGTCGTTTTAAACTACGATCTCAGTAGTCTTAAATTATTGTCTCAACTAGTCCTTAATAAAAATAATAAAATAAATTACGAGTTTTTTTTAATAAATGCAACACAATAAAGCATTAATTAACATATTTGAACTGAAAACATGCATTTTGAACAATCTCACGTGAGATTAGAGGGGGGTGAGGGGGTCGAGCCATATCTCACGATATCTCACCAGGGGGAGTCAAAAAATCGCAAAAAACACCTCACGCAATTAATGGACGCCCCCAAAGAGCCTTCCTTAAAGATACGGATAGTTTAAATTCATATCCGCGGATGTGGATGTTATCAATAAAATTATGAAATTATTTTTTATAATTGTTAATATTTATTTTTTTTAAGTAAAAATTTGTTAAAGGCAGTCTGGTTTTATTTGTTTCAAAAATCGATTTTCTAAAAAACCCTGTTTTATATATTAAATACTATTAGAAATAATTTGCAACATCTTATTTAAGCCGCGAGAAACAAGTAAGTAGTAGTAGATGGAGAAACATTAGTAAGATACTTTTTAAGTAGGTGCGTCCAGATGGCACCCCTGACAACAACGCTTTTCGACCTCGTTGACGTTATGACGAAAAAACTATTCAACCGATCGCACTAAAATTTTAAATATTTTTGTACATACTACTATCACTACTAGTTCAAATTATGCCAGTAAAAATACTGCCTCAATTCATATCGGGAATAGGACAATTTTCTTTTCCTATGACATCAACACAGGAAAATAGTCAGTTTGCGCAATGTATAAAGCATTTGAGCTTAACTAGTACTGGTATTTTTTGACCTAGCACATTTACTAGTATTTTAACTAGGTGGCTACACTGCAGGGCAGTTTATGTAAACATTTTTATTTTCAATAAATAAATTTCATATAAATAAGTTTTTAGTTTAAACTTTTTTGTCATATATGGGTAGCTGCCCATTAGAAAGGAAAAAAGTTTCAAAAGTTCACCCCCATATTCTTGATAGAACTTGGCCATTTTCAATTTCATTTAAATTCATTTCGATAAAAGTAATTTGTATATGTAAACTCTAACGAAATTTGTTCTGTTCAGCGTGATTTGATTTATTTTATTGGCATATTACGGAAAATTGGTGAGTTAAACTGAGATCTTTTAAAATATTTAATTTCTGGGACGATGGCGGAGCATAAAGACTTTTTACATTTGTTAATCCTATCGTTTTGAAAAACAATAAGCATCCTTCATTAATTCTGTTGTGCTTCTACTTTCCTCATTTATTAAAAAAATTTAAATTAATTTATCTTGTTTTGGAATATAGGTCACTAAGTAATATTGATTTATTAAATATATTAACACAAAATGTGCTAAATTTTTAGCACTATGTTTTAAATATGAAGTTTGCAGATATAAGTGAAATATTCTCAAAAATTGAAAAACTGATATCGTTCAGTTATCTTTTCGCTTAGCGGTGTATGCGCTCAGAGAGCTTTTTCTGCCATAAATTGGAATAAAGCTAATATAAGAGAGCGGTTAGATAACGGTACCGTAAATGGTATTTTGCACACCAAAATACATATAAAAAATTAAAACTGAACAGGATTAGAAATCGAAAGAAATTGTGTGCAGTTATACTCAAAATGAGATATTTTTTTTTGGCATTTTTTAATTACATTACTTAGGTTTGTATTGTTTTGGTTTCTATTTAAAATAAAACACTGACTTCTAAAAACGGGGGAAAAACGGAAAAACTTTAAGGGAAGAACGGGCAAAACTTATTGAAATGCATGAACGGGAATGATCTCTTCCAAAATCTGGCAACACTACATGCAGCTTCTATGCCATTATAAGTGAGCGCGTTTCTATGCTTCTGCGAATTAAGAACTATTTGGCTTGCTCTTTAATAGGACGAGGGGTTAAAGGGGTGTGACCCTCTCTTAATAGTATATAATATATACTAAAACTAACTATAAAACAGTTTTCAGCTTACTTGAATAAGAAGTACAGCTGGATTTAAGTACATAAAACTAAATATTTAATTAAGTTAGTAATAAAATCGCTAACAAACAGTGATTACATGAAATAAAAAATTTAAATTTCAGTGGATTGGAATGGGATAATTTCAACGAGATTGTACATTAACACTGACTAATTGATCCTAACAATACAAGTAAATTCTGACCTTAACGATATTTTGAAACCCCCCAAACACACTTTACATACGCACACAAGGCACATTCAATGAGAGCTTGCTCAAACAACAACAAAGCTCTGTGTTTTGAGTTTTATGTTTGAGGAAAATTAAATAAAACTCGAAAAATGATTTTTATTTTTGAGCGAAAAAATAAAACTAAACAAATAATTCTTATCAGTGCTAGTGAAAACTTTTGAATTTGAAAATCCACGAAAAGTGCGAAAATAATGCGCATTTTCCTCAAAAATTGCACCAGATTTATTAGGTTTTTAAAAATATAAAACTCCAAATTAAATTAAAAAATTCAATTATATTCTGAACTGCCAGATATTTTATTTTTTTTTAAAAAAGAATTTACTACACATGCTTGTACAAATTTAAAATACTTCAATTAATTTAACTAAACGAACCTAACACACAAAATTACTAATGTTTTCATATACTTGGACCATTAAATCAAATCTTGAGATAAATTTCCATTTAATATTAAGGCACAAACTAAGGCACATTTGGTGCCTCCAAAATTAAATAAAAAGCACCAAAAATGCAGCAGGCACTAAACCTCTTTTTTCTTGCGTCAAAATTTTCAGAAACCACCAAATCTGGTGGAAAAAAGCACCAAGTTGGCAACAGTGATTCTTATTTAGAGCATCAAATAAAAATTGAGAAATAACTTTTATTTCTGAGCGAAAAAAATATAAATTGAAGAACAATTTTTATTCTTGAGCAAAATAATAAAATTCAAAAATAAGTATTATTCTTGAACAGAAAAATAAAAATCAAAAAATTACTTTTATTGTTGATCTAAAAAATAAAAATCCTAAAATAATTGTTATTGTTGAGCAATAAAATAAAAATCCTAAAATAATAACTAATCTTTGAGTTTTTAGTTAAATAACTAATCTTTGAGGGGTAAGATCTTAATTACATTTTGTATGTGTTGAGTTTATCCCATTATCAGCTGACTTAGCTCTAATTTTTAAAGCTTTGTATGGTTTTAAAAAAGATGTGATCAAACAGAACGAAATTTTGTGTAGCTTTATTTCATGTTTTTATTAACCGAAACACTGCTTAAGATATTTCATAGCATTAGTTTTTAAAAAAGTCCTGATTTGAAGGATAAACCAGAGCAGAAAGATGCAATTAGATCGAAATGAAATTTTGAAGTTTACATGTTTGTTACACTGTCGAATGTGCCCTGGGCCAAATCGATGCTATGCACTTTTGAAATTAGCTCCGGCCTAATGTATATATTTTTATTAAAAGTACATATTTTCATAATGCTCAAAAATGCTTACTGGACCTTTCCGTTTGTAAGAAACATCTTCAGTTTAATTTTAAAGCGACCAGCAGTAATCAGCTAACATTATGGTTTTGTTTTTTCCTTGAAAATAGCTCTGTTCACCCTGTTCATCGATCAATTCACCAAGATTCTCTGGGAAAAAGATCAAATGAATGAGAATTCAAAACATTTTGATGGATATTCTGCATCCCATTTCTTCGTAGGCATTCAAGAATTCGTTTACAACGTCAATGTAATCGGCACTTTTTGTTTCCCAAAAATTGTTCACATAAAAAAAGTAAGTCTTATCTATGCCCTTCTTTCAACTTCATTCAATTTTTATGGTAAATTTTTATGGTGTATAATTTTTCGAACTTAAAGTCCAACGAATATATCAGTAAATGGACAAATATTTAAGTGCGTGTAAATATGTATTCTTTTCCAAAAAGATAAAGCATGCAGTTTCTTTGATTTTGGCGTCCCTGAGCCTATTTAACACTGTTTTTTAATATAAAAAAGCTTTGCTTTCTGTGTAAAGTCGATTCACAAACTGCTTTATGTAACCCAATATGAGATGCAATGGTAGAAAAGTTTTTTTTTAGCATGCACGAGAGGAGTGTTGACAACATTAATTTCTCCAATCATAAACGATTTTCGCGGTGACCACTCACTGCGTTTATAGTGATCTTTCACCCGAATGCCTCACTCACAAAGATTGCAGGAATACTTAGTATATCCTCCTTGCATTCCAAATAGTATAGTGAGGACTTTCAGATCCAAGACGATATGCCATTGATGTTTTGTGTATTCAATTACCCTCAGAATCTTCCACATAGGTATGTACGTTTAAAAGGTTATTTCCGAAAAGGGAAATAAAAGAAAGGGTCATTTACATCAAAAATTACACTGATTTTAAAAGAATTCATAAAAATATATTTAATAGAAACGTCAAAGTGATACATGAACTCTCCCAAGATCTATGGACCAATTAAGGCTTACTGCATGTTTATGTAAAACCAAACAAAGGCTGAACGTGGTGCGAGACACGGTGGGCAATACATTTTTCCATATCAAAAAATATTATTGTTCGTTTCATGCACGATGTTTCGATGTCTTCGTTTTGTTTTTCATAAACATGCAGTTAATTTCTTATTTATAAAAAAATTTAATAACTCAGTAAATTTTCATCCGATTTTCATAAATGCACATTAATTTTATTCTTAATAAAGTGCATTTTTAGAAAATTATTGCGTTTATAGTAGGTTCTAACAAAACTTGGGTTGGTAAATAATCCTCAAAGTTGAAAAAATTGGAAAAAAGGTAAAAATGTTTGGTTTGGCCGATAATAACTGAAAAATTTATTTTTATAATTCTTAAGACATGTACATATTTTGCAAGCTTTACCCTTTACCTTTCTTAAACCGTTTTAAAATTGAAAATGAATTAAAAAATTGCAGATCCATAAGTACCTAAAATGGGGGTTTTTAACGGGAAAATTATATTTTTGGGGTGTATTAACAATTTCAAGTATGGTGTCATATTACACTCAGTCTGATCTACAACGTGTGTTGGGTCACTTCAAAAGTACATGCAATTTTTATTTTTTTGTAGCACCGAGTTATTGGTATGTTGTTTCATACCGCAGGATGAAAGAAGGGTATAATCTAGTGAAACCTTTAGATAAGTTTTTCTTAATGTGGCAGCAGCTGTAGAAGCATGTGATACTGCATCTGAAGCAAGTGTTATGCCTTGACCTGAGTCAAATCGAGTTACTAAGCGTTCCTCTCCACAAACTTTTCTGCCACCACCAACTACAATTGTTCATTGTGAATTGATGTATTTTAAAGTTATTTTGATTATAAATAAGGAAAAAAAGGTTAAATAGTAGGCCAGGACCCGAACCCGGGACACCTAGGTGACAGTCAAGCGCGCTACCACTAGTCTATCGAGGCTTCCTGCAATGAACTATTAAATACATTTTTTTCTATACCAATTTTAGGTTTTTTGTGTGGGGATCTCCACAATAAATCCCCCCACAATAAATGCAATTTTTTCGATAAAAATATATCAAAGGGAATTGTGGAGCGAATGGAAGATAATTTATGGTACCTGTCTGAAAAAACGGTTACTTTCGCCTTTTTTAACGATGATGTATCGGTTGCAATGAAACAAGAAATGTTAAAAAATCTCAGTCAGCCGCACAGTGGTTTCATCTCATACAACGTTTGGAATAAAATAGAAGGAGACGGCGTACACTAATCCGGTGTGCAAGTTGGAATTAGCTCTATTAGAACCAGTAACCGTAACTGTTATAAGAGATATCGAAAAAGTTAATTTGAAATACCTATTTTTCGAATTTTTCTAAAAAAGTCCATTTTTAATTGTTATTTTTCGAGAGAAAATAAAATTAAATTAAACTCTTAGAACGTGACTTTTATTGTAGTGCTAAAAATAACAATTATATCGGACTTTTATTTTTTCGGCTAATTTAACTGCTATTTTTCAACTTTTGTTTTTCAGTCAAAAAATAAAAATTTGTTCCGGGCTTTTATTTTTTCTGTTAGAAATAAAAATCCTTTTTGAGAAATTTGTGTAAATAATTTTGTGTAAATTATGATGGACAGTAGGTGGTCAAGCTATAAGAACGCAGAGTAATTAAACGAAATTTTCAAGTTCGAAGTCAATACATAATTTTGTTTTTATTTCAATGATAAAAAAACTAAATGAGTTAGTTAAATACATTAATTGTTTGTCGTTAGAAAGTATTTTGATTACAGTTTTGTCTGTTACGAGTATTTCCGCCTCTAGCTTTAACGACAGCTCGCAGTCTATTGGGCATACTTTCAATCGAAGCCTTAATACATAAGGGGTATTCACGATTCAGTGCACTTGCCTGTGCAGTTGAGGACTTAAAGACTTGTGCACTTTACAAAAACAAAATTTACGTACGTCAAAAATATGCACAAGTGCATTTCTACTATTGCCTTAAATTTGAGGACTTGAGCAGTTGCGCACTTGTGTGCATTGAAAAATGTTGACAGCTTTGAAATAGTGATAGTGGTGTGTTCACGAAAACCTAACTGCACAACTGCACAAGTCCTCAACTGAACAGGCAAGTGCACTGAATCGTGAATACCCCTATAATTTTATTTCCGAAGAATTTCTCCAAACATCAATGATATTTTCATTCAAAACACTTATGGAAGGGTTATTCCGAAGGTAAACATGGTGTTTAAGGGTGTGCCAAACATTGTCGATAGGATTTAAATCCGGAGAAGTTCCTAGAGAGACTAACAAACAATGTAAAAATAAGCTTAAAAAAATCCCGCTCATGAGAAAAAACCCAGTTAGTTTTTGCTGTGGAATTCTTCAACATTTTTTTTTCAAATTCATCCACTGATTAAAAAATTACATACTCAGAAGAGCCAAATTTTGTTTTTTTACACCAAAAGCGTTCTATTAGCTTGACTACCTACTTTATATATTCCCTCCATATAATTGTTTTTTTCAGAAAACCTCTAAAAAAACTTTACACAGAATACAAAAAACAAGCCCATTTTTCTTATGCTGGCTTTATAAAGGATCATTTTTTAAGCGTTTGGTTTTTGAAAATTGGGATACCTTGCAATAGTGAATGAAATATTTATTTGGAGCAATACATCAATGCCTGCTCAAAATATATTACTTCAGCGTCTTCTTTTAATAAAACATTTTGTTTTGTGTGTTGTTTATTCTGTATAAAGTTATTTTTAAGAGGTTTTCGGAAAAAACAATTATTCGGAGGGAAAATATGCAACATAACTTACACAAATTTAAAAAAAATTAATTTAACAACAATACCTAAGAATTTTTTTATATTCATTACAAAAAATAAAATTCCGTAAATTATTTTTTTAAAAGAAAAAAAAGTCCGAAACTGATTTTTTTACTGAAAAATAAAAGTTGAAAAATAACAGTTAAATTAGCTGAAAAAATAAAAGTCCAAAATAATTGTTATGTTTTCGTGCAATAAAAATCTCTTTCTAAGAGTTAAATTTTATTTTTTTTCTGTTGAAAAATAGCAATTAAAGTTTGATTTAAGGACTTTTTTGAATATCATAACGATTTCGAAAAAATATTTCGATGTGATCATTTTAATAAAGATCTCATATGTCTGCGATATGTCTGCACGACCATGATTTTTTTGAAAAAAATTTTAAGCGATTTTTTTTACTGAAGGTTTTTCTTTATTGAAATTTATGTAGCAAACAACTCAATCAAGAATATAAAATATATGTTTAGATTTAAAAAAAAATTGCTTCGACCACCTCCTATACAAAATTTGCATAGCATCTAAAACTCAGGAACGACTCATCGTAGATCGATGAAATTTTGTATTAAGTTGCAATTGCTCTATTAGAACAGCCACAACTATCTCCCATATAACACAAACATTTAAAATATTCTTTTTATTATTGAACAGAGGTTCACTAAATTGTACTAAAGCTATGAAGTTATTTCTCTAAAAATCTGGAAAAGTTTTCCTACCCACTATTTTTTAAAAAGACTAAGTGTCCTTAAAACAAATCCTGACCACATTTATCCAAAACCTTATTAAGTCGGCTTTTTTATTGACCGTGAGTGTATGCAGATGTGTGCCCGCTTGGAATACTGTGGAGACATTCCCTGACACATACTCCATTAGCATATACCTCCGCCTGGAATAATGTCGGGGTGTATCCCATTGGAAGAGAAATTGAAACTTTTTGGAAATTGGGACCATATATCCCTGCTCCCGTTACTCCATTTTCAAGTTTTGACCCATCAGTGTACCACATCTGTGAGCCAGGATCAACTGTGAAGCTATCACTCCTCCATAGTTGACTATTGGGTATAACGACCCTGTAGCGTTTTGAGAAGTTTACCTTCGGCAGCATCCTGTCTGGGATTTTTAAAAAGAGGTCATTTTCGAAGATTTTAAGTATCTTCATGTGACCCATAAAATTTCTGCCTTGTAATCACCTATTTCCTCCATTCTTAACGCACTTAGACATGCCTCTTTTTCGATAATAATCGTTAAAGGGGGTAGCCCGATTATTGCACTCAGAGCTTCAGATGGGCACGTTCTCATGGCCCCAGTGATACAAATGCACACCATTCTTTGCAGCTTTGTCAGTTGGATAGCTGCTGTCAGCTGTTGGACCTTGGGCCACCATGCAAGTGCTGCATGCGTAACCATTGGTCTAACAATGGTTATGAACGTCCGATAAATCATTTTCGGATTGAGGCACCAAATTTTGCCATGGAGGCGTTCACAAGCAAAAAGGGCACGTGTTGCCCTGCCTGTAATTTAATCTCAATGGGTGTTCCAACGGGGCTGCTTGTCAAAAATCACTTCTAAGTACTTGACCTCATTTAAAAACTCAATGACTTTTCCATCCAGAGTAGGCCTTGTCAGATTAAGGCTCCTTTTCCTAGAAAAGGTTACCAGAATTTTTTTTATCAAGATTTATGCTTAAACCTTTTTCCTTACACCATTTTGAAGTTGCACGGAGGGCACTGTGCATTCTATCCGATATCGTCGGTTCATTACTGCCCAGACTTGAGATTATCAGTACATCCGCATATCCCTTGGTGTCAAAACCCTGGTTGTTGAGACTTGCGATAAGTTCGTCCACGACTAGGGTTCACAAGTTTGAGGTAGTCAGACACATTGCCACGGAAGATTTGCTTCCTCTTTTTTTTTATTTTGGAATTTCTTTAAGAATTTCGTATATTTATCTAGTGAAGTGCTACGACCTTTCTAATATCATGTTTTTCATAAATTTTAAAAAATATATAGTATTTTTGATGGAAAATTAATCTTAATTTCTAAAATATCTAGGGCATTTAACTAGATAATCATTTATTCAAGAAACAGTTAAAATTTTAATTAAATCGGATGAAAATTGACTACTCTACGGTTCCACAGTTAAAATCATATGTTTTTTAGACAAGCAAGTGTTAAGTTTATGTATATTAAGTGCTTCATGTTTGAAAAATGTGCTCTTAATGAGTTGAAAACGTTTGATCACCAAACATTTTATTGTATTGTTCTTTTGATAATTACACACCATTAAATTCAGTATAAATATCTTTTATATTGAAGGTGATGAAACTCCAGGATGAAGAATGAATGCAGGTCAAATGATAATAAAAAAGCATAAAGTGTCTCTGCAAACAGTTGTTTTCAGCTAATATCTTATGACACTCAACTTTTTCTTCGATATCAAAAGTCAATGTCATAAAAAGCGGTTTTTTATACGCTTTTGTAATAAGATGGGTCGAACTTACTTGTACTCATGATAGTAAAAAGTGTTATCTTTATTAACTTTGGAAGCTTTTCTTTGGTAGTTGATATCCAAACTTTACACTGATTTCTTTTGGCCTGTTATTTGAAAATACTTTTTTATTTTGTAAATACTTCTTCATAAAGAAAAGCAATAAACTTTCTGTAAATATCTCTGTCATCTTCTAACATTGTACTTTAAAATGACGCTTGAAAAGTATTATTTTTAAAATATACTACAGCGTGAATCAAAATAACTGTCGCACTTGTTTTGTGCCATAAATCAAAAGAACTGTGTAAACTTTATTAAACAAAATTTTTTATTTTTTATTTTAAGCATTCTTTATAACTCTTCATCATTAAATTCGAATCTTTCACCATTATTTTTTTTAAAAAATTTAAAACAATTTGTGACAGACGAGCTCTTTTTTTCAGGTATATCATCTGATATTTTCATTGATCATCGCTTAAGTTTATCTACCGTCATGTGTTTGGGATGACGAAGGGCATTCCTTCAACAGAAATAAAACATGGCAAATTTGCTCTGCACCACCTTTGAACGATTCTTGCCTTGTGTACTGGAACAGAATCTTTCTGAAAACAAAAGTAACCCTCTCTGTAAATTTGCTTGGCATGCCGCATAAGATAGTTCTTTAAAACATGTTTTCAGTAATATTCCGAATTATTTTAACGCCTTTTTCGATAAGAAGAAGGGGCAATTTGCCTTTTTCGGAGAAAGCGCCCCAAACTATGATTGACGAAACATTTTGAAATCTTTCAATGGTTTTTTTTCTTTAGAAATTTTTGCCATGCAAGCTGCGTACACTCTATCATTTATCATTTTGCGAGTTGTGGCTTGCTTGCAAAAACAAGAGTTTTTCGTCGGAAAATATGATACTGCAACCTGCGTGCTGGCGAAGGATCTCAGCACTTCTCTTCTTTCGCATTATTATTATTACTAGTATCGCCTGTGGTTGAAATTCGACCAACCTTCTGAAATTTCAATCTTTTTTTTCAATTTTTTTAAAATATATTATCTGTAAAAACATTACCCAAAAAAACTTTCGTATACCGTTACTTTTCTAAACCAGGGATCGAAAAATACGTTGTACTGAGAAAAGCTACAGTTTTTAAGATATCGTCATGTCTTTGATTTGATAAAAATTTGATATATGTAAGAAATTTCACCATCACAATTTATATTCACACATGTAACATACAAAAATGCTTATTGTAGGGTATCCGTAAGAGATAGCTAAAAATGTTTTTTTACATTTAATCAATGTTTAAAATTTCCTCTTACATCATTTTCTTCCATTTCTTATAGTTTAGGTTTTATTTCATAAATAATCTTTTAACGCTCATATTTCAGGTCAACGGTCACAAAAATATTTGGTGCATTCATTCTCTTTACTCTTATCCACTTAAAAGAAATTATCGAAATCGGTTCAGAAGCACGCAATGGAACATTTCAAGAATAGCGATAACTCTCATTTTTATTTTTTTTTTCAGATTATATTGGTTTTTGCCTCCTTACTCCAAATCTGCAGGCCGCTCGCAATTGGTTTGGAAATTATAGGCCTCCAAAGTTGGAAAAAATAGCCTAAGAGATTTGGATTTAGGAGGATAAAATCCGTATAATACAACAAAAAAATATTAAAAAAGAGAGTTCTCGCCATTTTTGAATTATACCCACTCAAGAACTGTTTCTCCTACGCCTATTTATATATACTAATATCGCCCGTGGTCAAAACTCAAACCGCTTTCTAAAATTTTAATAGTTTTTTGTCATTATGAGACGTTGGCGTTACCTTAAGAAAATGTGCTGTACTAAGAAAATCTTAAGTTTTAATACGAAAATGCGTTGTACTGAAAAAAGCTACAGTTATCAAGATATGGTCATAACTTTGATGATACAACAAATGGGAATTTTTCAAAATTTACTATTTGTAAGAAATTTTACCATCACAATATATATTCACACTTGTTACATAAAAAAATGATTATTGTAGGGTATCCGTAAGAGGTAGCAAAAAATGTTTTTTGTACATTTCTCTCTGATGTTTTTCCATATCTTACAGTTTAGCTTTTATTTAATAAATGCTCTTTTTACGCTCATATTTCAGATCGAAGGTCATCAATCTAAAATGTAATCTTACTGTGCAGCCAGATCTTTCATTTGATACCTCATTCACCATTCTACCTCTTCCTAGCCCTGAGATTCCTTACTAAAAATAATACAAACTTTCAACGTTAATATTTTGGGTCAGAGGTCATAAATATAAAATCTAAAATGATTCTGCACATATAGGGCGCAGTACCTTTCAAATGATATAAGTTTCATTGCTCTAATTCTAAAATTAATATCGAAAAAGTGAACGACAACATTTGATGTTTGCCTATTAATATACATATAAGATTATTGACAAAACTTTTGAAACGGTTCATAAAATAGGTTTACAATTAATGCAAGAATCGTAAAAAACAACATTAGTTTTCCAGTATTGCTTCTTTTTGTGTAATTGGTATTAATATAGATGCGACAGTTACTTTGATTCAAGCTGTAAATATGTTAACTTATAACTTCAGGTTTGACTTAGATATGATTATTGCAACAATATGGAAGTTCTATTCTCAGGAAGGCGAGGGACAATTGTCCTTGTTGCCAACCCACCCCAACTTAAAATCGGCGCCTACTTGTTTATGAGTGCATAAAAAACACAATCATACAAATTACATATTGCTAGCTGTAAGAAAATTCGTTCTATAAAGATACATCCCTTTTCTTCAGTGTACTTCCATATCTGAAAGATTTGTTATATATCTGAATAAATGTTTGTTCTTGTCTACATAATGAATATGCTTAATAGATATTTTGTAATTCTTTTTGTGAGCTTATCACTGAAATGCAAGTGAAACTGTAAACAAGAGACTGTCCTCGTACGTTGAGCTTAAGTTACGCACAATTGAAGTCACTCAATTGTATTCATTGTAGTTGATGTGTCGGTCGGTCATTTATTTGTTATAGTTTTTTTTCGAAGTTTTTATTGTTTTGTTTTTTCTTTATGTACTTGTACTTTCAATGGATTTGAGGGGATAGCTTAAGGGACGCATTAGTCAATTTATGAATCACAGACTGGGCGATACATTAAAAAAAAATTACATCGTCTCGTAACTACAGAAATATTTGAAAGAGCATTTTTGTGCGTCCGCATGCAAAGTCTGTCTGCGTTCATGTCTGTCTTCACTCTAAGCGTCGATCATCAGAAACTCTCTACTGTATTTTTATGTCGGTTTGTCTGTCAAACGTTTGGTCAGACAGTGTGGCTGTCGGTACTTACATACATATTTTCTACACACATAATAAGTTTAATGTTTGTTTATTTTTTTAAGTATGGCTAAGCAAATATTGAGCAAACATACATGGCAACATATGCATGTATGTATGTATGTATGTCATATAGGCATGCATTTGGATATGTGAGTAAGTCATGTGTCTGCTCCCTCCTGCTGTCAGGCCCTCCTTCTGCCTTAGTCCCCATAGAATGCGACACAAGTCCAGAAAATATTTCCATTCATTTTGCATTTAGTCTGTTTCGGTTGTTTCGCTGATCGTTAGCATTTTACATAATTTCGTGACTCGAATTCGTTTTAAGAAATGTTTAGCAAATAGTAAAATTTCTGTACTACAAGAATAAGAGTGCAAGTCATAAGAACAAAAACCAAGAAAAAATTATAGTGAATGATTAAAACAGCGTAGTTTACAGCAAGAATTAAACTTTGAATTGGCTTTTTTCATTTTCTGGTTGGTTTTGTGGCTAAAGTTTTCTTGTAGTTATGCATATTATCGAAACAAATTCATTAACAGAAATTTTGCAAAAAAGTTGAGCAACATGAGTACATGTCACATGCACATATATACATGCGAATAAGAAAATTCAACTTAGGAATTGTATATCGTCACTATCTTTTTTGTTTTCGCACCGAAAACTGGCAATATTTAACGAAATTTTTTTCAATTTTAAATAAAATAATGCTGAAACCTATTCACATTATATTCAATTGAAGCGTCGCCTCGAATAACGTGTAAGCGACAAACGAATCAAAAATGCTTTGGCTTGAATCAGGATATATTTTTTTCTTTATATATCCAGGCAAAGTTTTTTTACAACTCTTACACCAATAAAGAGGAAATTGAAATCAAATGGTTCCAAGTGCGCCATTAAAATCGTTTCTTTCATTTCCGGAAAACTTGTAATTTTGTCCGTCCCTGTAATTTTCATGTAACAAGAAGTAAAGTTCGATATTTGAAAGTGTACGCGAAAAAATATTGCAGAAAGATCACTTAACCCAAAAAAGTGCCAAAACGCTTTCAAATCGAAAAACAGTACAATATCGTAAATATCGTGTAACAAGTGTCAACAAATCTGTACATTTACGGAAAAAAATTAATTTTGCAGTGCGTCCAAGCATTTACAATTTAACACTATTTATTATAACATCTCAACATTTTGGCAAGCACAAAACATAGTAAACGCCATTTCTGGGATTTTCACTTTATGATGAAACTTAAATATGAATTTTTTGCTTTATATAAAACAATCACCATAGTCAAGTCTTTACGATGTATAGTTTTTGAGATATTAGACTGAGTGGTGTTCAAGATTGTATGAGCAAAATTAAAGATGATCCGATTTTCGATTGCCGGACATTTTGTAGTTCCTCTACCTCTTAAAATATATAATATACAATTTTAGCTCGATCGGATTAGGTTTAATAGACTCGGCGTGATCTTGAAATCCACAAAAAAATTGAATTATATGACATTTTGTTGATTTTTTTTTTAAATCAACATATTATATTATTATTTTAAAAAAATATATACGAGTATACACATATTTAATTACTTTCTACATTGAATTAACTTCCTAATAAGTTACTTTATATTGAAATCGAATAATTAATGAAGAAGTAATGCCATTTTGTTTTTAACATTACTATGCATGCTACTTCGAATTTTTCAAATTTCACTTGTTAAGAATTTAATTTGAAATTTTTAGCAAAGGTTGAGCCGCACGGTGGGGTGATCCCATACAAAGGGTTGGACATCCAGAAAAAAGTGCAACTTGCTAATTATTATAATGTTTTGATACATTTCGATAGAAATATATTTGGGCTATTTGAATAGGGCAGTTTTTTTTTGTATTTAATTGCGAACTTTTGCTTTTGTAAAGCCTCAAAGTTGATATTTTGTAATATAAAAAAATATAGTCCTTTTTTAAGGTCCTATAACATTTTGTTAAAGTGCTTGATTGAACAGATCTTTATATTTTATGAAAAGGTATACTATAGACTTTTAAACCACATATTTTGTTTTCAAGTTTTTTGTTATCCCGTTATTGTGATAAGGAATAAAAATTAGACATTAAAAAAATTATTAAATTTGAAAAATAAAAAAATGGCCAGTGTTGGCCAGGATCAATGTACCTTACATTACAAATAATGATAGTAAGAAATGTTTTTCAAACAAAATTAGCGCGCGCCATCCAGCGCCTTCTGAGAATTTCAATATCAAAATTTTATTCCTCGGTATTTTTTGTAGCATTTCTCACAAAGTTTGCCTATTACAGCATAGTTATAGGAAATGATTCAGTTTAATTAGCGATAAAAACTTGCAAATGGATAAAAAACAAGTTTGGGATACATTTATTATATTAACCCATTCCAGCCCGGCTCCGTGACCTTTTGTAAACGAAAAAAAAGATCTTTTACTTTGATTGCTGCATAGAATCCTTACTAGTAAATTTACGTATATTTGTTATACTAAATAAGTGTAGACAATTTAAATGAAAATATTTTGGTATACTGTTTATTTATCTGAGACGTCTGGTTCTTGAGATATTTTTCAGACACTATGCAAATATTTTGAAGAATTCCTGTAAAAAAATTACATAAGCTGGTGCAGTACAGATAAAAGGTATGAAATCCGCTTAAAATTGATCTGCCAATAAACACAGTTGTTATATCTTTAACCGTCAATAATTTATATGAAATATATTTTAAAAGTACTGAACATAGTTATGTTTGTGAAAATCAGAAAATGTTTGCTGAGAACATATTTTTATATGATAATGCAGTGTACATAAGATATTCATTGCAACAAATTAGCTTGTTTGCAGTGAACATAACACATTTATGGCAAACATAATATGTTTCTTGTATAAGTAAAATTGTTTGCTACAAAAAAGTTATTAAATACATACATTAATATCATCTCATATTATGTTTCCAGTAAACATTTTTTTCTGCGTGTATAATCAAAATGTAAAGATTATGATGAAAGCATTTGAATCAATATCACTATACTATTTTGCTGACGACAAAATTAAAATTGTTTAAGGTTTATTAATATACGTGGTATTGCAAGGCTCTGGTAAAATTCATGACTGTTACACTGCTCGCAGATTTTTTACTAATTACAAGAAAAGTTCAGAAATCACTGGAGTAGACGAAAATTTATTTAAACGATTTTATGTTATATTGCAGGTAAAACATTTTAATATATACATAAATGAATTATTTTGTTTTACATTAATCAGGCAAATTTTAATATATCAGGTCATAGCATCTGGTCTTAAAATTAATATCACAAAATTAAAAATTTTTTATTTAGAAACAACAAAATTATACGTTGAAATTTATGATTGGTACTACATGCCTGCTACTGTACATAAAATATTAATGCACAGTGTGGATATAGTTCAAAAAGCGATAGTACCCATAGGTCAGTTATCCGAGGATGCGCAAGAGGCCAATCACAAACTATTTCGGTTCTTCAGACTTCTCAACACGAGAAAATTCTCAAGACCTGCTTGCAATTCAGATCTTTTGCATGCTCTTCTGCTCAATTCAGATCCAGTACTTTCAATCCTTGGTTTTAATAAAAAATCACCACAAAGCTATCTGATTGCAGCAAAATACCTTTTTGATGAGGAAAGTCAAAACATAACTTTTACAGATAATGTGTAAAATTAAGCATATAAATCACTGTTTGCTCTTAATATTACACATAATATGTTTTAAATAGAGATTTATGTTGTCTTTAAACATCTTTAAAATGTAATAAGCTAATAAATTCTTGTTTAAAAACACATTGTGTAATAAAATACAGGTACGAAATATCGCTAAAAAATGTTTTTTGGGTCTCCTAGACCCGATACGCTCATAAAGGGTAAAGGATTTCATGAGCAATTATTTTAAGAAGACATGTTTAAAATTTGGCCAAAATACACTAAATGGTTCCAGAGTTACAATTAATTATTTAAAGCAATATGCTATGTCCAACCCTTTGTATGGACTCGCCCCACCGTGCGCCGTTGCTATGGTTTGGAATGAAATGTAATATAATATTTTGTTTTTTTTTTTTAAAGATCAAAGAACCAAGGCATGCGCCTCATACAGACAAGGTTTGGTCTTTGACCTGAAGGGAAAGGGATAGATTATTTAGAGGAATAAGAGGAACCATATGTGAATTATTGATAAGGCGAAACAACCGTGAAAGACAATTTGAATTGCTTTTTACCGAGGCTAGAGTTCTGCCTTAACCTTGGCAAGCATTCCCAGTCCTTAGTTGTGTTCTGTCCTTTAATCCAAATTTGCCACAGTTTATTTTTGGATTTTTAGTTTTTCATTTTCATTTTTTTTATTTCATTTATTGAGCAAATATGTTGGCATATAAGAACAAGTCTTTTGAATGCCGCAAAAAAAGGTAAATCAAAATTGGATTTACTTATGATAAACTAGACTAGTATAAAAACCTGTCCTACGACAGGTTCTCCCGCACACTTCCTTTTTCGAACCATTTGCTGAAAGCACTTTTTTCTTTTTAAAGCTTGATTTTTTATTCAATTAATTTTTGAAAAATAAAAATGTACCACTTTAAATAACACTTTACGTATTGAAGAAGTGTTGAAAAATTAGTTCAAGTGTAAAAGTGCAAAAAGTCGAATTTGGTAAAAACTCATATTCATACAAAACTTTACAAACTGACCTTGCAACCATCATATATGTAGCAACTCAGGTGTCGTTTCGCATCTGATACAATTATATTTTTTGGTACAATCGACTCAAATCAGATTAAAAGAATTTCAATAAATTCGTCATACATTTTGTATAACAGTACGAAAAAAGATGTAGTTAGATCGAAAACGTGCTCTTGTAAAAACCCAATATTGACAATAATAAGTATCAAATATATTTTCTGTGCATACTTTCTGGCTGAACAGTTTGAGAGATATTGGGCCCGGAGCAGCGTGCTTGCCTTTTATATATTAAGATTAAAACTAGAAATTAAATAAATTAATTGCGAATGAGAAAATAATATGCAACAAGTTTAAGCAATATTAAAAATGCAAACAAAATAATAACATAATGTGGGAAAGGCTATTGATATAGAATATATGATAAAATGATACATTTCATTTCAACAATTCAAAATGAAGCAGTTGAATCAGTTCTATCAGAAGAGAGATAGAAGAAGATAGAAATCAGGAAGATAGTTTAGAGTTATGAGAAGTATTCAAAAATTAAACGCTGGAAGGCTCTGTGGTTGGAAACTACTCCATCATTCCTAAATATAGGAAAGAACAAAGAAAGTGAAAAGAACCATGCCCGAGCACGGATTCGAACCAGGGACCTCTGGGTTGATAGTATATCGCACTCTCCTCTAGACCACAAAGGCCAACCTAGCACGTGTTTAGCATGATACACTGATTCTAGGTATTATGAATTGCAACTGCACTGCAAAGACTAATAATGTACACTCACGCTCAAAAAAAAAAACCGAGTCGATAATTTGATAACTAATATTATTTTTCTTGAATTCTAACACAGTGTGGCAAAACCATAAATAAACAAGCACATCAAAAATTTTAAAAGAAGAACGTGTTAAGAGTCAATTGCACTTGATTTGACCTCTCAAGGTCATCACAATTTTTTTCAACTTAGTTTTAAAGTTGAAGTGTTTGAATTTGGTTGTGCCGACATTATTTTTACAGCTATTTGGCCTATTGCAAATGAAAAATAAAATTTATTTTTTTCAATAGAATTTGATGTAAAATAAGGCTATGTAAAAAGATTTGATGAAATAGGAGCGTTTGTATAGTAGCAAACATTAATTACATAGGAATCAGTTTTTGATAAAAAAAAAAAAAAAAAAAACGTTAAAATTGCCGCTATTTAGATCTTAACCGATCTCGATGTTCTTAATTTAAATAGAAAGGCATTTTTACGTGCAATTAATTTTTGTGAAAATGTAAATGGCATTAATGGAATATTATTTAATTAAAATTTATAAAGGGTGCTTTTTATAGAGTAATATAAGTTTAAATCATAATAAAACATAGTAATATATTTTTAATATCAATAAAATGCACTTTATTGGATAGAAAATTTTATGACATTAATGTTTAAATATGATTTCGGCCATGTGGCCGCCACGGCTGGCGCGTACTAGGCGCAATCTGGAACACCAATTTTCACAAACTTTTCGCAGCATTTGCGGCCGTATCTCGCCGATAACTCTTCGAATGTTGATTTCCAGGTGTTCAATTGCTTGTGGTTTATCGACGTAGACAAGTGACTATACATAACCCTAAAGAAAATAATCCAATGAGGTTAAATCACACGATCTTGGGGGCCAATTAATTGGGCCATTTCGTGAAAATATTTTTTCGTCAAGTTTCCTTGAGTAAATCAATTGTAGTGCCTGCTGTGTGGCATGTGGCTCCGTCCTGTTGGAACCACATATCAGCAAGATTAATGCCAGCTAATTGAGGTACGAAAAAACTTCGAATCATGTTCCTATACCGTTCACCATTGACAGTAACATTCTGACCATCATCGTTTTTGAAAACATATGGGGCAATGACTCCGCTAGCCCATAAAGCGCACCAAACAGTAATTTTCTGTGGATGTAATGGTGATTCGACAAAAGCTTGTGGATTCTCCTCACTCCAAATACGACAATTCTGTTTATTTACGTACCCTTCAACCAAAAATGTGCTTCATCGGAAAATAAAACTTCCCATGGATATTCAAAATCAATATCAATTTGTGCTTCAGCCGGTCGTTTGGCTTTAATTTCTGCACAAGTTGAATCTTGAAAGGTTTTAAGCCAAGATCTTTTCGTAAAATCTTCCATAAAGTGGAAGGGCTCAACCCCAGTTGCTGAGAACGGCGACGAATTGATTGATTAGGATCATCTTCAATGCTTTCCTGTACAGCGGCTACAGATTCTTCAGTGCGCACTGTTCGGCGTCTCACGGGATGCACATTATCAGTAACAGTAAATGTGGTCCGAAAACGATCTATTGTTCTTCGAATTAGCAGCTCTAAAGGACGATTATGTACGCCATAAAATGGACGAAGTGCACTATAAGTTTGACGAACAGTGCTTCGCCATTACTTTGATTAAAAATTTCCACAATTTGCACACGATGCTCAAGTGTAAGTCGATCTATAATAAAATGCCAAAGCAAATTAAACAAAAAGCAACTATCAGCTGTTAAATAAGTGATCAAATAAAGCAGTGATGCCAACTCAAAGTTGTATCACTCTATAAAAAACACCCAATTGAAACTCAATTTTTTTTAGGTTAAAAAAAGTACAAGAAATTGCTTCTTTTTGTATTGTATCGAATATCGTTTTACACAGCCCTATTTAATATCAAATTGTATTGAAAAAAGTGATGCAATTGGCTGTAAAAATGCAATTAATGTCGGCACAACAAAATTCGAACACTTTAAATTTAAAAATAAGTTGAAAAAAATTGTGATGACCCTGAGAGGTCAAATCAAGTGCGATGGACTCTCAACATGTTCTTCTTTAAGAATTTCTGTAATGTTTGGATGTGCTTGTTTTTTATGGTTCTGGCAAACTGTGTTATAATTCAAGAAAAATAATATGAGTTATCAAATAACTAACTCTACTTTTTTTGAGCGCTAGTGTAATAGTAGTGATGATAATAGTTAATGTATTATTAAATATTAATTAAATACTTAATAACAATTAGAATATTTAATTATAATTAATATAATGCTTCAACAAACTAATAGAATTTTCTAATAATTCAATTAGACTTCCCAAAAGATTACTAACTTTAAACTGAGCTCATAAGTGAAAATACGATCTTTTCATTTATAACAATACAAAAAACAACACTGTTTTACATTTTACAAACTTTTTGACATATATAAAAAAGAAAGAAATATTCGCATAGTTCAATTGCAATTACGAGTGCTTTAAAAACTAGTGATCAATCCTCAAACCTCAAAAACATCAATTAATCAATCGATTACAACTTGTCTAAGCAATGTTTCGATCAGTGATGTGATTTTCATTTTGCTTAAAATCCCAAATCAATGTTTAAAAATTCCTCTTTTGCTCACTTTATCCCTTCCAAAATATTCTGAAATCCCGTAAAAAATCACTCCAACTTTAATGTCAAAATAAGCAAAACAAATAATTTTTTGTTTCTTTATATGTATGATTATTGCGTTGTATGGTATTGGCACCACTACGTATATATTGAGGTGTCTCTACTTGTATAGGGGGAAAAAAGTTCCATTTATACCCCTCTAAAAATTAACCTTGATCTATTTTATAATGATTTCCAAAATATTTTGGATGTAACGAAAGCCGTCAGTGAGTTAAAATTTTTTGCCAAGCGGGTTTTGGAAGGGCACACATACCTACCAAGTGAGCGTTAAAAGAATACCGCAAAAACAGTAAATAAAATTATGCGAGCGATGAAAGCAATTTTTATTAATAAATAATATGTCTTTTAAGTAAATAAAAATGTAATTTAATTTTTCTTTTACAATCTTTCGTCTACTTTTTGCAGAAAGTAATTAAAACGTAAGAATTTTTAAAAGTCACAAAAAACATGAAAACATATCAACATTGGGTAAATTTCTCCAACAGTATCAAGATAAGAGACAAATAAATTAAAATAAATGTTTGTAATGCAGTATTTTTAAAGCAAAACGCTTTTTATCTCCACAGTGAATCTCTTTAATAAAAGTACGCATAAAACATAAAAACTTGTGGAAGGAATTTAAAAAAGTTGGTTCTACCAACTATAAGATGAAATAATGTAAAATAAATTTTGTTTACATTAAAATAATACACTTATATAAAAGATTGCAACGAATAAGTTAACAAATAAAAAACCTCAACAAGTGTTACAAAGATGGTTGCCAAAATGGCGTACAGGATGTGTACAAATGGGCCGTTAATTGTTTAGTGAAGCTGCAAAATTGAATATAAACGCAACAATTGTTTGTTGTAAAGTGCCAAATACGCAATGCACGATTGCGCCAAACCCTTGCGACTTTTGCTTATCCATATATAGCATGTATGTATGTATTGTACGCATATGTACTTTACAGTTACACGATCGTTTACGACTGGTACGGAATGTCACAGTGTGAATCTACGCTGCGTTACGCTTCTAATAATCACATATAAGTATGCACCAGTGCAACAGTTGTTGTTGTTGCTGTTGTGTCTGACAGTGATAATGATATTAGTAATGAAGTGACTCTTTTTATTATTGTTGTTGTTGTTGTTGCAGCAATCATAAGTAATTTGCGTTGAAATAAGTCTAAAACGACAGAAGAATGAACTTTTTACTACACTCTCCCTGTTGCGCCCTTCAACTACAACTTCTGCTACGAAGCTAACGCTATTGTAGCGCTTCTTTACACCACTACCAATCTGGAACACTTGGAAGAAAAATAATAAGATCGCGAAGTGTTTGTTTGTTACCGACCGGAAGTGCTTGAAGAAGAAAATTTTAAATTAGTGCGAAATAACTTTTTTTTTATTGTGTGCCTTCCGCTTTGAACTCGTTCGAAAGTGTGTTTGTTTAACTGACAAATTTGATGTGTATGCCTATGTAATGCATACATATTTTTTTTTAAATACATATGAAGTGAAACGAAGACTATAAATAAATTATACTTGATGTATTTCTATCGGCTGCATAAAGATTTGACAAAAATACACACAAAATGGCGATTGACAATTCATCAACGACAAGCGAATATTTGTGTATAACGGTGCTTTTGGTTATTCTTGTCGGTGGAGACGGTGATGGTGGTGGTATTGACGGTATTTAAATGCGGTCACCTCTACTGCTGATACATTTGACGACATCAGTATAAATATCTTTTTGAAAAGAAGTTCCAAGAACTTTAGAACCATCAGCTATTTAGTGAGGGTAGCTTTTTTAACCAAGGATAACTGCATAAGAATGAGGATAATATATGTGAAACTTTCAAAAGAGCCTAAGGTAAGCTTTGAAGAGTAACGTATGAAAATATTTCCGTTATCATTTCAAGTTTTTTAACATATTCACATTTTTAAATGTATTTTACAATACTCTTATCTTTCATCATTAAAGGACTTTATTTTAACAAAAAGCTTTTGCTTATCAAGCTTCTTTTATGCTAAGGGCTTACTAAACAACTATACGTATGAATATGACTCAAGAGTTCCCACTAAAGCACAAGCAAATGCTTGGCGAAAAGTAAAAATTACGCGAACGTGTTTGGGTTCGGAAAACTTTGTTTTCCTATTTGAAATTTTGTTGCAGCTTATCAAAAAGATAGAAATGCGAAATAAATTTTGATATTTTGCAACCATCTGAAAAAAATATTTGTAATTTAAGTTAATATAAAATAAGTGAAATAATGTTAAGTACAAAATATATCAAATTTAACCCAAACATGTTTGGAGTAAACAGACATTAAAAGCGGCCATGCCATATGCCATGGAAATAACCAAAACTGTTAAATAAAAAAATGACGGCAAAACAATGTTTTTCTAATTTTTAAAATTCTTAGAACTGCGAGTGTGTGAATTCCGACTATTTTTACTGACAAAGAGCACAATGTTTTCCAAGTCTTACTGTAAAGTATGAGAAAATTTTTCAAAATAGAGGGATTAAGATGTTTTTTGACTGTAAGAGTACCTTTTAAAGCTTGAATAATATGAAAGTTTTTAATAGATACGTTCGCACTGAAATTTGTCCATAAGAAGTGGGATGGTAGTTTATCATCGGTGAAAATCTATTTCAAATTACATGTGATGAATTTTGAGACGTCATCATTGTTTTGGCGACAAAATTTATTTATCTTAAAGGTAGAATAACAAAATTAAAATCATAAAATTTTTGTATTTCATACCAATTCTTTCTGCATATTTTTATTAAATTTTAAGTCAGCTTCAAAATTAAAAATGATACCTTTTGATGTTTTTATTAATTCTTCGACCTGTCGTCTTAATGCCATAAATTCTTCTGAAAAATTATTGAAAAAATTTCGATTTTCTTCCAGAGCTTTTTCATTTTGTTGTATAACAGTTTCAAGTCTGTCACGAATTTCAACAAACATGCAATTACAGTATATATATTTTGTTTTTACATGCGTACAAATTTCAAAACCTTACCATATAGGCAGGCCCGTAGAGAGCCCATTTCGGGCCCGGGGGGTTACAGCATACGGGCCCCTCTGAAAATGTTTTTAACACAAAAAAAAAAAAAATTAATAAAAAAATAAAACATGGCGAAAATTATTATTTAGTTCGAAGCTATTATTTATTTTCCATAGTTATCTTTAAGCCATGCACAATGACAAGTGAAACATATTTTATTGTCGTTGTTGTTGTATTAATTGTCTCTATCTAACGGCAACTTTTCTATGTGACACTCCAAATAATTTAAATCTACTGATGATTATTATAACAATATTTTTATTCTGCGTTTTTATTCTTTTTATTTATTCAAATTTATTTTTCTTGCTTTGGCAGAGGCAAAACAATCAATAATTACATTAAAATTTAATTTTTTTGCTAACTCGGACTCTATACATAAAATTTTCTGTAACTTTTATAAAATTTTTAAAATTAGTTGATGATCGAATAATTTTACCTTCAAACGATTTAAATTTTTTGTAACGTAAAAGATATTTGGTATACATATAACCAGAAATTTCTGTTATATGTCCAATGAAACTGTTTTTTAATAAAATACAAAATGTATTTTATATATATAACTTGAACTATTTAAATATACTCGTATTGCGGATTTTAAGAAACTGCTCTTCTACAGTAATGAAATTCCCAAAAAAATCAAACTCTTTAAAATGCTACACCTATTTGTCAAAAAATTTAAGAAATTTTAAAAATATGAAAAAATGTAAATTTGGGTAATTATAAAGAAACTTGTCACTAAAACAAATGGATTTATTTATTGGAATTTATTTTTCAAAAAAATTTACATTTGGTTTCTACGCTATAGAGAATTTAACCATAAAAAAGTTATTTTTACAATCAGTTATTTTTACGATCAGAAATATTTAAGGAATTTTCTAAAAATTTTATACCATATAGAATACTATGTACTAGACATCTTCAACGTTTAGAAGAAAACGTAACTTTTATTATTTCAAAATTAAACTAATGCCAATATTTTTGACGTATAAATAAAGAAAAAACTTACCTCTAAATAAACGGAAGTTGGTTTTGTATTGAACTTATTTTTTCGACAAATATTCTTGTCAGCACAGCACGAATAGTAAACTTCTACTAGATTTTCGAGTCGAATAACTCAATTTTTTAAGCCACTCAAAATTACAACTAACTGCAGTCCTTTTCTCGAACATTTTTGATTTCTGGGATCTGTTTTTTCTTGCATATTGTAATATTCACTCGCAATATAACATACCCGGCAGAAATTAAGGCCTTGATGAAACTTAAAGCTGACAACAATAATGAAACATGCAAGACTTGTGTTTTTAGCCAAAAACAAAAACGTTTATTTTTGATGAGATAGGTAAGAAGACAAGAAATAAGGTAGACATTTTGAAATTAATTTTTTGAAGAGTTTGCTACTTTAATAAAAAATTCTTGCATGAGCAGTAGATTTGCAAATTTTTTAAGTATGTTAACAAGGATATATTATTTTTGTATCTTATAATAATTATATAGCTTATCTATCAGTGAAATCCTTAATTTATTCGTAAGTTAAAGAGGAATGTTTTAAATAAAACATGGCAACTCTATTTAAAAATAACTCAACTGATGCAATGGTATTTTATTGGATGAGTCGTTTTAAAGTTAACCTTGAACGCAAATACAGTGTGTCAAACTTGCAGATACTAGAATAAAAGTTCTACGTATAAAATTTATCCATACATGGTAAAATGTACTCATACGTTTTCAATGTTTAATTGAATAAGGATAACTTAACAGACACATTTTCATTATCTTCATAACATATCGCAATAGAATATTTTGAATAATTTTTATTTGTAAAAACTACGAAGTGGATAGTAAATTTTTTTAAAATATTAGCTATTTGATATGAATAATTTCTGATAGCTAATATTTTATAATAGTTTAAAATAAACTTTATATTTTATATAATGGATAACTTTTCAAACTTTCACATAAAAAATATACGCATTTTATTTGTCAAATATTCCACTGTGATCAGCTTTGAGCTTTAAGTGTATTAAGTTCTTATGAATGTTTCATTACTTTTAACGTTGTGCCCCTAAAATGAAATGAAGCATGCAATTTTGAAATTCGAGCAAAGGAAGGTGTTCAAGATTAAACATAAATAAATAGAAAAGTATATATATTGCCAACTCGCTCGGTAGAAGTAAAACCTTCAGAGAAATTTAGAAATTCAACGATGATATATATTTTTTATATATTTTTCAAAAAAAGTCAAAACTATTGAACTTTTTTAAAAACATAATTAAATCTTGATTTTTTGGTAAAAATAAAAACAAGTAAAAATTGCATTTCACTCTACCATAAATAATTTCCCTAACCTCCTTTGCAAAATTTCTTCCATTTGATTTGCATAAATTGTTAAACTGCTTTTGTCATCCAAATATCAAGATGTCTCGGCCAAATATATTTACTCCAAAATCTTGTTTATATATTTTTATAAAATAGCTAAGTCTCAAAAATAATATATGTGAAAAAATTACCCCAATACCCAGCAAAAAAAGTGCTTCCAAAAGAAGCTAAAGAGGAAAGCAAAGTCTTGAATTCCATCCCTTCCACTTTCATACCCAGAAGGCATTCTTTTAACATATGCATGTCATTGGAAGGAATGCTTTCCTTAGTCTTCTCTAGAAGTGCTTCTAGGACTTTTTCAATGGAAGCTTTCTTTGAGCCCTTCAATCAAAGGATTCTAGTAGGTGTTTTTCAGGAGAACTTTAAGAAGGCATTCGACAAGAAGGCTTTTTGTGGTTTGAGGGTTAAAAAATCCCTTGGAAAATATCCCTTTTCCCGACATTCTAGCGATTTTGGTGCTGGAAATGAATAGTGTTTGGGTTTTGTTGGGGGATTTAAAAAAATTCCAAGGTAAAATATCCTTTTTTCTGAACTTCAAATAATTGAATGTTTTCCAGTTTATAAAAATGCCTCTTGAAAGAACTGCTTTATAAGGCTAAGAAAAAGCAGAGTTTGATCAATAGAATGTCTTCTCGAAGCAGTGCCGCTAAGAATGCATGTCACATTTGTATCAACAATTTTGATGGGTATCTCTCTCTAATAAAAATGTTTGACTAACATTTATTCTTTCATACCATCGATTATATCTAGATAGATAGCTGTCTTTATTATATGAATTAAACTCTTCTTTTTTTTTTGCTTGCTTTGTTTTAATAATGTTTCTAAGAAATTTTCGTTATGATACATACAAAGGAAAGTAAGAAATATGAAGAATAAAAAACAAAAACACTTCTCTCTTTCAACAAAAAATCAGCTTTTTAGGATGTTGTCATCTATGTGGGCTATTTTGATCAAGCCATTTTTTGAAAAAAAATTTTTAATAATCAAAAATCAGCTTTTTGTTACTTTACTAATCCACTAATCCGGGCCCCCTTAAAACTTTCTTCTTTAACAACCAATAAGCTTTTCAGTATGTTGTCATCTATGTGGGCTATTTTGGTCAAGCAATTTTTTAAATAAATAAAGGTTTTTTGTAATCAAAAATCAGCTTTTTGTTACTTTACTAGTCCACCAATCCGGGCCCTCTTAAAACTCTCTTCTTTAACAACCAATCAAGCTTTTCAGTATGTAGTCATCTAAGTAAACTATTTTGGTCAAACAATTTTTCAAAAAACATTTTTTAATAATCAAAAAGAAGCTTTTTGTTGCTTTACTTACCCGCCAATCCGGGCCCCCTCAAAACTCCGGGCCGGGGGGGGGAAACACCCCGTTTCCCCCTCTCGGCGGGCCTGCATGTAGGTGATCTTTTCTTTTTTGTCGGATTGGTAATATTTTTGGAATTATCGTTTGTTTCGCTGCTGAGTTCAGTGATGGCCAAGTCATGAGTAGGCAGATCTAATTTTAAATAGAAATAAAGAAAACGATAAGAAAAATATTATAAAGAAGAAACGTATGTGACAAGGGAGTCTATCAAACCAACGGACGTCAACTCGGACAGTGACACGGACGAGCAACACTTAACTGGACGATGATTAAAACAACATGTCATACAAACTGATCGACGAGTAGGACAAAATACAATAATTTACCAAAGCGTGGGTTGCAACTTAAGCCAAAAGGATAAAAAAAAAAAATAGTTGGGCAGTAGTCGTGTGAAGTTACTTTGGTCAATAATATATAAAAACACTTAAAATATACTAAAACTATATTTTAACAAAACATACAATTTGAACAAATGTTAAACAAAATAAACTATACACTTAAATAATGAATGTAAGAATCTTTGAGATAAATAAGTGGAAAATATGTACTTACGAATACTTACTTAATGATAAACTTAACACTTTTGATACTTACATAAACTTATGAATTCAAACTAAAACTATTTGCTTAAATCCTACACGTATGTAAATATATGTTTTAATTACTGCTTTGATTCCAAAATTGTCGTGTTTATACATTGTAAGTTTAGAGTAAAGTTGTAGAAATATGCAGCACCGAGGACGATTTTAAATGGAAATGAAAACATTTTGACTGAATAATATGTAGTAAGAAAAGTGTTTCGGTGGAAGAAATATTTAAGCTACTTGTTTTGCATTTACATTTACAATATAAGTGTATTGATCAAAATCGTAGAAACGCTCCAATTCTTTCACTTCTCTTCCAACAATGTAAATTTCATCATCTTTACAAATAATTTTTGAGATCATATAAATTTTGTTTAGAGAATAGCAATAATTGTCTGGAGACTTTAAAGAGAACTTTTTTCCTTCGTAGTTAACTTCATTGAAACTATTATCTGGTAAAAATCTTTTCAAAATTGGAACAGTTGTAACATCGCCAGACAGCCGACTTGTGATATTGTGCTCTATAATTCTATTAGATATTTGCGCCAGAATAAAATTACCTTTCTTTACTTTTTTTTCAACTTCAAAAGATCATTTTCAAAGTTGAACGCACTGAAGTTATTAGTGATCCGTATCTTAATATGACTTCGTTTAAATGAATCAAGCTATGGCAATTATACGTCAAATTTTCAAGGATGTAAACTTCTGGAACACAGCTTACAAGTTTTTGCAGGTATTCTTTGGCTTTATTACTGAATTCGATGAACAGTTTGGGATCGGAAAGAATTCTAATTGCAAATTGTAGTTTGCAAAAATGTTGAAAATGTCTATCATCTTAGAAATTTTTTAGTGTGAATCCTCCGCTTTAAGGTACTATTACAGTGTGTAGCCATACAAAAAACACCTTTTTTATTAGCTTTTTTTATCTAGTATTATTAATTTTAATGATTAAAATTTTTTACAAAATGAAGAATAATTTATGAGGAAATAAAATTTTTTTTGTCCTTGTAGTTGTTGTTAATTTTCTACAGAGCGCTGAAGTTAGCGTGCTTAAAAAATTCTTGCAATTGGCTTCTCGTCTCCAGCATTTATAAAGCGTTTGAAAGTAAGAAATCAAAGTGCATTAAGGGTTGTAGTTGAGCACTCAACCTACGCAAATAAAAATAAAAAATGGCATGCGTTGAAAAAGAAAAAATTTACAAAAAACCCCCTTTTTTGTCGAAACTTTCAGTCATACAAAAAAAAAATATAAAAGTTTTTTGGCTTTTTATAGATCTAGTTCTAGTTCAGTTAAGCACTGAATCTATATGTCTATAAGGGCCATTTTGTTCACAAAGGGTATAAATATGATTTAATTCGGGGATAACTATCTCTAGGTTAATTTTATACCAAGCGTATAAATCGGGAGATAAAAAAGTGGGTTTGTTCACATTTTATCCCAGCTTTATGCTTAGAGCATAAATTCGCTCTCAGTTTATCTCGATTTCCATTGGAATGTTAGAGTGTTGCTCATTAATTAAAAAATGTGTGGGGATTTTTGGTTTATTTTTGCGAATTTGAGGGTTAGAGTGAACACTAGGTAAAAATGGATCGCTGATTTTGCATCTGATGTCAGAATTTCAAAATTCTAACATTTTTCTACACAGGGCTGCCAACTAAACATTTTTTTAAGAATTTTAAACATGAAGAAACAGTATTGGGGGTTACTTCTTCCGAATCTGGTGTCAGAATTTTAAAATTCAAGATGGCGGATAAAGTTGCCACCTAATTTCTTGTTTATTTATGCGAAATAAATTTCTCTGGGAGAAACACTAGGTAAAATTGGGTCGCTGATTCCGAATCCGTTGTCAGAATTTCAAAACTCGAAAATTTTTCTACACGTAGGGGTGCCACCTAAAAATGTTTTATTTTAAGAATTTTCAACATGAGGAAAGAGTATTGGGGGCCGCTGAGTTCGAATCTGAAGTCAGAAATTTAAAATTCAAGATGGTGGATAGGGTTGCCACCTTAATTTTTTGTATTTTTATGAATTCGGGGCTGGCAAAAAAAAAAAATGGTACACAAAAAATGGGTCGCTGAATCCGAATCCGTGGCCAGAATTTCAATATGATAAAGTTTTGAAATAATAGGGTTGCCACCTAATAATATGTATTTTTTAGAATTTTAAACATGATTTAACAGTATTAGGGAGCCACTGATTTCGAATCTGAAGTCATAACTATAAAATGCAAAATGGTGGATAGGGTTGCCACCTTAATTTTTTGTATTTTTATGAATTCGGGGCTGGCAAAAAAAATGGTACATCAAAAATGGGTCGCTGAATACGAATCCACGGTCAGAATTTCAAAATTATAAAGTTTTGAAATAATAGGGTTGCCACCTAATAATATGTATTTTTAAGAATTTTAAACATCATTTAACAGTGTTAGGGAGTCACTGATTTTGAATCTGAAGTCAGAATTTTAAAATTAAAAATGGTGGATAGGGTTGCCACCTTAATTTTTTGTATTTTTATGAATTCGGGGCTGGCAAAAAAATAGTACGCAAAAATGGGTCGCTGAGTCCGAATCCGTGGTCAGAATTTCAAAATGATAAAATTTTATAATAATAGGGCTGCCACCTAATAATATGTATTTTCAAAAGTAAAAGCAACCCTATTATTTCAAAATTTTATAATTTTAATATTCTGACCGCGGATTCGGATTCAGCGACCCATTTTTGATGTACCATTTTTTTTGACAGCCCCGAATTCATAAAAATACAAAAAATTAAGGTGGCAACCCTATCCACCATCTTGAATTTTAAAATTCTGACTTCAGATTCGAAATCAGTGACTCCCTAATACTGTTAAATGATGTTTTAAATTCTAAAAAATACATATTATTAGGTGGCAACCCTATTATTTCAAAACTTTATCATTTTGAAATTCTTGCCACGGATTCGAATTCAGCGACCCATTTTTGGGATACCATTTTTTTTTTGGCAGCCCGGAATTCGTAAAAATTTAAAATATTAAGGTGGCAACCCTATCCACCATCATGAATTTAAAAATTTTGAGTTCAGATTCGAAATCAGTAACCTCCCAATATTGTTCCCTCATGTTTAAAATTCTAAAAATAAAACATTTTTAGGTGGCAACCCTATGTGTAGAAACATTTTCGAATTTTGAAATTCTGACAACGGATTCGGATTCAGCGACCCATTTTTACCCTTTAGTTCGCGCCAGCCCCGAATTCGTAAAAATAAAAATTAAGGTGGCAACCTTATCCAAATTTTAAAATTCTGACATCAGATTCGAAATCAGTAACCCCCAATACTGTTTCCATATGCTTAAAAGTCTGTATTTTCAATATTTTGACACCAAGTAAATAAAAAATATTAAAATGAGAGTGATGAGAGCGAATTAAAAATCTTATCTCACCAATTTTCACGAGTTAAATATTTCTGGGGTTAAGCTATCTCGCCACCATTTTTATCTCCAGTTTGAAGAGTTAAATGCTTAACTCGCTGTGAACAAATGAAAAACTGGAAAAATCATGGAATTAACTCGGGGATAAATTTATCTCTCTGTGAACAAAATGGCCCTAAGAATCACAATGAATAAAGATTCATCGAAATCGATCAAGTAGAGCTCCAGATATCTTAGAAGCCAACTCGAAAAACCTTGTTTCGAGAAAAACGCGATTAAAGATTTAAAGGTTCTTGAATATCACACGACATACGAAATGGCTCTAGCTTGGTGTGATGTTCAGGGTGAGTTTGGTTCTTAAATGTCTCACCAGTTCTAGCCTGCTCACTGCATGATGGAAGAGTTAGCCGTCTTTTATAGCTTTGTCCTCTTTGAATGCACTTAATGCAATAGAAATAAACTGAATGTGATTTTATGTTCAGCAGAAAAGCACGTGCTGGAGCATAACCAACGTTAATATAAAAATAATTTTTGCTCAAATGAAAATCTAATATTAATGAGAATATTTAACTCTTTAACTAAGTGTTCTAGAAAAATATTTGAACTCTGTGGTTTTGTTTTTTCAATTTGATTATTTTCTATGCTTAAGTTTATATAGCAGCCAACTTAAAACATAACCGGAAATTCGTCAATGCTTAGCCTAATCTGTCAAAGATTCTGTTTCGAACTATTAAAAAGAGGAAGTCTATCAATTCCAAAGTTTAAGAAAAAGCAATTTAATGTACATAATTTTTTATTTTTAGCATATTTATATAGAAATTCTGTTTCTAACAATTTGCCATTTGAGGCGCTTCCCATTTGAAAAATATTTTAATTTCTTGGTGTTCTCCTCAATCTTCGAGCATCCGCTGGCAAGTTTCTATCAATACTTTGAATTTTTTTTAATAGCTTAGTCTAAGCTATTGTCGGAATACTATATTTTATCGACCATTCGGCTAACAATGCACCCTAAACAAGTGCGCGTTGCGCTGCATACCCAATTTTGTGCAATTGAGATTAATTAATTAATAGCAGCTGATTGCTCTTTGTTCTAATACTTCGGTTTTATGCAGCCAACTTCACATCCGAATGCACTGTCAAAATTGGAAATTCGATTCATGTTGCGGTAGTCCGGTGCGTGTTTCGGTAGGCTTTATACAAAATGTATGTGCATGAGCCGATTTTGACAGTTAAACCACGCACGCGCACTTGTTTAGGGTGGACTGTAAGAATTTTTCCACACTCTCTGCCGGCGCATCGTAGCTTGATGAACAAATGAAAGCATTTGTTGTGGTTCTCGCATGCAGGTGTTCCATTGAAGTTTTTTTTTCATCTTGAGAAGCGTCAATGTTTAAACATTCTCTATCGAGATGGCCAAAATCAATGAGTTATATTGGAATTTATTCCTTACACAGCCTGTTCGTCTACTCAGAAAATAAATCGGAGAAAAAAGTTTTGTCAGTAATGCAAAAGTTGATTTTGAAGCTAATGATCATAACTGAAAAAACGTGATTTAGACAACACAACTGAAGTAAAACTTCTTTAGCTCCATCTTTATGCATGTACTAGCAGGCCACTGTTGTCCGCGGACGTTTTTTTATCAATCTCCTTAACGCCTTAAAGACGGGACAATTTTTTCACACATGTGCTAATTTTTACCAAGTTTTGATTTTGACTAATTTTTATGTGATACGCATGGTTCGTATTTGCTCACTCATAAAGCTTCATGAATATAAGGGAATTTTTTGTTAAAAAAAAGTGTTCATATTCATTTTCGTGTACAGTTGAGTAGATTTCTTTTGTTCATGAAGTGAAGAAGAGGAAACCAGTTTGTGAACAAGAATATTTTTTATTCTTGCGAAGAAACTGTTGCTATTCATATCTTCTTCAATTCTTCACTTGTCGTTCGTTGGCTCTTCATTTATTTATGAATTGTTCATGAAGTGGTGAAGGCAACGGATGATACGCACTTGTTGACTGGCAATAGATGGTTTGTATCAGAGAAGGAATTCGGTGCTGACGCGAACACTAGGTAAAAATGGGTCGCTAAATCTGCATCCGTTGTCAGAATTTCAAAATTATGTAATTTTTTATAATAGGGTTGCCACCTAATAATATTTATTTTTAATAGTTTTAAAACATGCAATAACAATAGAGTTCAGCTACTACAGCTTTTTCGCACTTTCTCCGCATTAGATCATCTTAAGAACCAGCCCAAATAACATTAAAACATCTCAATAAGGCCATTCACAGTTCGAATACGCTGGTCTGCCATTTGTTCGACTTGCTATTTGTACGCCAATTTACGAAAGCGTATTTTGCTTTGTTGTTGTTTTGCATACAAATGCAAATACGCAGGCACGCGTAAATAAAAGCAGCCCTTGGACGTGTTTTTTGTACCTCGTATTTTTATGCTCTGTCTACAGCCGCAAATCACATGCATCACAGGGTTGCACAATCTTTTTATACGACAGTCACATGGCGAGGTGCTCACAGTTTGAACAATAACAAATGCTATAAATACGATTTGCCAAAAGTACGCTCAAACTGTGAACAGCCTTAATGATATCGATAAGAGTGGTCCAAAACAATCTAAAGTGAGAAAAATTTACCCACCATAATATGGGTTGGGCTCAGGGACAACACAAGACATAACAACTAACCATGCGTTTACATAGATCTAATCATACATTAGTTTTCAATCTACTTTTGAGTTGACCTTTCGATAAGTTAACATTAAAAAAGCTACAGTTGTTAACAAAGGTACTCATGCGATGTAAAGGAGCAGTAGCCATATA
Organism: Dichetophora obliterata; assembly: GCA_963920525.1. NCBI lineage: Eukaryota > Metazoa > Arthropoda > Insecta > Diptera > Sciomyzidae > Dichetophora > Dichetophora obliterata. The sequence goes on from OY986437.1 coordinate 117,077,030, forward strand.
ATTTGTTCTACTAAAAGGTAAGTAAATTAAATTGTTAGCATTTCTACTGCTTCTACGGTTAGTGTTAAAATTTATAAGAGTTAGAAGTTCTGGTGAATCGAATACACCAGTTATGAGTTGGTGTAAATAGACGATATCTGCAGACTTCCTTCTCTCATTCAAAGGTTGCATTTTTAATAGTTTTAAGCGATCCTCATAAGGAGGAAGGTTTAAAGTGTCAGTTACACTTAAGCCCCTTAGAGCAAACCGAACAAAACGTTTTTGGATTCTCTCTATACGTTCAACATGTACATTGTAACTTGGGGACCAAACTTGACTTGCATACTCTAAGTGAGGTCGCACAATTGCATAATACAGCGTTGTAGTTGTGATCATACTATTAAATTCCTTGGCCCAGCGTTTCATAAACCCGAGCATAGAAGATGCTTTTTTACAAATGTAATCAATATGAACGTTAAACGATAGCTTAGAATCCATGCATATACCCAGATCTTTGACAGAATCTACACGACTTAATGCAGTATCTTTTATCTTATAATCAAAAATTAAATTATTAATTTTTCGCGAAAAGGTCATAGTTTGGCATTTATCTGGATTTAGAAACATATTGTTTTTAGAACACCAAATTTCAAAGGATTTCAAATCAGACTGGAGCAGATCTGAACTGTCTTTAGCATCTATTGTTCTGTATATTTTCATGTCATCTGCATAGATAAGTAGATGAGAGTGTTTGATGATGTGGGTTACATCATTAATGGCTAAAATAAACAGAAGTGGACCAAGGTGGCTACCTTGAGGAACACCTGATTCAGCAATAAATTCAGCTGACAATACGCCTCGAAATCGTATTTGATAAGATCGCTCTGTCAGATACGATTGAATCCAGCTTACAAAAAATTGTGGAAAACCCATTAACTTTAGTTTAAATAGAATAAAGTTGTGTGGCAGTTTATCAAATGCTTTACTAAAATCAGTGTAAATACAATCGACCTGGTTACCTGAATAAAATGAATTTAAGCAAAACGTTGTAAAATCGAGGAGATTAGACACAGTGGATCTGCCAGTAACAAATCCATGCTGACGAGTTGTCATGATCTTCCCACAGTGAATCTTCACACGATCATACACGAGGCGCTCAAAAAGTTTTGGAATCGATGAGAGTTTCGCGATAGGCCTGTAGTTGTTTATATCGTTCTTACAACCTTTTTTATAGATAGGACCTATAAAAGATTTTTTACAAAAAAGTGGAAAAATTCTTTCGCTAATTGATTTATTGAATAACATGGACAGTGGTTGACTTAGAACGGAACCACATCGTGTTAACACTGCGGCAGGAATTCCGTCAGGTCCAGCATTAAAATCCTCATCGATCAATCCAATATACTTTAAAATATCCTCTGAAGTAAAGGATATAGAATCCAACGGAACCCTGGGTGTAGAGTTCATATATTCAAAGTACTCTTCATCAGGATTAAAAGAGTCTGAACAAAATGACTCTTTAAAGAGATTGGCAAATAGACCACAAATTACGACAGGATCGTCAGTAAATCCGTCAGAGGTTTTAAATGATGAAGGGAATCCATCAGATTTTTTTTTTGGTGCTTATGAAACCCCAGAATTTCTTCGGATCAGACAATATTCTCAGCTTAGTACTGTCTAAATAATTTTGATATAAGGTAGCTGAGCAATTATCAAAATCCAGAAACAAACGCTTGTAGATTTCTAGGTCATTCAAGTCTAAGCTACAGACATATTTTTTCCATGCCCTATTCCTGCTGTTGCGAAGAATCTTTAACTCCTTTGTGTACCAGGGGTAAGCACAGTTTTTCGTAAATTTGAGGCTATATGGCACGGACAGAGAAAACATAGCAAAGATTTCGATATAAAAAAAATGAATTGAATCATCAAGAGTGTTATTATTAACATATTCTAAAATAACATGAAGTTTACTTTGAAGTAAATGATTCAACTTCAAAAAGTCAGCTTTTTTAAAATTAAATTCATAAACTTTATCTATTGAGTTAGATTTTTCTATATTATCCCTGTCTGATTTGTACCATATGCTCAATGGTGGATGGTATTCATCAACAGCAGTCAAAACATGAGGGGCCCTCTCAACAATCACATTGTTACTATCTGTAGTTAAGACCAGGTCAAGAAGTCTTTCACTACTATTATAAATACAACTCACTTGTTGTAAGTCAGAACATATATTATCAACAAATATATGCTCTTGGCGAGTCTTCGAATTAGATGCACAAAAATATGTATCATCGTCAGAAGATTCCCATTTCAAGTCAGGCAGATTAAAATCACCTAACAATAAAATGTCGTCATTAACGTCAATTATGCTTATGACATATTCTATGCAATCCGCAAGGCTTGCATAAACTTCTACACTGCTCTTAGGAGGAACGTATGCATTAATAAGATATACATTAGAATTGCAATGTACAACCCTGACGTTTATAAGTTCGATGTTAGCAGAGCAGGGAATAACAATAATGGAACTAACGAAGGAGTTCCTTACAGCTAATAAGACACCTCCACCGACAGCAGAAGTATTGTCAGCATGTCTATCTCTTCTATAAACTTCAAAACTGTTATCAAACAATTCTAAGTCAGTAATGCTTCCGTTTAACCAAGTTTCAGTCAGTGCGATAATATCCTCAGAGAAATTCTGAGACATTAAAAATATGTCTCGCGTCTTAGAGCGTAATCCCCTTACATTTTGATAGTAAAGGGATAACCTATTCAGTTTTTTTGGGATTGACGAGCGGCTTGAGTCGTCCCTCTAGGCTTATTCTTAGGCTGAAACTCTGTAACGAGTATATTATCAGTCCACAAATTAGAGTTTAGAACAGTTGCAAACTCTTCAGCTGGAACTGTGAGTATAAAGGAAGCATGGGAAGGTTTATTACCTATTTTTTGCATGAACAAAATGCATTTTGACTCAACAAGTTATTATGTTTGATAAAGGTCAATACATTTTCAACAGTTGTGTCGGGCTGAAGACGTGAAATAAATAAATTTTTATTCCTCGACACTGCCCTTAAGCTTGATAGATTTCTAGGCTCAATAGGAGTCAAAACTGAACTATTAATCAAAGAAGGAATGTTAGAAGGTGACGAGGAAGTAACTGGAGTGTTCCTGTTCAAAAGCGGTGCTGAGGGCTGCTTGGCCTGAGAAGTAGATCCAGATGATTTTCGCTTCTTATTAGTTTTTTTATTTTTTCTCTTTTTTTTTTGCGATAATGTGGTCTTCTGATGAAAGGATTGTTTGTGTCCCTGAAGAAACAGTCTGTGACAAAGAAAGCGGGATATTTTCCGAAATGGAATTTTCATCATAGACGCTGGTACTGGGTGCGGCCCTAACTTCACTAAAAAATGTTACAATTTCTCGAAAATTGTTGTTTAATGAGTTAAGACTTTCCCCAAAAAGCTTAATTTTTGAATAAAGTTCATCTGGGGAAAGTGCCCTACACGAAGCACAGTACCAGCGCAGACCTGTTCGCAGAGATTTTAAGTCGTCAAGGCATGACTTGGAAATACCGGCACAAGATGCATGAAACATCTGCTCACATGGACCAGAACAGCTGAACATTGGGTTTAGAATGTTTTGGCTTTTGCAAAGTTCGTCCAAAGAACAAGCAACGATATTTTCTGCAGAAAAATAATCCATTTTTAATTTTTTTAAAAAAATGAGCAGATGCAAAATGTGCTTTCAGGGTTACTTTATTCAGACAGTGTGTGCACAGTTTAGTAGAAAACAAAAAACAAACAACAACACTGACTGAACTGAAGATAAACAAATCACAGCACAAAGAAGAAACTAAAACACCGCAAGCATGCAAAAACAACAACAACAACAACACTGCATTAACTAAATAAGTTAAACAAAGTTAAAATGCAAGAATTAAACTTACACAACTTAAATGCACAATTATTATTTAAGTGAACAGTTTTATATTAATGTTGTTAGTATAGTAAATATGATATTTAAATAATTACTATATTGAAACTGTTTTGATACACTCACGAATATAACAAACAAAGGCCGACACAACCGACACCAACTAATATACGAGATCAACGATGACAGTGTTAGGGGGTCGCTGATTTTGAATTTGCAGTCAGAATTTTAAAATTCCGTATGGTTAACAGGGTTGCCACCTAAGTTTTTTATTTTAACGAATTCGGTGCTGGCACGAACACTAGTCAAAAATGGGTCGCTGAATCCGAGCCCGTTGTCAGAATTTAAAATTTATGAATTTTTTGTAATAGGGCTGCCACCTCATAAAATGTATTTTTAATAGTTGTAAACATAAATTAACAGTGTTAGGGGGTCGCTGATTTTGAATCTGAAGTCATAACTGTAAAATTCAAGATGGTGGATAGGGCTGCCACCCTATTTTTTTTTATTTTTACGAATTTGGGGCTGGCGCGAACTAAAGGGTAAAATGGGTCGCTGAATCTGAATCCGTTGTCAGAATTTCAAAATTATAAAATTTTATAATAATAGGGTTGCCACCTAACAATATGTATTCTTAAGTGTTTTAAAAATTATTTATCAGTTTTAGGGGCTCCCCCATGATGAAATTGTTTAATGATGTTAAAAACTTTTAAAAATACATATACTTTTCGAAATTCTATTAAAACAGACATACAGCCCTATTCTGACAAATTAACGAATTGTTAACCAGTATTTTGAATATTTCTATGTGTTTTTTGTAATTTTTTTATTTCAAAACAAAATTTGAAGCTCAAAAATAAAAAATTTTGATAAAAATTGTCAACTGCTGTTCATTTATGCAGTAAATTAACAATTTGTTAATTTGCCAGAATAGACAAAATATGTTAATCTACTCTAGCCATTATATGAAATATGACTTTTTTAGTAAGACAATATTAAAGAGTAAATCAATCTCTTAAAAATCTCTAATTTTTTTGGGTTAAAGTTTCACTGCTTCCGTGTGTGACAGCCAGACATATATTTCTTTTTTTTAATTGACAGTTAAAAAAAAAATAATCTGGCAACGCTGATTGTTACGATGTTCATAACTATGCTTACTCCAAGACTTGGCAACCAACAACAAAAGTTCAAAGCAGACTTTTTGTGTAACATAAATCAGATGAAACATTTATGAGCCATGTCTTAAAAAGAAAATAATTTTGAACTCAATTAGACTCAGTTAGACATCCCAAATATCCTCTGGTAGGTTTTAGAATTTTTCCCATACGTTTAGTGTTAATGTTGTATCTTAGTTAATAAAATAGTTTTCGTTAAAGTAGTTTTTACTAATATCAATTAGTTGAGTTGAAGCCTTATTGTAATATGGCCTATAAAGTTAGCTTTATAATTATAATTTATATTAGTTGGATTCTTATGAGGCTTCATTTGTTTGGTCGTATTTAAGAATGTTTTCAAAATAAAATACGAAATAAATAATTAATAAAGGCTATTCACAGTTTAGAGCCTGAACAGAATCAAAAATCGTTGCGACCGACGATTGAGATAGAATAGATTCTAAGTCTGCGATTTATCGTTGCGGAAAACGAGCTGCGGTTTTTTCTACATTTTGCATGTATTTTCCAACAACAAAGATCGTCGGCCGCAACGATTTTTGATTGTGTTCAGGCTCTGATTCTGTTGAAACTGTGAGCACTACGCCATGTGACTGTCGTATTCAAAAATTATGCAACCCTGTGATGTATGTAATATGGCGGCCGTAGACAGAGCATAAAAATACGAGGTACACAAAACACGTCCAAGGGCTACTTTAATTTACGCATGGCAAAATGAGACAAGGTAGTGTTAGGGCGGAGAGCCGGTGACCGAAACTGTCAAAACAAAGTTGACATTTCATACAAAATCTGCAATCAATGAGAATGCAATATGAAAGCAAAAATTGGCAAAATTGGCAAAAATGCCAAAATGGCTGAGTTTGACAGTTATGGTCACTAAGAAAGATAACATATTCAGCCCTAACACTACCTTGTCTAGTTCTAATATGAATATAGGCGTGGTTGCGTATTTTTGTTTGCATGCAAAACAACAACAAAGCAAAATACGCTTGCGTAAATTGGCGTACAAATAACAGACCAGAGTATTCAAACTGTGAATAGCCGTATAGAAAAGAGTGTTTCTTGAAGCTACTTTTAGGCTATAAGACTTAAATATTTTCTATATTTGTTGTTTTATTTTCTAGTATTTATGATAAACCAAAATTCTTCTTTACGTAAATTTTTCAATGTCCAAAATAATATAAAAAAGTGTATTTATAAGTACGAAAAATAGTGAATTTGAATTTTTTCAAACAAATTTTTTAAAATAAATTATTTTACACAAAGAATTAATCATTATAAGTAATGGAAGTAAATTTAAAAAAAAAATATAATTAATACATTAATTAAGTTTCAGATTCAATAAAGCCATGGGCGTCTGTTAGACCTCTAGACAGTGAACATTTTTTATATATCTTCGTATTCAAACTTTCTAAATTGTAAGTTTGCTTAAACTTAGGGCTTTAAGAACTTTGTTAGTAAAAACTTTGTTTTTAGTTGTAGAAGTCTAAAATCAATCAAAAAGTTCATTTTTATTTTTTGTAACCGATTGCGACATCGCTCTAACATTTTTTTTCGCAGAAGCAGCTCAAAAATACTGCATTTTGTATGTATTTAAAACCATTTGTTTAATATTCAGTAATAATAATCAGTGTTAAGCGAAGAAAAAATTGAGGGCGGTGTCGCAATCGCGACAAAAACGCGTAAAAAGAACACGACCTAATAAGTTACGATTCCATTTCATTTACCTTTGTTTCACAAAAACTTTTCAATACGTATTTTTAAATTAAAATTTTTTTCTGCTAATTTTATTCGTAATTTTAAGCCACGATTAGAATTCGTAGAACCGACGTTGTTTGGTACACATTTTGAATATTTTTTTCGTATTCGTACAAACACAAATGTATATTTCACGAATAAATTTTATGAATGATCCTAATACCTAGTTACGAAAAAAACCTTCTGTTCAGCGGGGGTTTGAAAGTTGCTTATGGGCCACGTACTCTTCCAGTAGGCTACGGCCATCTTGCAATCACACATTTCCTAATATTTGGTAATTGTTCGACACACCAGTCTGAACGATTTCAGTTGTAAATTTTTTAAACTCAATTAAAACTTTACTATAACCTTCTGCAAATAATGAGTACGGTCAACCTACGAATGAATTTTTGAATTTTTTAGTAAATACCACGAATGTAATGAAATAAATTACGAAATTATTCCTACGAGAAATTGACTAATGTTCAGTAATGATATCCCTTATTAGTCGAAGATCATTCTTCGTAGCAACAGATAGCAAGGGGCATTTAATTCAATAACGGATAGTCTTTGACGATAAGCAAATTCATGTAATAAAGTCATTGTAAGCAAACAGAATACAAAGTAAATTAATTTAACAAAAAAGTAATGTTTTCCAAAAAGTCGGCTTGTTTTTCTATCATAAAGATGATCCAATTTAGATTTTTTTTTAATTTTTCCTTAACTTAATAAAATAACAAAAAATCTTGCAGCATTTAAATTTAAGAAAGTTACAGCGATCTAGGTGAGAGCAAAGCTTCTAATTCAAAAGTGAAAGAAAAAATTCACTCAAGGATGAATTTTAAAAAAATCTTCTATCATATTAAGCACACGATTTAACATTAGAATTTGATATAGTCAAAAGTTCTTATGACATAAATGTAAATAGGAAACTCGTTTTGAAACAACTATTTTATACTTCTTAAAATTCACGTTATATGGCGGCGCCCACCCAGTTTGAGAATTTTCTGGACTTTTTTTCGCGCCACGTGCTTACATTAAACCAGGATTCAGAATCAAGCATTGCAGGGAGGTTCTGGAATATGTTAAGAAAATGTATGAAACCCAAAACAAATCTAATATACATGGACCTCGTTATTTATTTATTTATTAAAACGTTTTGAATTAAAAAGAAATGCTTTTTTTAAATCACTTAGATCGTAGAGGAATGTTTCCGTACTCTTTTGTAGGAGCTTGCAAGCTGCTAGAACTGATTCATGTTGGAAAAAGGAATAAGTAGATTGTTGTCAATGTGGTATGAGAACCGGTGAAAAATATCTTCCTTAGTTTGCGGGATACATTTCAAGAATAGCGACAACTCAAATTTTTAATTTTTGCGAATGATATGGATTTTGACCTCCTAAATCCAAATCTGAAAAATTTTAGTTCACTCGAAAATGGTTTAGGAGTTAAAAGCTTCCAAAGTTAAAAAATGGCTTTAAAATTTAGTTTTATTTTAGTTTTTCAACAAAAAAAATATATTGTTTGATATTAGGAAATTTTTGTATTCTTTTTTTAAACGTTGAAAACTTAGGGGCTCAATAGTAATTAATGCGGTTTCATTCAAGAATATAGGCCTCACATTATTTAATTTATGGAGCTATTAAGAATATTTCCTTTAGCAAAACATTACTGAAATGCATTACATGAAAAAAAATTAAATAAAATTTTTAAATATTTCGGACATGATACGAGAAGGATTTGTGCACTGTCTTTAAAATATGTTAGATTTTATTATGTGTGCAAGCGTGTGTAAACCGGTGTAAAAATCGTAGTAAATAGCATTATATTGGTTACATTTTGTTTATGTTCATTCTAGATTCCTTTATGCCCTTGCCGCCCTAGCACAAATCCTGCGGACGCCCATGAATGGAGCTAAGTTTTAGAATAGGATCTACCGTGGCTAGGGATATTCAGTATTTAACCCGTTCGACCTCAACGTTGCCTATTTGGATCAGCGATCTATTTGGATAAAAACTCACTTGTGAATAATGTAGTAAAGATATTTTCAACTGCAAGACTGCAGCTACGTCGGCGAAAATATTGTTGTAAATTTGGGAAAACGTTATTTATATGTAATTGTATCTCAATAATAACAATAAAAATGATAAATGTATAAACGACATAGTTTTCAGAAAAGAATAAATGAAATGTTTTTTAAGTTACATTTTTAAAAGTTTCGTTTTTAAAGAATTTTTGTTATAAAAGTAGCTTATTTAAGTGCCCAAACGGCGAAGCTTGGCAGCTTGAAATTTTGCTAATATTTTTTTTGAACAAATAAAACATCATTAAAAGTAAGAAAAAGAGTTTGTACCTCAGGAAAAAAATGGGGTCGAAAGGGTTAAAGTATTATTACACGCAGAGAAAAGACATGGTTGAGATATGATTACCGCAATAATAATTTTTTTACTAAAATTATTGTACTATTCCTCCAAACATAAATGTTTGCCTTAATAAAGTCATCATTTACTAATGGTGGTACCAAAAATAACATAAAAGTTGAAATCATACTATCGTCAACATATTATGATTGCCTCAACTATTAGTTGCAGCAAACATGTTGTGGTTCTGTCAATCATGATAAATGTGAATATTATGATAGAGACAAACATACTCAAATTTTTAATGTGTCTCTGAACTATTCCTTGATCGCTTAGTCATTTAATCTTATTCCCTCAGTGAAGCAGTGAATATTTGGGCAATTCACAGTTCATTCTAATTAAGGTTTAATGTTCTTATTCTGAAATGTGATATTTTGCCTGTTAATTTTTTGTTTTTATTTTGCATGTATACACGATTTTAACCTGTGTGTGTGTCAGTCTCCGACCAACTCTCGTCTCGATAAGTTGTTTGTCAAAGACCGCCTTCTACAATCGTATTCCGTTTCTTTTTCGCTCTTGCCATTAGGTAGTGTTGTTGTTTTTTTTTTTTTTTTGATATTATTTTCACGTGTTTTTTCTCTGACTTGGAAGTAAACCATAACTTTCATTTCTTAATTTTTTGTGCTGTTTAATGTGGTGTGATTCCCCGCTTCCTCCGGGGAATCGGTTTAGGGAGCTTGACGAAGTTACCCTAAACAGTCCCCGGCAGAAAAGAAAAAAAATGACAACTAAAATTACTGATCTAGTGTTCCCTTTACTTCCTGAAAAAAGTGCTCCTCAAATAAACCCAAAGTTTGTATTGATCAAATCAAATGATGACGAAAAACCGCTATCTAGTTTTAGTGTGTTTGCAAAAAAAAAAGCATTGGATTCCATTAGCACTGAAATTGAAACAGTAAGTATGCTTCGCGATGGCTGCCTGCTTGTTTTAACTAAAAACCAGAAAGTTGCTGATAAGTTTACTCGAACCAAATCTTTTGGTGGCCTATGTTCAGTATCAATTTCTCTACATGAAACTCTAAATTCTTGCAAAGGCACCATTTTTGATCGTAATCTGATCCCTACCCCAGAAAATGAAATTCTTGAAGATTTAAAAAACCAAGGGGTCTCTGGTGTCTATAAATTTACAAAACTTGATGGTGACAAACGCGTTCCTTCCGGTCTTATTCTTCTTACTTTCAACAGATATCAAACTCCTAACTCTATTGATATAGCCTGGTACAAACTCCCCGTTCGGGAATATTACCCCAATCCTATGCGATGCAAGAATTGCCAAATTCTTGGCCATACATTTAAATATTGTAAAAAGAACCCAGCTTGCGTCACCTGTAATCTACCACCACACCCCCCTCTTCCCTGCACTCGCGAAATGTGTGCCAATTGTTTCGAACCTCACCCAGCCTCTTCTACATCATGTCCAAGGTTTAAGCAACAAAAAGAAATTCTTAAAATTAAGACTCAAAAAAAATGTAGCATAGCTGACGCTAGACGCATACATAAGCAAGAAAATCCCATCCAAGTCAAAGAACACATTTCATACTCTTCGGCCTTAAAACATAATGCCGATAACAACATCACAAACAGCAATCAAAAAACTTCAACCGAAACTAATATTAAAACGCAACAACAAAATTCAACTCTTTCTCTCCCTTTTAATAACTTCTCAAATGATTCAGCAACGAATCTCTCTTCTTCAACTGAACCGTTTAATAACACTAACAAAGTTATGGAAACATTAACAGACAACAATTTAACTACAAATACCGCAACTTCTCTACCAACTTCTACTTCTTTTTCACCTCCCTTACTAGAAACCCCTTACACACAAACCTCTTCACTGGTAGACTCTCCTTCTCATCAAAACGATCTCACTCTTTTTTCAGACTTTTCAGAATAACAATTTACTCTCTTTTTACAATCTAGGTTTATTGTATTTAAGAGAAAAATTTTTTATTATTTGAATTTATTTTCGCGATGCTCAATATTCTTCAATGGAACATTCGAGGTTATCGTAAAAATTATATAGATCTAGAAATGCTTATAAAAGAACAGATTCCGGCAATAATTTGCCTTCAAGAAACCCATTGTAAATTTGACGAAATTCCAATTGTACCAAACGCCTATACTGGGTATTTCCATAACTTTCCCCATAATCATACTGCAAAGCAGGGTGCTGCGATACTTATTAATAAATCTTTGCCGCATAGGCTGCTCAATATACCTTCTAGCATATCTCATGTAGCTGTTGAATTAAATTTAAAAATAAAATTCACTATCTTCTCAATGTACATTCCCCCCGCACAAGCAATCTCAATGAGTGATCTAGCAAATATTTTTAACAACATATTCTCTCCAGTCCTGCTCTTAGGGGACCTCAATGGGTGGAGTTCACTTTGGGGCTCAGCTTCATCAAACCAAAGGGGACATATTTTAGAAGATTTTATTTTTGCTTCCAATCTTTGTGTTTTAAATGATGGCTCTGCCACCCACTTTAGCACACACAGCTCCTACACATGTGTTGACGTTAGTTTTTGCTCTGCGCGCTTATTGCCCCATTGTTCCTGGCGTACAATTAATGATTTACACAATAGTGATCATTTTCCTTTAATTACAACTGTTACTTTTAATTCAAATACAGTTCAAAGATCACCTAGACTTCCCCAATATAACACTAAAAGAGCCGATTGGACCTTGTTCCAAAGAAATCTCCCAATCATTTCTGAAAAATACCTAGTGTCCCCTAATGTCAATAAGGAAGCTGCCCAGATACACAAGATTTTCCACTCTGCTGCCAAAGGCGCTATCCCTCAAACCATTTACAGGAAATATTCGAAAACTGTCCCCTGGTGGTCCTCAGAGCTTAAAAAACTCAGGGATGCGAAACAAGAAGCATGGCGATTCTATCAAAGAAATGTCTCCATTGATAATCTAATTGATTATAAACGTAAAAATGCTCTTTTCAACAAGGCCGGAAAGAAAGCAAAGGAGTCTAGTTTTAACATTTTTACTAAATCCGTTAAACCTAAAGCTTCCCCTTCTGACAACTGGAGAGCAATTCGTACTCTAGTTGGTACATTGCCCCCCTCTGCCATTAAAGTAATCAATATCAATAATAATTGTCTTGTTGAACCGTTTGAAATTGCTGAAGAGTTCGCTAAAACGTGGTCTTCTACTTCCCAAGACTCAAATTTCACACATGACTTTCAAAACAATAAAATCAATATCCTTAACTTACCCATCAGCCTAAATTGCTCCAAATTTACCCAACAAATTGAATCTATATTATCCTTTAATGAGCTTGAACTTAGCCTAAAATCATCCTCTGGCAAAACTCCCGGATTTGACCAGATTCCATATGATATGATAAAAAACGCCCCAATTTCTTTTAAACACCGTTTACTTAACCTCTATAACAACATTTTTGACACCGGTATCATCCCACAAAGCTATAAAACTGCCATAGTTATCCCTATAAATAAACCCCATAAGCCAAGAGATCTCATTGATTCATATAGACCCATTTCTTTACTCCCTTGCGCTGGCAAAATATTAGAAAAAATCATATCCAAGCGTCTTATGTGGTTAATAAAAACTTATAGGTTAATTTCCTGCAATCAAGTTGCATTCCAGCCTGGTTCTGGGACAATGGACGCTTTACTATATCTCGATCATTTGATATGCAGGAACCTTTCTGCTAAAAATCATATCTCAATTTTGTCGATTGATTTCGTTAAGGCCTTCGATAAAGTTGGAATTCATATTGTTTTGAAAAAACTTACCGAATGGTGCATCGGGCCAAAAATCTATTCATACATTAAATCTTTTTTAACTCACAGACAATTTAGATGTAAAACTAGCAACGTGTTTTCAAAAACGTACTCGCTGTCTAATGGAATACCGCAGGGCTCGCCTCTATCGGTGACATTATTCATCATTGCCTTCGACGACCTAAGCCGTATCATTCTTAATAACAAAAACCTGGAACATTGCATATATGCTGACGATCTGTACATTGTAGCCAAACAACAAGACACAAATGAAATTAAAAGAAATTTCTCCGGAACCCTAGACGCAATTGGCTCTTGGTCAAAATCATCCGGTGCTCTAATTTCATTAGAAAAAACTAAACATCTTCATATTTGTAAAAAAATTAACTGCAATAACCTATCTATAACTTATAACAATATTAGAATCGAAAATGTGAATTATTTGAAAATTTTAGGAATATATTTTGATTGTAAATATACTTTTAACAAACACTGTAGCTACTTAAAAACCAATTTATCTTCCCGATTAAATGTTGTAAAATACCTTTCTTCCTCAAAAAGCCAAATTCATACCAACTTCCTGCTTAATTTTACCAAATTAACAGTTTTGTCAAAAATTGACTACGGGTTGCTAATCTACGGGAGTTGCGCCAAAACCCACATAAAGAATATGCAATCTCCTTACCATGCTGCAATCAAATCGAGCTTGAGAGCTTTTCGAACATCTCCTTTGAAGAACTTGTATGCTGAAAGCGGATTGGAATCTATTCAAAATAGAATAAAAACCCTGACATGTCGTAGTTTACATAAACTCCTCTGCTCGAACTCCAGCCTCCTGTATAAGTCAATCTACTCCACAAAAAATAGAACTACAAAAATGAAGAAACCATCTGCTATTTCACTTCTGATTGCTACTGCAAGGTCTTATGGAATTAATATAAATGGAACATTGACCAAACGGGAAATTCTTCCACCATGGAAGCTAAGCCAAAACAGTTTTATCTCCAATCTGGCTTGCTACCATAAGGACAAAACCTCCCCAGCTGCATACATCCAACTTTTCCGAGATTGCTTTCAAACCTACAAAAGTAACAGCTGGCATTTTCTCTACACAGATGGTTCCAAATCCAAGGACTGCGTATCTTTTGCTGTAGTAGATGATAGTGGTCATATTGTATCTCACGGACTGATGGTAGAACCGGCTTCGATCTTTGACGCCGAGGCAAAAGCAATAACCGCTGCATTAGACTTTTGCAAAAAATCAAGAAACCAGTTTATTATCTGTACTGACAGCAAATCTGTCTTCGAAGCAGCTAAATCAATTTGCAATAACCATGAAACGGTTATACAAATAAAACAAAACCTCATCGCAATGAACAAAAAAGTCAAAATCATGTGGATACCAGGCCACGCAGGCATCCAAGGGAATGAGAACGCAGATCATGCCGCCAAATCTGTTCTTCAACACCCAGCACATTATTTTAATCCTCGATCTAAGAATTCAATTACCAGAAGCGCTCTCGAAAAACTTCAAAGTGAAATTTCTTTACACTGGACCAACTACAACCACAACTACAAAAAATCCAATCCTCATAACATCCCGCTGAGGTTACCCTACACCACCACCACTAAACAAAACAAATGCTTCACCAGAATTCGACTGGAACACACTACTGCCACACATCTGTTTCTTTTGAAAAAAGAACCTCAACCTCGCTGTCATTTTTGCAACGGCGCCTCACTAACAATTCCGCATGTCCTCTCCAATTGCCCCTCCTTAGCTTCAGTCTACTCTTCCTTCTTTTCGAACTCTTCTCCATATTACTTCCTTTCAAATCCTTCAGACTCTAATGTAAATATTATTTTCAATTTTTTAAAAAAATTAGACTTGCATAACAGTATTTAATAGATCTACAATTAGACTTTTCGTAATTCCTTAATTTCAATCAATGCCGATAGCCATAGCTGCTAGTGCTTTTCTTTTACTTATTGTAAATTTACTTTATAATAAATAATTAATAAAAAAAAAAAAAACCTGTGTGTGAAATGTTGCCATTTTTGTACATGCCCTAAGGCATCCCAGTAGTTCCATTCTTAAAGAAGTGGTAAAAGAATAATGCGTGATTTCTCCCGATCATTGGCGTCGGAAGAGGGGGGGCAAGGTGGGCAGTTGCCCCCCCACTTTTTTAGCTAGATAAACAATTTAAAAGGAAAAGTTATTCAAAATATCAGTTTTTTTACAACGATAATATTTTTGTATTATATATTTTCCTCTTCTTTCTCTCTTCTTCATGTTTCATGTGAAGAAATTTTGGTGAACCTTTTTTTACACCACCATTTGTACTGCCCCCCCATTTGTACTGCCCCCCCAGATGAAATTCGTTTCCGACGCGATTGCTCCCGATTCATTCACTAAACATGCTGATTTGACCATACATTTCATTGTGAAAGATCTCATATAAATGTTCCAAATTCGTGAAAGAACGCAATGCAAAACGTTGTATAAATTTCGTAAACAAAAAGACAGAGAAAGTTAATGAAAATTCATTAATGTAGTGAAGACCGAAATGTTTAGGAAACTTCGTTCATGAAAATATTGAGAAAGTTGATGAAATTTCGTTTATGAAGTGAAAACCGAAAGTTTTTTAAAAAATTAAAATTAAATTGCTTATAACCGAGACTAGTTTCCACAATTCAGTTGTGAATTTTTTGTTTCAATAATTCTTAAATGTAGTAAAGAAAGCTTAAAAAACCATGGCCGTTACCGGACTCGAACCGGGGACCCCTGAGTTGATGGTCTAGCGCACTCTTCACTAGACTACGAAGGCCTACAAAAAAGTTTTGCTGCATTTTGGTTTTGTTCAACAAGCACACGTGCTTCTGATTTGTTACTCTGATTTTTTTTTTACGAACACAATGCAGATGAGTTAAAGAATATTCTTCAAATATATTATTGACAAATACAAGACAGACACGCTTAAGAATATTCTGCAAGTTTCTTATGCAGCAAGTTTCTTTAAGAAATCACCAAAGAACAATTCTTCGATGATGTCCGAGACGGCTGGGATGCTTTTGTAGAGTGTTAATGTGTTATTTCGTGAACAGCTGTTTTACGTGAATCAAAAAAGAGTTGGCTGGCAAGTAATTTTGAAGGAGTTCTCAATAAAACTGAATATTAAATTGAATTGTTTAACTTTTAATAGAATCTAACTTTTGAATAGAGTCAGCTTTCACTTAAAACAACTATTTTGAAATTACAAAATAATACTTTTTACATAATTTGTGCTCACAGTTGTCAAAAAATTAGAGCTTTAAAATATCAGTACATTAAAACATTACAAGGAACTGTGAATTGCCCAATTGTTATAGAAATCGAAAGAACTGATTGTGTTTAAATAGTTTGCAGGAAAACCTTTCACTTCATAGAAACGAAGACATCTAGCCCAGAATACATATAAAATAAACATAACTTCATCACTGGTGTTGAGTTTTTTGGTGGAATTGTTTTCATTAGGCGTTCCTGTCCACGAAGTGAAGGGTTTTCAATAAGTTTTATCGATTATTGCTGATGTGCCGTTTGGCTTGTCAACTCTTCAATTATTGTGTTGTGTTATAAATCGCTTTATCCAAAAGATTGCAAAGAGATAAAAATGCAGGGCTTCAAAAAGTTCTGAAAACTTGCTTTAAAAGAAAAAAAAAAAATAAATAGTTGGAGTGTATTGAAAATAAAAAGAAATTATTGGTTTAATAATATTCTGGTTCCTAAAAATAAGTTCCTTTTCATAATATAATTGTTGCAATCATTCCATTTTTATACCAATAGAGAATTATGATTGTTTCAATAATATTTGGTTTCCTACGAAAAAATTCCTTTTCTAAATATAGTTGTTGCAATCATTTTACCATGATCATAGAAACCATTATATGTTTAAGAACATGGTAGCAACAATCATTAGCCGAATCATACTATGTATGATCCTCTTAAATCATGAATGTTGCAACTATGTGTTTTCTCTGCTTGTAGCAATCTCATCACTTGCACCACTCTCGCTCCATTGCATTTCAGGCTAAACTGGAGCTTATGTTCTAATGCTATATTACAGGAAATAATAATGATTACTATTTCTTTACTATTTTCCCATGCTGTTCGGAACTTCTCAAAAAAAAAGATAAAAGGTCAATTTCTCATCTGCATGATGAGAAAAAGACTTAAGAAAATATCAACAATTTTACGAGCAGGATTTCAATAAAGTCTTAAACAATAATATCATTAGAAAATAACCTGCCAAATATTTTTTACAAAAATTTAATTTCATATTGTAAGTGATACCATAGGCCAACTGCTGCACGTTTAAAATCCAGCACTTGATCAATAAATTTGGAAAGATAATAGTTTTGCCTTTTCTTAAGTAATCTTTGAGAAAATTGTTGCATTTTAATTTACAAATCAGTTGTGTTAGCGATGATCTTTCACAAGTGCAACATCAAGTACTTTTGAGAGTAAAAGTACTTCCTTGTAGATTCTATATAGCTACGAGGAAGTCAATCCCGGGATCCCGAAATCCGAACGATTAAAGCCCTTTAAATCCGGGGATTTACTTTTTCCCGGATCCCGGAATTTTTAAATAAAAATTATCTATTACAAATATTCATGTAAATGCAACCATTTCAATTTAAGTTGATGTGAATATAGAAAAACCATTTATTGAGGCTGAAAAAGATTGTTAGGACGATGAGTGTGAATGACTCGAGCAAAGACTTTAATTAATTTGTATTTTGTATGTATTTAGTTACAATGTGTTGACATTTAAGACTTAGGCCGCGTTCATAGTAAACGCTTGTAGCTTAGCCGAGAGGTTTTATGACTGTACAAAATTTAAGCTTCTCAAAAATATAGTTTAGGCATCGCGAGTGGATTATCCTATGCAGGAAAATGCAGTTTCTTGCCTCAAGATAGTTGGTTAACCCTGGATAACCAATGTTAGTCGTTCCGACTAACACTGTTCACTTTTTTGGTTACAACCTTTTTTCTCTCATCTGATTGTGTTCTCTACAGTGTTGCCAGGTGCCTTTCACATTTACCTCTAGATTGAATTTCAAATCCCCCTAAAATTCCCCTAAAATTTTTTTTCGAAAAGCATACACAAATTTCTTACGAGGCAACTGAAAAGTAGTGCAACTGCAATGCAAGCCTATGTATTTAAAGGGCTGAGCTGTTGGACGTCTTTAACAAGGGCAGAAAGTTGCTTCATAGTTCTCAATTGTCTAATCTGATATGGACATTAAAATTAAGTTTTACCTTTGAAAGGAGGCTCCTTCTCCTACTTCATTTGATATATTTTTTTTTTCTAAAAGATCAAAGAAACAAGGCATGCGTCTTATACAAACAATGTTTGGTCTTTGACCTGAAGAAAAGGGATAGATTATTAGAGGAAAAATTGATTGGAACCATACGTGAAATATCGATTAGGCGGAACAAACTTGAAAGACAATTTGAATTGCTTACAACAGAGGCTAGTGTTATGCCTTAACCTCGGCAAGTATTTCCAGCCCTCAGTTGCTCCTGTGCTTTAATATAACATATTCCACAATTTAGATGTGGATTTTTTGTTTCAATAATTCTCAAATGTAGTAAAGAACAAGGAAAGCGAAAAGAGCCATGCCTGAACCCGGATTCGAACCAGGGACCTCTAAGTTGACTTTCTCTTCTTAAATTTTTACATTATTTTAAGGAAAAGTAAGAAAACTTTATTTCTAAATGTAAATTTTTCAAATACCCCTAAAAAACATTAAATCTCCCTAAAAACCCCTAAAGATTCATTGCCCCCAAAATCCCTCAACACAGTTAAAAAACCTCTAAATCTAGGGGGAAATCCTCTAACCTGGCAACACTGGTTCTCTATCCATATCGTAGTATTCTCATTAGAGCCTGAACAGAATCAAAAATCGTTGCGATCGACGATTCGTTGTTGTTGGAAAATACATGCAAAATACGCAGCTCGTTTTCTGCAACGATAAATCGCAGACTTAGAATCTATGCTATTTCAATTGTCGGTCGCAACGATTTTTGATTCTGTTCAGGCTCTTAGTTGTTAAGATGGCCTCGTTGTGTTCGGATGTATTTGACTTTTTAATTGGATGGTGTGAATCTCTTGATAAATGTAGTGTACGTCGAATCGACTAACACTGGCTTTAATGTAATTTTTTATTCCATTACTCTTACTGCGTAAGAGGTATATTAACTTTGCTACTCCGTTCGTAGCGCTAATAAGGAGAAGTGGTAGGTATAGGAAAGTATATACATTTTTGATCAGCATCACCTCCTGAGTCGATTAAGCCATGTCCGTCTGTGCATATGTCTGTCTGTCGACATGTCTACGGCCACAATTTTTAAGCTATCGTAATGAAAAAAATATATGCCTATATTAAAAAAGCGAAGATGAAATTCGTGAATGAGCAAAATCGGATGAAAACCTCGCCCAACACCCGTACGAATGACTTTATCAAAACGGTATCTCTTAAAATGCCACCAGAATTAATATATGAACTCGGGATTTCGCACATTAGCTTTGGAATAAAATGTTCACTACCTATTTTAAATATGTCAAAATTTGATAAAAATCACGCCCACCTCACACACAAAGTGGCGTCATTATAATACAAAACCAATACAAACTCATAAAAAATTACGGTTTAAACTTGATATTTTACACCTGAGTTCATCCTAATTAACAAAGGGATGAACTCTGAGTTTCAAATTTTATATATTTAGATAAAAACCACGAACTATAAAAGTGGCGACATCAAAGATACACAACATTGACAACTTTATATGTACTAAAATACAGTTGTGGGGTATTTTAACTTCGGTTCAGTCGAAGTTAATTCCTGTGTTGTAGGAATATAGTGTTTTGGTTATAAGTTTGTTTTAGTGGTGCAGTGAATTGTGTCTCTTGTGATGAACAATTGATTTAAACTTTTTATTTCAATAATAATAAATAATGCTTTATTCGCATAACGATGGAAGGGCCTTTTAAATTTTTTAAGTTTATTTATTATTTTTTTTTTAAATAATCTTATGTGATATATCTCGAACTGATAGAATAAGTAGCTTATGAAATTATATAAAAAATAAAAAATAAACCAAAGACCAATATTAATCTTTTTTGATTTCTAGTAAAATATGCATAGTTAGAATTTATTTTATAACCAAGATTTGTGGCCTTACGAACGAATTTGAGCTGCACGTTTCGAAGTAGAGTCGGTGGAAGATCTATATTTTCAAATGCAGTCTTTGAAACCGGTAGGATATACGATTTGAGAGGGCTTAGCATCAGTTTATTAAGACTCGCCCATTCCCCCACTCTATTTAAATCTTCATTAACTTTTTTAATTAAATCTTCAACTAGTCTAAGTGGCCTGGACAAATACAGTTGTAAGTCATCAGCATACGCATTAGGGTGGGGCGATTTGAACATCATAATGGGCGCTTCGCGTTTTTGATTTTTGGGATTGTACTGAGCAAAAAAGTCCACTAGACCATACGTCTACGGTGAAAACCGAGCTTCCAGATTTTGACTTGCACTTTTTTCTCAGACTTTTGTCACATTTGTTTTTGGATATTTTGGCCTATAACAGCCAAACCATTAAGATTTTTGTCTTAGTATTGGATCGAAAATCTCAATGGTTTGGCTGTTATAGGCCAAAATATTAAAAAAAAAAGTGACAAAAGTCTGAGAAAAAACTGCACGTCAAAATCTGGAAGCTCGATTTTCACCGTAGACGTATGGTCTAGTGGACTTTTTTGCTCAGTACAATCCCAAGAATCAGAAACGTGAAGCGGCCATTAACACTTTTTTCCTTCAATACTAATCGCATGCACGGTTACATGATTGCATTTACAAAGTTTTGGAAGAATTTGCAATATCGGGAAGTCAGCTATGTATTTTAGAATTGTCAGATATTCTGACTTAGGAAATAATTTTGTTTTGTGGTGAAGGCAACCATGATCGAAACTTACAAATTGCTTACGACTATCGTACGACTATTTCTCCAACTAACATAGAATCAGAACGGTGCTTCTCATCAGCGGGTTATATTTGTAATAATATCATAACAAAATTCTCTAATGTAAAATAACACGCGTTGATCAGCTTAATGTTTTACTTTAAAAATAATTAAAACAAAAAATTTAATTTTGAAAAGTCTTTTTCAAAATTAATTTGCTTTAAACACAAAAAAACATGCAGAGAAAATATGTTTCAAATTAATAATAATACCTTAAATTGTTCTGAGTTTAATTTTTGTATCTTTAAATAATACAATTTGTTAGTCATTAATATTATTTAAGTTTTTTTGTGTTTATCAACAATAAGGGTATTCACAATTGTGTGGTATCGTGGTATTGTGGTTTTTTGCTTGACAAACCAAAATTATGAGCACCCTTCAAAATAGAACTTGTGGCTGGCAACCTCCCACTATAGCTTTTTTATCTGCAAATAAATTAACTATCCAATTCAATAGCCTACATTAATATAAAGCATAAGAAAGTTTAACTTGCATTCTGAGCTTCTTCCATTTTTATATTTAGAAAATAACTGGAAACCGATCGGTTGCTTACCGCTCGGTAAAGTGTGGAATTAATATGACGGGGTTTGTTAACTACACTGAAAATAATGCAATTGTGAATAATAATGCAATTGTGAAATGTGTTTTGTTTTTGTTGCTTTATAAATGAATTAATTTACATTTTTGAGTTTCAAGTAATAAATAATAAAAAATTTTATTTAAAATGTTTTGAATTATTTACTTCTTAAAGTTTTCAATCCCGGGATCGAGAAAAGCTTCCGGGATTGTACTCCCTATTAGCTGCCTACATTAAGAACTAGTATACGATATTTATAGACATTATATTGTTTTTCACTCAAACTCGTCGTTATTTTATAAATAGTAAAGTTAAACAAAAACGAGAAATTACCGGAAACACAGACTAAAATTATTAAAAAGAGAAATTATTAGAAAAGAATAACAGAGCCACAGTCGAAAAAATTTGGTGTCCGGTTTAAAGGATTGTCCGAATAAAAAGTTTCCGAATTATCGAGATTAGACTTTACCTCAATATGGTGTCATTTAAACGCATACGAATATAGAAAAATTGTTACTTCTAAGTGAAACTAGTTATTTTAAGGAACAAGGCATAAACCAATTGAAAACGAGAAAGATTTTGACAAAACTATTTCTGTATTTTGGTTTTGTAATTCTTTCTAATTTTCTAGAGTATATATCCCAAGTGTTTAGAACAGTACCAATATTTGAGTACGCTATTTTCAAAAAATAGCTTTAAGAACGACAGCTGTAATCCTTTAATATGCCATACTCAAAGATCCTAAGAGATGGCAAGATATTTTTCATTCCAACTAATGGCGTTTTCTTTTCTCGAATAAATGCTGCATTTTTTCAGCCCTTTTTGAAAATTCTGCCCTCTTGCGAAAAGAAATAGTGACCTCTAAAATTGAATCGTGTTCTTTTCTCGAAAATGTTGACCTCAAAATTGGAAAAAAATGGCAGAGAGAGTGGCAGAAAAAATGCAGCATTTTTTCGAGAAAAGGAAACGCTATAAATAAAGCATTCAATAATTTCTTTAAAATTTACAGTGGGTGGCCAAATTATTAGAGCCACCTCAAGAAAAACACAATTTTTGAGTTTAAGATTGCAGAAATCGAACATTTTTGCAGTTTTTATTATATTTTTTTTTAAATTAAAATTTCCCTATAGGAAGAAACTAACTTGTTTTTAAAAACAAATAATTAAAAAAACTAAATTAAAATAAACTGGCTTATGAACTACTTTGAATTATATTCAATTTTGAATAGTTTTTATTGCATTATATATGAAGTAATTGAAAAACTAATTCAAAACAAGTGGCTTAAAAACTACTTTGAATTATATTAAGGCGGTGACTACTCTGATTTTGACATGATTTTATTGCAAATTTTTATTAGATTACAAGTTTATATATATTTGCTATGCTATTCATGCTATTTCCATTAGCAATTACCATGCTATTTCATCAAATATAATTAACTTAAAGCTTTCAATAATATGAATTTATGTATTTTTATTTTCAAAACAATAAAATAAATGATCTCTTATAGTAATTTTAAATTTTTATGCTTTTAAATTCATCTTCAGTAAGTGGAATATTAACTAGTTTTCAATTGATTTATTTTAAAGTAATTAAAAAATAATTTAAATTTAACTAATTTAACAAGTAGTTGAAAACATATGCAGACGAAAATAGTCAATTGACTTATTTAGCGGACATCACCATACAAAATATGTTATTTCGTTCTATTGAAAAAAGTCAGAATTTTAACTTGTTGTGGTTGACAAAAAACTACTTTTTCAACTACTTTTAAATTAGTTGATTTTCCTACAGGGTTATTTCATTTTAACTTACAAACACTTCCTAGCTATACAAAAAACTTTACGAACATTTTCTTAAATCAATACTTTGTGATATTGCCTTTAGCTGCGATGACTGCTTCAATACGCCTAGGCATGCTTTCTATGCACTGGACGCAATTATTTTTAATGTTTTCGTTATTATTCCAAATTTTTAGTAAAACTTTTATTAATGTGGTCATATTTGTGACATTTTCTTTGGCCACTTCTATTTCAAGAACTCCCACCCCACGTTTTCAATTGGGTTCATACCAGGTGAGTTTCCCGCGCCATTCGAGAACTTTGATTTTTTCTTTTTTAAAAATGAAGACACCGTTTTGCCTTATGGCATGGTGTAGAGTCATGCATATAAATTAAATTTTTTCTTGGAAACCATTTTAAGGCCCGAGAGAGCATTTTTGTGCTCTAGCTGTTGTCAGTTGCTTTCGTCCACAGTTTCCAACCCGAGAGGCCTTTAATTCAATTTTATTTTTAATTTTTTCTTAATTCTGTCAGCAGATGCTTATAAACCGTTAGTAAATGAGGCAATATACCCTGCAGGACCAAACGTAACTAGTCCGAAAAGTAAAGTAACTTTAATGGAGTTATTCACGGAGTAGCTTTCATTTAGTTGAAAAGCCATCGAAAAGTAGTGAGTTGAGCGGCCTCGAATCAGAATTTCAGGGTTGTAGTAACGAGCAAAGTAAAAGTCTCAGCGTTGTATCAATTTGTTTCTCCGTGACCAGAGTTGTGATTTACTTGAAAAAAAGACACGATAGTATCGGAAGTGTAAACGTAGATTTCCTTTTTATACAGAATAAATGGACAAAAATGTTTTGGAAATTTTTGTATAGCGCGCCTATTTCACATTTCACACTAAATTTTGAGCCGACCTTAAAATATTTTTTGGTATGGCTAAATATTTTCTATTTTCACTAGAAACTAGTTTATAAAAAACCATTTAAAATGTAGTCGTTTTACTCCTCACTAGTAAGTAGAATGAAAGTAACCAGATATAAGCTAATATTCTATAGACTGACTACTAAATGGTTTCAAAAGGACGATATATAAACTAGTCAATCTGTCATATCGTAGGTAGTGCGTACTGATGTGCGATTTTGCAGCCATTTCATAGAGAAAATCAGTAGTTATTTTCGAAGAACTTGTGGTTTGTTTTGAAAGTAGTTTGTAATCACCTTAAAGTTGGGTGAAAGTCCTGCAGGGTATCTATTTGAACACTCAGTATTCGAAATTAGTGCTTCTATTTCTGATATCGTTGATGTTTTTAGGTCTTTTGCCTTACCCATGCTTAAAGCAGTTTTTATTTAACACATTTATTACACACTTTTAAACAATAAGAAATTATAAAAAAAATAGATCCAGACGATTTCATTAAAACTTACTTTTACGTCGAGCTCCACGCGATGTTTGCAATCAGAAACAATTGCATTTGCGACTTTAAGAGAATATAACAGTAAAAATGCTTCTGACTACTGTGCATTATATGAAGGGTAAATGCAGAAGAGTAAATAACAAAACAAAACAGATAAGTTGGTCTCAAAAAATTGCAGTAAAAGTGTGTTTTTATAAAAAATAACAAATTTTTAAAAGTGGCTCTAATAATTTGGCCACCCACTGTAGTTATCTTCACAGCAATTTGGTTGTCACCTTATATGATTGTGTAGGATTCTGTCGCATTGAATTCATGGACAATTACGTATATGACAGATTTATTGATATCGTATTGTTATTATTGTGTACCTACGTCATAAACTACGAAAAGCTAAGTTATGTAAGCTCTAGCATTCTAATTCACATGTCCATTCTTGGTTTTGTTTTAGGTAATGTGAAATATTATCGCCTTTTATTATTAACTGATGATTGCATTCCTGGTTAATTACACTCACAGAACTAGACCCATTGCCGCAACCGAATAATTGCCCTACTAACTTTGTCGAACAGACAAGTTTTTGAGCCATTCGGTTGTGCACAACGAACTGTTTATCGCGTTTACCAGAACTCGGTTATATGAACTGAATCTTCCCATCGTTTCAACTTACACTTACTCGTTAGATTGAGGATATTTACTCGTTAGCAGAAAATGTAGGCGCAATTTGTTCACAAAAGTGAATAAATTGCATTTTTCATATTTTTGCACATTCTTGCTGAAACGTTTACTGTATTGGAGCAGTATTTTTAACTCTTTATTTTATCAGTTAATATTTCATATTCAAATATAAGTCATAGAGCGTCTTTTTGTATCGTGAAACTTATTTCTGCTTGCATCTTGCGTATTATGTTATGAGAGACGAAGAAATGCACTTATTTGCTTAAGCCTTATTTTCAAATATAAAACTGAAGTAAAAAATTTAAAGTACAAAATAAATTTAAAATTATTTATGCGTATAAAAATAAAGTTTATTTTCTTATAACACTGTGCAACACATTTTTCTAACGGAAGAGCAGACAACAAAAGATGATAGTTCTGGTTTATAGTAAGAAAAATCCAAGGGCCATTTTGTTCACAAAGGGCATATATATGATTTAATTCGGGGACAACTATCTCTAGGTTAATTTTATACCAAGCGTATAAATCGGGAGATAAAAAAGTGGTTTTGTTCACATTTTATCCCGGCTTTATGCTTAGAGCATAAATTCGCTCTCAGTTTATATCGATTTCCATTGGAATGTTAGAGTGTTGCACATTAATTAAAAAATGTGTGGGGATTTTTGGTTTATTTTTGCGAATTTGGGGGCTGGAGTGAGCACTAGGTAAAAATGGATCGCTGATTTTGCATCTGATGTCAGAATTTCAAAATTCTAAAATTTTTCTACGCAGGGCTGCCAACTAAACATTTTTTTAAGAATTTTAAACATGAAGAAACAGTATTGGGGATTACTCTTTCGAATCTGGTGTCAGAATTTTAATATTCAAGATGGCGGATAGAGTTGCCACCTAATTTCTTGTTTATTTATGCGAATTCAACGCTGAGAGAAACACTAGGTAAAATTGGTTCTCCCAAAAGTGCACCAAAAGATCCATTTTGTTATACTTTATCTTCTTTTATTTTTTAAAAACTTTATGTCAAATTTCTTCTTTCAGAATTTAATTAAAAATTAAACGAGCTGTGCCTGTTTACATTTTTTGACACCAATTAAATAAAATATATTAAAATGAGAGTGATGAGAGCAAATTAAAAATCTTAACTCACCAATTTTCACGAGTTAAATATTTCTGGGGTTAAGCTATCTCGCCACCATTTTTATCTCTAGCTTGAAGACTTAAATGCTTAACTTACTGTGAACAAATGAAAAACTGGAAAAATCATGGAATTAAGTCGGGGATAAATCTCTCTGTGAACAAAATGGCCCTAAAAGGGTTTTTCAAAGTTAGCTTGCTTTTAAAAGATATAGGCATTGCAAGTTTGCCTCTTGAAGAGTTTTTTTTTAAAATTAAGTGCTCATTAGGGCGTATCAAATTAAAATTTTTTTCGAAATTCGTATTCTAAGAGGTCTCAAAGTTTTCATCGGCAACAAATTTAAAGATAAAAAAGGATATTTCCTCTCCCGCAAGGATAAAGTTGCTTTGTGAAAAAAACAGTAAAAAATAACGACTTAAACATGCTTTGATTTTTGTAAAAAAAATTATATATGTATTGAAGCATAAGTAAATATAGACTTATACCAAAAATATTTTGGCAAACACAATGCTACTCTTGGTTTTTTCCCACAGTCTCCTGTGTGAAGGATATGCAAATCTACAGGTACACTCGAAATAGTACAGAACTTTTGATTGTTATCTGATTGTCTAAATGTTGGTGGTATTGAAGTGCTAACGTTTTCCTTAAATTTGGCAATTAAAAATTTGCATAATTTTTGCAAATGAATTTTCTTGTTTTTGAGATATGTAACTTTATAAATGCAATTTTATAACTTTTACAAATTTATTAATATAAAGTTTTATATCTCTGGCATCAGAAGTGCTACCGAAGATAATTTTCTGAATTTAGATTTTTCAAATCTTTCTGAAAGTATATATTTAAACACCAAGTTAATACCACTATTCATTTTCGTATTTAGATTTTTTTTAGAAATTGTTCTTCCTAGCATAAAATTTACATATTATTTCGCCAAAACAACTCACCTCAGCATTGACAAAAATGTTAAACTAAAATATTAAGTTTTTGATCTAACCATTGTTGTTAAGATGTGTTTTAAGGAAATAATAACCATAAAGGAGATATTAACAAAATTGTAAAATTTCATGATAGGAAGTATTTCTTTTAAATTTTGTAATAGGAAAAAAAAATTCGGTCTTTTCCTGGTGTTTTAAATAGGTATATTTAGACAGCGTTTTATTCAGAAATATTTGAAGAAACCAAATAGCAAAAATTATCTTCGTTATGTAGTAAAAAAACAAAAAATATCTTTCCAATTATAAACAAAAAATTTAATAAAAAATATGTTTTATCAGCTCATCTTTCAAACGCTATAACATTTAAAAGCGAGCTAACTTTGCAAAACCTTCTTAGGGTTTTATTGGTTTAGATCAGTACTATCGACCTGTGTTGATATCTTTTTCGTTAGATTCCATGACCCTTAAATTGTGACACAGTGTAATTAGCATTTTTAAAGCTTTTAATATAAATACATTAATAAGTCAATAAGATAGCTTCTATCAAATAAAATTATGATTTCATTATGTTAACAAATTAAATTTTAGAGAATAATTAATTTAATCATATGAACAAAAACTTACAGAAAAAAATTAATAGTCCCAAACAACAAAAGTATTTCCATTGGAACTTATGGAAATATATGAGGTATGAAAAACGTTCATGGTTTCCGCATTTAAAACTAAAAAATTTTAGCTTTTTGTATTTGGTAAGCAAAAAAATGAGTATCAAAAAATAAAGTTTTTAGTAATTGATAACATATAAAATATTTTTCGTCATGCTTTACTACATGGTGTACCAAACCAAACATTGGTTCATCATTTTCATATAAGTTTACACAAATAACAATGTTTTTTTTTTATTTGTACACCATTGACATTTAGCAATGAAACTTTTGAGAATTTTATTCTTTTCAGTCAATTTCAAATTGAAATTGTTTAATTCTGATTTGTAAAGACAACTACTTTGTCTATAATTACGTGGAGAATCACAAAAATCTTGAAAGTTTAAAATGAAATTGCAAAACTTTAATTGATATTCATAGTTTTTAAAATATTTATTCTATTGTTTGAGATATATCCACATTTTTTAAAAGTTTGATGTTTTTCCGCATTGAACTGATGGCAACTACTGGACCAATATATTCTATTATCCTTGGATAATGTATTAAAAAATGGAATTTTGGTTTTAAATGGGTACCTGATATTTTGATGAATAGGTCATTATGTTCTGCATTAAAAATTTTCAAATATTTTGTTGATTGCGAGTGATGTCTTTTCCTAAAAATCAGTGAAATAATTTCTCGAAGTGAAAGAAATAATTTTCATTCTTGCGATAGAACTGGAAAATCTCCAATGAGGAATGGTAAATATATTATTAAAACATGCATTTCAGAAGCCGACAACTCAAACTTGCCTTTCGAAAGGCAATCTGAATTAAAAAGAGGAGGTTTTTTTTGTTAATAAGCCAAAATTAAAAACTTCAATGCGAAAATTAAGTTGCTGCAAGGTGAAATATTTTTGGTTTAAAATGAATATATTAAGGACTAATAGCAAGCCATAATGACAAACTCCCTCTAAAAGGTCGTGCATGCAAACCAATCCAAAATTCTGTACAACGTGAAAATTTGTTAAAGTGTTCCAAATAGAATATTCTTTGACACCAGTAGTTTTTACATTATTAATAGTAATATCAGCATCATAGTTGCTTATGTTTCGTAAATTATTAATTTCCTCGATTGTTTGTATTTTCATATTTCGATTATTGCACTTGCAAAATCGGTAATAGTGCGTAGAATAAAAGCATTTTGTAAATCCTAAAATTGAGTTTAAGCCCAAGTTATCACCAGTGATAGCACATGGTACTAACTTTATAACACTGAAGTTTTTGTAATTTATTTTTATTCCTTCGTTTTGTAAAACATTCAGACTTTCGATTAAATTTTAAAAAATTTTTTTATTTCCAAATTTTTTCTATCTTCTGCAAAGAATAACATTGCTAGAAGAATATTTGGATCGTTTTGTGGATTAAACTTTAATTTTGTATCTTTCCACAAAGGAGATTGAACTATATTGAATACTGTGGACGATATTTGTTCTACTTTGCTGATAAATTCTTCGATATATTTAAGGAGTGGCGTTTTCGAAAATAAAATTGTAAACATCTGTTTTAAGTTAAGAATTTGCAAAACAAAATCGTATTTTATCGTTTTAATTTTATTTTCCGCTGAATAAATTTGCCTGCATTCTGAATTTAGAACAATATCGTAAAAATTTACCAATATATTCATAACTGATACATAGTTGTTTTAAAATTAAATATTCTGATGTTATGTGTTTGGGAGTTAAAAGAGATTTTAGAATGAAATTAATTTCATCATTTAAAATATTTTCATTCTTAGCAATTGTTGTTGTCAAATAAGTTTTTAAAAATTTCTATAGCTGAACTTCTAGGAATTCGATCGTTACTAATTGTTTTTAAAATAACATTCATAAAATTGTTAGAAATATCAGTTTGGAGTGAGTTATATTCAACCACTTATGCGTGTTGTGGAAATTCAGAAAGTACAAAGGAATCATTTTAATGCAAAGATTCAGGGACGGAAAAATTTGTATTATCAAGATATTTCTGCTCAAAATGATTTCTTTTTACATGCGAAATATGTTTTCTTACTGTTGAATAAATTCTTTGGCAATTAATATACGAATATGTATAAAGTGTAAGATCTGGATGTTCAGATTTAAAATGGTTTTCATATAAATCAATATTTTGTAAATTTACTCTGCAAATTGTGCAGTCCATTGTTGCATATAAAGGGTCCGCCAAATAACTTTTTTTTTTGAAAATTCTATAAAAAAACTACTAAATATTTTTTCAAATTTCTTTTTTTATTTGAAAGTAAAGTTCTTCCGGTTAATAATGAAAAATAATTTCATTCAAATGGCTGCCTCGGCTGGCCATGCAGTAGCCACACGATCGGTCCAATTTTTAAGCACATTATTGATTGTGTGCAGCTGTATTTCACCAATGGCTTCACGAATATTGTCCTTTAAAGCGTCAATTGTCTCTGGCTTGTCGGCGTAATACTTTTCTTTGAGGGCCAACGGGGCCAACGCTTGTCCAACGGGACCAACGGTGTCAAATCGCAGCTCCGAGGTGGCCAAACGACATCAGCTCTGCGGCTGATAATGCGATCTTCAAAAACAGAGCGCAAAACATCAAATGTAGCTTCGACTGTGTGGCACGTAGCGCCGTCCTGTTGAAACCAAATGTTGCCAATATCCTCCTCTTCAATTTTTGTGAACAAAAATTCGTTCAACATGGCCAGATAACGATCGCCATTGACTGTAACGGCCACTCCTTGCTCATTTTCGAAGAAAAATGGCCCAATTATGCCTCTGGACTAAAATCCGCACCAAACAGTGACTCGTTTTGGGTGCAGCGGCTTTTCAATGTATGCGTGTGGGTTTTCTGTGCCCCAAATGCAACAATCTTGCTTGTTTACATACCTGCCAAGATCAAAATGAGCTTCATCTGAAAATATGATTTTTTTAGCAAAATCGGCATCTTCTGTAAGTCGATCGCAGGCCCACTTAGCGAAGCGAAAACGCATTGGATGGTCAGTTGGCTTCAACTCCTGCACCAATTGGTCTTTGTATGGCATCATACCAAGGTCTTTATGCAAAACTCGTCTCAATGATGTCTCCGAAATGTTCAATTGTTGAGAACGACGGTGAATTGATGTTGATGGCGCTTCACGCACACTTTCTGCCACAGCAGCAATATTCTCGGGTGTACGCACTGCTTTCGGCTTTTCACGCTTTGGTTTATCGATGAGAATGCCAGTTTCTATGTTTAGCGCTTGGTATGCATTAAAGCATTCTTGAACAGCTTGTAACGGATCTGTAAAACTATATTTCTTATCGATTAAAGTAACGTAAGACTGAAGTTCTTCAAATGGTCCCAGAAACACTATTCGGGGTTGAAAGCCACAATTCTGTTTTGCAATTTCTCTCTCATAGTCATCCGCGTTTGCTTAAGTCTAGAGAAAAAACATTTAACATTGATAATATTGTGGCGTAATGGTATTTACTAAAGATATTCTAAACATATTTTTTATTGCCTATACACTAAGGGTGACCTTATTTCTCTAAATTACTTTTCCTAAGATGGATGGCTAAAAAATCATTCGTTTTGATGTAAACACAATAAATATATCAAATTGTAAGTAATCGGAAATTATTTACCCGACCATCAAATCGATTTAAATTTGAAATTGAAAAACATATGAACATTTTTTTAACTTTTTACATATTACTGGATTGTTTGCACTTTGTTTGTTATTTAATTGTCCCTAAAAATGAGCTGTAAAACATAAAACATAACAATCGGATAATAATAGCTAGAGTTGTGAAATTTTAGTTATTGAAAAATGTCCTTTTTTTTTGTTTTAGTAAAAAAAAAATCGTAAAAATTCAATTTTGAAAAAAACTGCAATGAAATGCTGTAGAAATTTTTTCTGAAACAACATTTAATATAAATACAAAAATATTATGTAATTAGGTTGAATAACTTGTTCGTTATGAAATTACTAGAAGTTTAATATTTTGTAAATTTTGAGTTTAAGTATTTTTAAGAAAAAATCCAAAAATGATGAATTTGAAAAAAACGACTTAACGGGTGACTTTGACATAGTCTTAAGCTCTTTTGTGCAAAAAATTGCAAAAACCAAAATTCGGATGAAAAAGTTATAGCTGTTGAAACTTGATTTTTTTTTTTCAAATAAAAAAAGCATTCATAAATTTCCTTAAAATTTAGTTACCTTGACAGCAATTGGTTGTCACCTTTTATGATTATGTAGGATTCTGACGCATCGAATTCATGGACAGTTACGTTGATGACAGATTTATTGATAATTATTGTGTACCTACGTCATAAAGTACGATAAGCTAAGTTATGTAAGCTCTAGCATTCTAATTCACATGTCCATTCTTGGTTTTGTTTTAGGTAATGTGAAATATTATCGTCTTTTATTATTAATTGATGATTGCATTCCTGGATAATCAGTTAAGAGTCTCGGTTACATAATTGGGCGTTAATCACGTTAACCAAAAAGTTCACTTCCACAAATAACTAAAATGTAATTAATTAACTACATAATCAATGCAATTAAAATGCATGAATTGCACGTGTGCGGGTGGTTTTGGCCAAGAAAGTTGTTATTTTAATTAACCAAAAATATGCGACATGAGAAGCTAATTAATTCATAACTGGTTGTTGCTTTTTCTTCTCGTTTTATAAATGGACGATTGTTTGTACGTACGTATATGCATAAATTTGTGTTAAAACAATCCGTCAAATATGGAACTGGTTCACGCTGTTTTTAGTGCGCATTTATTAAATTTGTAGTAATTTTTTTTCGTTTTAATTTCATACTTAAAAGATCTTAAGCAACAGCTGTTGTGGATATATGTATACATGTGCACATTTTTATAGCAGCTAATTATGGGTTCAATATTATAGCAAGCAGTTGTAAATTGAGTGTGGCTAAAAATAGCACAAATATTGAAACCTTAAAAGCTTCAAACGTAAACAACTAACAAACTTTATCTATATACTAACTACTTAGCTGTATCTATATACTCATATACATGTTTGTCTATATAAATGCATGCAATATGTGATTGTTTGTTGAGATATAAAGCCGACACTTTCTGAACTGATTGTTTTTGTGAGCTTGATTATTATATATATATATAGATATTCACTGAAAGTGAGCCAAACGGCCGGCTTTTGTTGGCAATTATATAAGTGTACGGTGACAAGGCAAACTGGCTTAATTTTTATTAGACTACAGCTTTGAGATAACCTTTGCTTAGAGTTAGTTTTTATTTACTATCGTATATATTAATACGTGAACACCAAAAGTTGACGTATGTCTTTTTTAATATTTATTTAAGAAGAAGAAACATATATCATTCGAAAAATACTGCACCAAAGATGTGCAGCAACATGTTCGATTGTAAATTTATGACCTATGACCGAAAATATGAGCTTTGTGAGTATATATTAATTTCAGTAAAGGATCTCATGAATGGTAAGAAAATGAACGATGAATGAAGTATCGGATGAGAGGTTTGGGTGAAATATGAGCGTGGAAAAAAATTTCCCTTGCAAAGTCTCTAACCTTAAAGTTCTTTTGGTAATTTTTTTGCGAATAGTTTGTTAAAAAAATCCCTATCTATTGACACCAAAACCGTTGAGGCATCTCAAAAACTGTAAATTTTCTTAGCACAATGCATATTTTTATGCAAACTCATCAGCTCAGAATGAGAAAAAAAAAAACACGCATTGAAATTTAAAATGCTGTCTTTAGAAGCTTATATTTCTGCTATTTCCCAATAGATTTCGGTCAAACCATTGTGTATTTACTGCTATCTCACCATTTATAATTTAAATATATTTTTCAAAAAACCTCTAAAAAATTTACATATCCCTCCAAAAATAGGGTAAAAGTTGTTTTTGTAGTGAAAACAATTTAAATTGAAATGCAGATTTTTCACATTGTATCTGCATCTTACACTCAAATTTAAAAACATTTTCTATCATTAAAAGTCGTGGGCACATGCCTGTAGTTTTTTGGCCCAAGTTTTTTTTCAAAATGTTGCTTTTATATATTTGATGAAGTAACACATTTCATATATAATTTTGGTGAAAAAATTTCGTAAATATCTTTTACCAACGAAAGGCTATTTATTTATAGTTATTTTTACACCATTTGACTATATCTACATCATCATTATGCACGCTTAGAACGAAGGTTGTCGTACACTTTTTTGTATTTCTTAAAAAAGGAGATTAATGAATCATACACTCAGGGAAAAATACTCGCACCTGTTATTTTTACCTCACGAATTTGGTTAGGAGAGTCAACCATATCGCATTAACCTGATCCACGTTACTTTCACCTGACGGATCTGATTTACAGAAATACATGTAGAAAATAGCGGAAAAACATGGTAGGCTTTATGCTCTAATGATGCAGAATTTGTAACAAAAGGTACTTCGGGATAAGGTAGATGAAATGAAGCTGTCTTTAAGTTTTCAATTTTAGCTAATTCTGTGGTCATTTGGGATAAAAAATAAAGTAACCGTGATTCATTTGCTCTAACTCTCGTTCTGGGCCCCGCTGGAGTCAAAAAGGGTGTTTTTTTTGTCTTAATTTTGATTTTCGTGATGTGACTGTTGAAAAATTTCAAAGTTTGCGTGTAGATGATTGAGTTAAAACTATGTAAACCTAGCATAAATAAATCTTATTTAGTTCGATTTAACCACAAATGCTGGTTAAAATTCGATTAACCATATATAACCATAACTACAACTGTCAGTTTGATTAAACCACAAAAACAGGTTAAA
Organism: Dichetophora obliterata; assembly: GCA_963920525.1. Classification (NCBI taxonomy): domain Eukaryota; kingdom Metazoa; phylum Arthropoda; class Insecta; order Diptera; family Sciomyzidae; genus Dichetophora; species Dichetophora obliterata. The sequence continues at coordinate 117,112,072 of OY986437.1, forward strand.
TAGACTTGATTTGCATGTGGTAATCTTAACCTGAGGATTCATGTCGATAAATTTTAACCTGAAATTTAGTTAAAATTTGGTTAAATTAACCAGATTTTTTTCTGAGTGTACATATGTATATCATTCGAAAGGTACTGTTACATAGATGTGCAGAAACAAGTTTGATTTAGGATTTGTGATCCATGCTCCATAATATGAGTATCGAATAATAAATTAGTTTTTGCTGTTCGAAAAGTGCTAACCAGACTTCAAGTTAGCAGTTTGCGGTTGCTCGCTGCTTAAAATTTTCTAGTTTTCTAGCACTAAAAAAAAGAGATTTAGAAAAGGAACAAAGATTTTCTTTTTTTTAAGCATATATTAACGTAATATAAAAACATAAAGTGTCATAAATGTAGTAAGGTAATTTTTTTATTAGGGCTAAAGAACTGTTATAAAACCAAAAAATAGCTCTAGAGAATTTCAGATCAACAACTCTTGTATAAATAAGAATTAAAAATATTTAAATACATCTTATTTTCGGTTACAAAAGAGTTAAAAAATATAAGTCCCAACAATGAATGAATCAAAGGTAGTTTGTTGAGTTTAATCTTCACCTCATTAATATCGCGCATAAAATACGGAATAGCAAGAAATCGCAACCTGCCAGCATGAAGTCTGAACAGCTACTGAAAGTTTCTTCCTTTAGCGAGGTTCACATGGTCCTACAGGCCCAGTTATAATAGACGTAATGTAAAGTAACGTAATGTTGTCAACTGTCATCGTGACGGGACATAATGTAAGAAAACGTTGTAGCAATTATATAGGCAGTAGCCAGGCAGTTGTTTGTCGTAAATAATTGCACGTTCCTGTACAAATACAATTAAATCTTCGTCATCCATAGCTGTGGATACATAAAACTATCACATTAATAACGAAAACTCAACAACAGCGTAGTTCAACAATATAAAATATCGCAATAATCGAATCTAACCCCAATGTTTAGTTGTTCTTTGAACAGACGTAATGTAAAGTAACGTAGAAATCGAAATCCAACGGATCTTTACGTCCCGTTACATTACGTTACTTCTATTATAATCACTTGTATAAGAAAAGTATTGATTGAAACAGTAAGTGACAGAACACACTGCTGCAGTGGCATTTCACTACATTACGTTACGTCTATTATAACTGGGCCTTACATGTTGTCACGCATTGTAGGACAAGCTTCGTATTTGACCGTTCGAACGCTCGATACAGCCGACTGACAACATGTTATCTTGAATTTGAAATATTTCACATTCAAGGCCATCACGCCAGGCGTGACAACATGTAGGATCATGTGAACCCCGCTTTTCGTTTCGCTGTTGTAATCTTGCTTTCTTTCAAGTGCAAACTTTAAAAGCAAAAGCTTTACAACACAAACATAAAAATGTTTGCATTGTAGCATGGTAGAAGTAGGGATGTGCAAGTCGAAGTCGAAATAAGTTGAAAGTCGACTTTTGATTGATAATTTTCGACTTTTGGCAATCGACTTTTAGATATTGAAAAAAGTCGAAAGTCGACTTTTTAATTTTATGCGAAACAAGAATCTTAACGCTAATATGAGAACTATCTTCTCTAAACTAATAAACGAAATAGCTGTTTAAAAACAAATAAAGCTGCGTTGGCAACTCTTGATTCAATAAATGCAAAATAGTGGTCGGCTAAATTAAAAAAAAAAGTGACTGTAAGTGGAAGTGTGACAAAGCAATTGCGTATCATCTAATTACATTACACTCGTAACAAAATGTTTTAATGAAATTGTCACTATTTGAAAAGCAGGTGGCAATTTTTATCAAAATCATGATTCAATTATTATAAGGTTATTCGTATTTTTGACGTTTTCTCAAATTGGTATGCTTATTTGAAAATGAGAGCAGAAAAAAATCACGAGAGCAATGTCATTAGAGCTAAAAATGCACACGGTTGCCCAAATATCATACTAATTGGTACTATATTGACTACTATTATTTTGTTCCAGTACTTTTATTGCTCCGATTTCTTAGTGCATTAATAACTTTTTAAATTATTTTTATATATTAACTTCAATGAAAATTATGTTAATAAATATATAAGTAATATATATACAAAAATCAATATAATTTTGTTCGTTTATTTTAATAAACACATTAAACCTAACTATGAAACCTAAACAAGATCGTTTAAAGGCACGTTCTAAATAAATTAATTAACCGAGTTAATTGCGTAAATGTAGTAAAAAGGAATTGCCATCACAAAATTATCAGGATTTACAGAAATTTTAGATCCATTAATGGTAAGTGCATTTATAATTTTTTAAATTGTTAAGAAAGAAAAAAGAAACAAAAATTCGTCAAAACAAAAATGAAACCACGGTCACATAATACGCATTATACGTACTGTATACATAATGTGACCAACCGTACTCCTTTTGGGAGTGTTTTACTTCTTTTTTTCTCGCTGTACTTCTTGTGTCGAAGTACGCTAAAAGTACTTCTTTTTGACATAATTTTGACAATTTTTTGTATAAATCTATTCAAAATACACCTCTCTAACTACTGCAAAAAATTATTTCAGGTTTGTTTCTGTACTCGATAAAAGTAACTTTATATATTTTAAGGTATTAGCCCAGTGTGACGACCGAAATGTTGACTTTTTTCAAAATAAAATGCGATCGTTTTGAAATTTAAAAATGTTTTTATTGATGTCATAAAGTGTGCAAAAGAATTTTCTTTGACTTGATTGTACATTAATTTGCTTATAGTTATCTGTATCAAAGAAGAGTACTCGAAAGAAGGGTTGATTTTTGGGGGAAGCACCCAGCCTTACGTGTTCATCTGAAATATAAAAATCAAAGAGAATATCGTTCTGCAGGCTTTATTGTAGTGCACTACCCTTTAATATGTATATTTAAAAAAGCAAATAACAAATGGCGAACTTGTGGAAAAAATTTTTAATCTAACTTTTTTTAATTTGTTTAAAAAAATTAACTTATTGAAAAATTGATTGTTTTAAAGCTCCGCAACTAGCTATGTATGCCTTAAATAACAGGTGGAATTTTAAGCCAAATCGGTCGAATTGTTTTTAGTTAGTGCTTCTCCAAAGTTTCGAAAAAAACGTGTTTAAAGTTTTTACAGCACTTTAATATACATTACGACGCTTTCTCTTCTTTTGGCTGTAACCTTACAAATATTTTCAATTTTGGTCTACGACTTCTAGAGTATATTTTATAAAATTTAGTTCTATTGCGAAAAATAAAAAAAATTGATTTTTTGAATTTGTCAAACTAGTGGACTACTTTAAAAAGCAACGAATTGTAAGCTGGATCTAATTTTGAATCTCTTATAAACTAAACTGTTTGTTTAATGGATTATTTCATACATCTTTTAATATCTTCATTATTGTTTGTGGATGTAATTCTATTTTGTAATTCTATATAAATTCTATGTACTTCTTTTGTGTCTCTTTTTAAAGTCTGTGCGTGTACTTCTTTTTGTTCTGAAAATATTGGTCACATTATGTATACACCACGTTTTTGTGCCGCAAGCTGCGTATGTTTAATCTCTTACAATTTTATTATTGCAAATTACGCTGCTGTAAACTTACCGCACACACGCTGTTTACATTGACAACACGGCGTTCATTGAATACTACTAGTATTTCTTTATAATTTGTTTTTTGCCTTAACTAAATTTCTTCTAAATTACACTTTCAATTAATAAAATTCACAAATTAGATTTTGAGCAATGGCAAAAATAATTTTTTGTTTTAAATATACAAAAGAGCTTTCTAAATTCCTAGAATATACTTACAACATAGCATACACTTACGACGCAACACCTACATAGTTTCTTTTTCTTATTAACTTGGTAAGAAATCATTGAAAAACTACTACACTAGAAAACTACACAACGAAACATACCTTTTTTTTCCAACAGCACAAAACGCTGTTAACAGATTGTCAAAATATGTTTGTTTATAAAAAATAAGCATACGTCAAAAAATACGAATAACCTTATAATAATTGAATCATGATCAAAATTTATTATTTTTGAGCTTCAAATTTTGTTCTGAAAAAAAAAATTACAACAAACACATAGAAATATCAAGAATACTGGGTAACAATTGTTACTTTGCCAGAATAAGGCTTTTAATACAAATTTATATTCACAATATTCAAACTACGCTCAAATGGATTAATTTTTTATTATAGAAAACATATGTACAATATTGAATTTTTTTAAAAACCATACGCTTCTTTAACACTTCTAGATCTTAGTTCAAAAAAGCACGCATTTCAAAATATCCGTGAGTGTTCTCAAGCAATCTTTCACTTTGGTAAGCAGCAGTACATAAATAATTACTGCAAATATTACCCCCCCCCCCCCCCTCTTTTGGTGATCTTGTGAAAGCCGAGTTGAGACAAGCAAGAATTTCAAATGAAGAAGTTGTGATAGCGACATCGACATCTAATTATCAAGAATCCGATAACAGTGACATATTATGGTTTTTGGATGAGGTGGTTAAAACAAACATGGACTCTACAACTGATGAAATTGAAGGGGTACGTACTCAGCTGCGTCTTTATCTGGCTCGCCCAGTTGTTGATCGAAAACTTAATAAAAATCCGCTTGTTGTCTGGAAATGCATGAAAACTGAATTTCCTTTTATTTGGGTTGTTGCAAAAGATATTTATCAATTTTTGCAACTTCCGAGCCATCCAAAAGGTTATTTTCTCATGCTGGTCTCATAGCGAACCAATTGCAAAACAGGCTTTCGCCAGAACATCTTAACATGTTGGCTTTTCTACGTTTAGTTGGTGAAGACATGTGGTATCTTTAATTGTACATTCACTTGTGCACAAATATATCGAGCCCTAACCGCCGAATTAACGTAAGCGCCACTTTTTTTAAATTGCAAACGACAACTAAGTCGTCAACTCCAAAAATTTCACATCTCTACGTTAAACTGATCTAAAGTTATATCTAACACAAAAATAAAATTTACATGTACCACTTAAACAAAACAAAAAAAAAGCAAGGAAAATGCTTCTCTTGTAAAATTTGGTTTATAACGCTTACGTTAATTGGTGGTTAGGGCTTGATATTCTGCCCAATTATGAATAATTTTTCCTATGGAATCGGAACAGGGAGTTTTCATTTTTAAGACATCCTGTTTGTTTGAACCGATTGGGGAGCTTTTTATATAAACGTTAAACGGGGTAGAGGGGGGTAAAATAAAAACTCGCGGGCTTCGAACTTCTTCGCTTTAAGTTAGATTTTATTCTGAACGCTTACATGCTAACAGAGTTTTAGCAAGGGCCGCGAGAGGCGCTGCCCGAAAAGAACAATACATAAAATAAGAGCGTAACTGGACAAACCACCGCTGTGCCGACACAACACAGGATGTCTATCAGTGAGCTAACACATCCGATAGAGACATCAAATTTTTTTTTACTTTCGGTTGATGAAGCGGTCATTTTTAAATATTGACGGTTGATGAAAAAATTTGCATAAAAAATTTCCAAATTGTTCTTAAACTTTTTCTTGAAAATTAATTCTCCCTTTTTCGATTACCCGGGAAAAATTATTCATAAGAAGTCTGATTATCTATATAAGAACTAAAATTGCAATATTTTGTTTTTTTTTTGTATTTTATTTATTTACTGAAGTACCATGCTTTTGCTTATTTTTTAACAATAAAACACAATTTTCATATTGAAGCTTTTGCTTCTTAACTGCCCCACAAAAGCGGTACAAAAATATTTTAAAAAAGTTGAAAAGTCGACTTTTACATTTTCAACGGTTGAAAAAGTCGAAATCAGCAGTTGCACATCCCTAGGTAGAAGTATATAGGTAGATGCACCAGATGAGACATACTGCTGCAAATGTCAAAACGAAGAAAAATATTTTATTTATTTTCTTTTGTTTTCATTCACCACACAGCTAAATTTGACAGACATGGCCAAGGCTTAAGGCTGGATTACCCAAGCGTAAGGTAACGTAGCGCGACGTTGCCAATTGTCAAGCTAAAATCTGTTTAATGATAAATGTGTACAAGTCGCTACCGAAATCGTAACGTGGCGTGACGCAGCGTAGAAGTCTGTAGAAAATAGATTTCTACGCAACGTTTCAGATTTTTGACAGTTCGACAGCTTTGTTAGAAGAGAAAAAATTTGTTTAACTTCACATTTTTGTAAATTTTAATACTATATAAGAAAGAATGCAATCTTTTATTGACGAGGAGAAGTAAATAAGCCTACTAGAATAAAATGAGTGCCCTGCACTACGCCGCCTGCACTACGTTGGATTACGATTTCGGTAATCGCTTATCCTCGAGGCAACGTCGCACTACGCTACATCCTGCTGCGCCACCTCACGTTACGCTTGGGTAATCAAGCCTTTATTTATAAGGTTGTGGCACTTGAGAGAAATGCACTCTTTTTTCCGCCTTTGCTTGAACTGTCATTGTTCGTTTCTTTGTTCAATGCATACATTTTCTTGATTTCTTTTCATCCATTCTGATAGTTCGACCGAGCTCGCTCTTAAGTGCCACAACCTTATAAATGAGCCTTGAACAGGGCAGTATGGAAAGAGAGTAAAACTACGAGTATTATTTTTAGTTCTGTTACTATAGTTAAAACTTAAAATCATAACATAAAACATAACTTTCATTAAGAATTGATTTGAGATAAAATTTTTATTAGATTATATGTTTGTAAAAATAGGCTTTTTGATCAATAATGATATATAAAATATAATTTCCTTAAATGTAGAGTGTTGAACGATTTTGTAAGTATTTGTCTTATTGTTATTGTTTAACGTAAAAAATTCTATTGTAATTAAAGATTATACTCATTGTTTAAGTCTTTAAAATTGTGTTTTGTAAGTTTTATTATTTTTGAATTTGTAAATTTTTTTCTTAGATTCAACTTAACATGGTACCCAGAAAATGTTGACAAATAATCAAAGAATAGGTAATTAAAAAAGGGGTCCAATCAAAAGTGAAAGTTTTCTTGAGGTTTTGAATTTACGTTACTCAACTCACTTGTACTCAACTTTCTTTAAATAATTGCCTTGCCCATTGAAGGATATTGCAGTATAGCTAAGTTGCCAGAATTAGAATAATGCATTTTATGTAACGAAAAGGCATTTGCAATGTATCGTTAATTTATATTTTCTGTAAATGTCAAAGATACAGGTGTAACAATAAATAATGTTTAAATTTTTATAAGAATTTGACATCAATTTGTGCAAAAATTGTTTCCTATTATTCCTAAAAGTTAAAAAGACTAACATTTATTTCGATCGGTTTAAAACTAATCGGGTTATTGTATTTTACAAAATTTGCTTACTTCTTTACAAAGTTACCAAAATCACAATGCTTACTTATTTTCTTTTACAAAAATAATGTATTGCAACAGAAACAACAAACAAAAACCTATTTTGGTGTTTCATATTACAGAAGTGACAGAAGAGCGAATGCTGAAAATTCAATAGCATAATAAATTTGCAGCCGATTCCAGTTGTATTAAACTGGTTGGATTTAAAATGAGTCAAGGCTTTTAATTATTGCCTCATAAGGGTATGCTTTTAAACACAATGTGACGTCATTTGTCCCGACTCAAATACCACTAATTCACAATTTCTACAAACTGTGTTTTTATATCTCAATTCGTAATGATTTGTTATAATGGCATCATTTTATTATTTCAACATTTAACCAGTTCATTGCATCGCTATTATTTTAGGTTGATAAAAACAATGATATCGCAGTTGGTATCTTTGCAATCAGACATCGATTAACACTCGTATGTTTTTAATAACTCTATTGTTGACAGTAAGTAGCTCATTTGGGAAACCCAACTGACAGTTGCAGAATAACAGTCATTATTTTTCATTACAGAAATTATTGGAAAAAATGTTAATTTATATGAAGAACCTAATTAAATGTGTGAATTTCACATGAGTATCATATTGTTACGTACACAACATTGCTTATTTTAACTAACAATTAAATTCTACTTCGTAAACAATAACATGTTATTTTGTTTGTAAATGCATGGAATTGTTTCTTTGTTAATTACAATAATTAACTGAATCATAGCTCAATTAAGTAGTATAAAGTGACTCAAATAAGTTTATCACATCACGTGTGGGTTGTAAAATTCTCCTGCCTTTTTTGCAATTCAACTGCAAATCTTATAATATGCATGTTGGGAAAACTTCAAGTTAATATATAAGCAAAAGTAGAGAAAATAATTTTTTAATTATATGAGATTTTTTACTAAATATTATATGATATATCAAGGGGATTCCTTAACCCATTTCTTGTAACTACTAGAACGTGTAAATTTTTCGAACATTTTTTGAATGTGTGCTATTTTCGACCCGCTGACCTCAGAAAAATAATATTTTTTTTGCCACGCCCACAAAAAAATTATGCACAATACGAAAAATTGTACATTGACCAAATTCGTATGCAATAATTTAAGATATAAGAACAAACTTAATTTTAACGGGGATAAGGAACTGTTTTTATTTTATTTCAGTTTTAAGCGTATATAGGTATAGATATATTAATAAATAAGTACTTCATATTCTTCGGGAAGGAATAACACTTATGGTACATCTATAAGAGTTGGCAAATCCATCTATAATTTAGTATTTGTTATTCGTGATTTTTGTATAAACCGGATTTTGGGGGCAAATGTTTATGTCATTTGGTGCACATGAATATCGTTGTTCTGTGGAAAACAGCACATCGCAAATACTTTTTGTTTGGATCTTTTACTACAATATGATGACTTGAAATCCTGGGTACAAAGTTTTCTAGACAAAATCGACTTTGTAATTCAGTTTCTTCAAAACTGTTGTGGCTTTGATTACTTGTAAGTAAAATATCTTGAGATACTTTGACTTTGAACTCTACTTGCGACAAACATTTTCGATTCAACCGTTTTTCTATAAAATAGTTCAGCTCCCAAGCTTTGATGAGTGCAGTATCTAAATATATGGAAATTAGAAACAGCGTTGTCATGAAGGGTCAACCCCTTTCGAATGTGAATAACAAGATTTTTTCTTTTTATTTTTTAGACAGAAGTGAGTAATAAATGAATAACAATGAATAAAAAAATGAATAATGAATAAAAATTTATAATGAATAACAAAAAAATAATGAATAAAAAATTAATAATGAATAAAATATAATAATTGAATATTTTTAAATTTTTGTGAATTGCATTCTTTGTGAATAGAATTCATATGAATGGAAAAATTAATTCAATATTCTGAATGACGAAAATGAATAGTTAAAATGAGTAATGTATTATTTTTTTTTAAAATTTTAAAATAAAAATTTATTTATTATTAAAATAAAAATCAAAAATTTTAATTACATATCAATTTTGCATTCATTGAATGGATTATTTCGTTATTTACTGCTATTCACCTTTTTGCAAATAAAATCAAGTTGAATGCATTCATTTACAGCTCTACAATTAGGTAAGACCTCATCGCAGAAAGTTTCTTCATCAGTCAAAAAGTCCACTTTATCGGGAGGGCATACAGCAATTTTCTTCCTCATTATCGCTTCAATTCTCGATAATATCTAAAAGCTCATTTGCTTTCAGAAAACGACTTCTTGCCATGGTTACTAAAGCCACTTTTCTTTTCAAGCAAAAACAGCTGAAAGATTAATGGTAGATCACGGTTGCACGTTGGTTGCATACATATTTGGCTAATGTACGATTTTTCGACCATCAATTATTGCAATGAAATAAATAAGAGGATTTTTTTTTGGGAATTAAAAATTTTAAGATATAGTTTAGTTTATCGCAAGTAGTAAAAAATATTTTTTTTTATAGAATTATATAATTTTGTATATATTTTAATATTTAAAAAAAAAAACCTTTACAAGTGTTTTTTTTAAATCCAAAAAAATTATGAATATTCAAAAAAGACTTGCATATTATCTATACAATGTTCACAAAAAACATCAGAATTTTTATTCTAAAAAGAACTAGACTAAATTTTTACCCCCAAGTATTTTTAAAATATTTTTGTTGTTGCTTTACGAATAATCATACAAATACAAAAAATGGGTTGAGCAATTTAAGCCCAATTTAAAAGTTTAAAATAGTTGTTATGTGAATGTAATGCTTGGTTATGTCAAACATTTCTATAACATTAAATTAGTTTTAAAAAAATAATCAATAATTATTTTGACATTCGATTGCGGCTAGCCAACGGTAATTGTGTTTTGTCCATCCGCTGATGCAACTGACGCAATTAAAGTACAGTTTTAAATAAAATCAAAACGATTCGTAACTTGTGATGGCGTTAAAAATCTTACGATTTGGTGAAATAATTTCCTCGCCACCGAGAAATCTTTCTAAACTTGGGAAGCCTAGCTTTCGAAGTAAAACTAAATCTGTAAAAAAAATAATAGTTTTAAGCTAAAATGATTATATATTTATTGATATTTCGTTATGTGGCTTACTAAAATAATAATGGTTTATTGTTTTTTTTTTTATTATTCTACACAGATTTTGATATAGTTTCAATAATGCAATATTTAAGTGGGCTTAACAATTCTTTCATTTAGGAAACTGGGAGTCCATTTTTTAATACTTTTCTGAGAACAATACAAATCTGAGTCTAGTATTGGCTCATACGTCATAGTATACGTCAGGATTTGTGGATATACAAAGAAACAAAAAGAATTTTAGACAACTTACGAGGTTATGTATGTAATGCAAAAAAACTTTTTTAAATCTTCTCTACCAACTACATGATTTATTACTGCTACTACAACCATACTGTTGGCCCAGTTGAATAATAAGAGACGAAATATTAAAAAATAATTTTTATTATAGCGCATTCACGCTGAAAATTACATTTAGTTCACTTTTTTTTTTTTTTTTTAGACTGAAGCAACGCTCAGGGGATGCCCCCTATAAATGCGTAAGCATTGTGTTGATTCGGAAGATGGGTGATAGTTAGTTGGAGGATGGATAGATGGAGTAGTGTCGGTGAATATTTGTTTTAAACTTGCACAGCTCAAAACTGCTAGGAAACACGCTCGCAGGGAGACTATTCCACAACTTAACCGTGCGACTAAAGAACGAATTATCACGGTAATGCGATGTTCTATTGGGCATCGATGCAATGGTAAAAGGGTGGGCTTGGACAGCTGCCCGAGTGGACCTGGGAAACACACGAGCTGGTGGCGTCAGGCCATGTATCTCCCTTGAACACTTCCCATGGTAATACCTATACAGTAGGCTTAGGCAACCAACATTGCGTCGATGCCCAAGAGAGTTGAGCGAGGATGAAATACTTTCATCCCCTATCAAATATATCGCACGACGTTGAATTCGATCGAGAAGCTCCAAATAAGATCTTGAAGCCCCTGCCCAAATGTGCGAATTGTACTCCATTTTCGGCCTTATATATGAGGTGTAGATCATGCGAAGATCAGCTGAAGTGAAATATGTTTTGCACCGTTTTAGAAAACCTAGGCACTTGCCCGCTTCTTTCGACACATCGAAAATATGATCATTACTGCAAACTTACATGTGTTAAGTTGGGTCGTGTGATTTGGCCTGTGAGATAATTAGCTAATCAGTTATATAAACTATTTTATTGATATAGATTGCACTCATACCCAACTATTTTCTTAAAAGTATGTTTTGATTTACTAAATAAATTTCTTAGTCTATGCTTGCTATTTACTTATTATCATTTTTAGAATTTTTAGGACACATTTACCTAAGCTTATTTTTTTTTTATCAAATTTAAGTGACTTTTAAAATCTAACAATACAGCATTTGTTCATTACTTTCCATTCTTTGCCTTTGGAGCAAAATATTGCTGTTGTGAATTAAAACAGTAATTAAACAGATATGAGGTAATATTTGCGCACATACATGTATGTATAAAAATTTTCTTTTTTGTAGGAAAAAATTTACTCAATTTAGATTGTGTAGCATTGTGTTTGCATGAGCAAGAATCTCATTCTGTTACTAGCAGAATATTTTAAATTCGATGGAACTGCATTTGTAAATATTTTGCCAGAGCAAAAAGTGTAATTTTACGCGTTGATACAACTTGCTGCTAATGCACTCAAAGAAATATCCTTGGTAAAATTAATACATAACTTTGGTTAATCCCTAACAAAACCAAATTGTCCAATCAATTCAATTTTATCAAATCAAAAGAAACTTTATCCATTTGATTAAAAAGCGCAATAAATTCAATGCGTTGTTTCAAAGAAATTGTTTTTCTAGCTTGAAATATAAGTTTGTTAACTTGATTTTATTTATTTATGAACCTTTTCGGGTAGAAACGTTCATTTTCGGTACTCATAAATGAGCCCCTTTTGTATCATTTGTCGGACTAAAATGCCTCTCAAAAATTAACTTTATTTTGTTCGGAAATGAGTTAAAAAAGAACTCAAATTGTACTTTTTTTTGTTCAGAAAAGACTTAAAAAAAGAACAATAGAAAATTTTTCGGCACTCGGAAATTAACCCTTTTTGAATTAATCGCCGGACGAAAATGCCTCTCAGAAACGAACCTTTTTTTCTTCGGAAATGAGTTCAAAAATTAAACATAGAAAAGTTAATTTTCGGCACACGGAAATGAACATTTTTTGCAATAATCGCCGGGCTGAATTGCCTCTCGAAAACGGACCATTTTTGTTCAGAAATAAGTTAAAAAATTAATTGTTTTGAATTATAAATTTTATTATTGCATAATTTTATTTATTATAACATAGCGATAATTTGTTTAAAAAAGAATTAATATTTATTTTATCATATAGATAATATGCATGTATAGTATTAATATATAGTAAAAGAAAGTAACTATTTTCTATAATAATAGTTAAAAAGAAAGTTCCCAGCAGATTACTTAATGATTGTAATGAATTCATTGATGATTTAATTGAAATTTTAAGCAAAATCTAAATTTAAAGCAAACGCACCTCATTTGTAGCAGTATTTTTAAAATTAATCACTTTATATTTGGACCACAGTAAAACATGTATTTCATAAGTAAAACTATAAGTTTTAAAATAATATGGCAGGTAGCTCAAACATAAAGTGATACATTTAAAAAAAAACAAATTAGTAAAGTTAATTATTGGGGAACTTATTTGTTTACTTTTTTGCATGGAATGTTGTCATGGTTTTCTTTCCTGATCTTAATTTTCGATATAAATGTTGAAACGTTATGACAGACTTGTTGAAAGATGAAAAGGAAAATAGTTTTTCGAACGTGTAGGCAGTACATCCATCTCTCTTCTTATGGCGAGAATCAATTCGCACTGGTGAAAAAGTTTATATGACGTTTGTATGAAGGTAGACATTTTAATTTACTATTATAAAAATATCAACAAAGGTTTAAATTATTCATTTTTGAACTCATTTTTGTTTATAAAAAAGTAATATTCATGATTAATTTCTGAACTCATTTATGAACAAAAAATTTTTTGTTTGCTTCTACTAATATGATAAAAAATATTATTTTTTGAACTCATTTAAGAATGCAAAAATGAAACATTTATGATTCGTTTCGGAACTCATTTATGAACGCATTTATGAACAAAAACGGTTCATTTGCGAGAAATTTTTAGCTTCTAAAATGATTCTAAAATGATTCGACTTAAAATAAGAATTTTGCAAAAGAAATACAGTTTTTATTTATGGGAAAGTTTTCACGAATTTAATCTTCTATAGCAAGCACTTTTAAGCGACAAAATAAAAAATCAAAAAATTAAAAAGAATTAAATTCTATCCAAAAACGTTCACAAAACTCTAACCTTACGCATAACCTTCGCCTATGGTTCAGTGGGTAGATTTGTTATACTGAAGAAATAATTAATGTTATTGATAATCGATTGAGTCAAGTGGAAAAAATTTCCATTTCATAATGATAAAATGGATTATTAATTTAATAAAACCTTTAATCATGACAACTGAAAGAAATTTTTAGTACTTCGGAGGCGTTATTATAACAAACGTAAAGTTGATCTTGTGAAATAAATTTTTCTTGTTTTCAAGTACACCAATTTTGCCATACTGCAATTTCAACATGTGAGGAACTCATACGTTTTTGGCTGAGTTTCTAAATGCATTTATCAATAGCGATGGCAACAAATAGAATTCTTTTCCAATGAATTTGGCAGGAATTTTAGTTATTTGTTTATTTTTATTACATTATTATTTATTTCCATAATTTGTTGAGATTATCCGTGCTATTCATTATTAGTGCTGTTCACACTATAACAATTCACAATGTGAACAGCAATGTTAACAATACTGTGATTTATAATAATGTAAACAGCGCTAATAACGAATAGTATGGATAGTATCAACCATTGTGAATTCCATAATTATATTTATAAGTAATGTGCTTATTATATATAAAATGTAATAAAATCTTTTATATCAGAACAACAAAACATTTTAGTATTATTGATAAAAAATATTTTTTCAACAGAAAAGCCTTTTTCTATTCAACAAACTGTTTTTCATGTTGAAATATTCTATGTTGATATTGTTCATATTGTTTTATCAAATCAGAAATTAAAACGCAATATTCCTGACAAAGGCTTATATCAAATTAAAGCGTCCATTTATCAAATCAACAAGAAAAAAATTTGTAAATATGATTTCAACTTATTACCTTAAAACCAATTGACAAAAGCTCTTGTTGATTGTATATTGACAAAATATTTAACAACTAAACCTAGGAATTAGTCAATATGAACAAATATTTCTTTGAGTGTGGCTGAACGGAAACTGACTACCAATTAAAAAGTTCTATTAATGCCTGAGAATAAGTTATAATTTTCCATAAAAAAACAATAGCGGTCTATTGCAAAGATTTGCGACTTGCAGTTAAGCTACGTTTCAGTTTAAAACGATTTCCTTTTAATGTCATTTTTATTGTTATCATTTTAAAGTTATGACGAAGCATAAAAATGAAAAAAAAAATACTAAAGAGCAGTAACAAGTTAATTAACTACATTATATGAATTTTAATGACAGAACTCGTCATTGTTATATATTGTATTTATCTTAATGGTACGCATGCAAATAATGTATTTCCAATGCATATGCATATGTATTAAGAAAAGCAGCGCCTAAGCACCAAATATCGTTAAATAACCACTATTTATAGTCTTTTTAGACCTGACGCTAAATTACTGAGAATTTTTTTATGATTTTTAGATGACATGATCTGTATATGATATGAAAACATATTCAGTGCCTAAATTTTGATATTTTCATATCCTTCAAGGATTTTCAAGAACCGAAAGTTTGCACTGCAATAATTTTTTTTGCACCAAATGACCTCAAAAAATTTGCTAAAATTGCGCTTCTAGAACTTTAGTAAATGAAAAAACTACTTTCGCCGCGAATTAAAAAAAAAGTTAAATGTGACGCGAGAATTCCGTATAATTATTGTTCTTCAAAAAGATTATTGTTCTTTAGGCTTGTCGTTTTGGCAGGAAATAGATTTTAACATTTTTATTAAAAAATAACAAATTGGCGGACTTCTATCAGAAATTTTTAAAAAAAGCATTTTTTTTTAAATCGTAGAAAAAGATAGGAAGTAATGATGAAAAATTAACAATTCTACTAATTGCGAGAGCCATTGGCGTGTAGAATAACGTTTTGAAATTTCATCCTAATCGTCTCGATAAAATTTTTTAAACACCCAAGCCAATAAAAAAACGTTGTTTCGAGAAAAACGATTTTAAAGTTTTAACAATGTGCCATACCTTTGTATAATCTAGATCACCAGACTACATACTTAAATGAAACTCACCGCTTCAATTTGTTTTACGTAAATTCACATCAAAGATAAGCAAGACACTAGAAGCAATATAATTTCGCATAGAATAAAGTTGGTGTGCAAAAAAAGAGGGTATTTTGAAAAAAGCTATGTAACTTTGGATCCAGTAAAGATTTCTAATAAAATTGTGTTGATTTGAGAAAAGATTGGATTCGATTTGTTTTTAAAAAAAATCAAATATGGGATAGAATTCGTGAAACGTATCACTTTCTTTCGACTATTTTTATTTTTTAATAAAAATACTTTAAATCTAGATCTATTTATTAGCGCAATCATTTCTCAAAAATTTGATTTTAAAAATTTTTTATCTTTAAAGTTATTGGCATTTATAATTTAGTGCATTATTCTGTATCACGAACAAGCACACCAACGATGAGAAAGACACGATAAGCAATACAATTTTGTATGGAAGAAAGTATTGCTTCTCGTGTCTTTCTCATCGTTGGTGTGCTTCTTCGTGATACAGAATAATGCAGTTAGAGTTTTTTTTTGTTTTCTTCTTTATTCTGTATTTTAGTAATCGTTGGAACGATTTTCATGAAATTTGTGTATGTTGTTAAGGGAAAGTTATATTTATTAATTTTTTTTCTGCATCGACTTGAACAATATTTGTTTGTTTAATAAGAAATTGTTTTAAACAAATTGTGATAAGACACATGCGATGTTCTGGAGCATGAAAAAATCTGAACAAAACCACAAGTGTTGCTCAAACCATAAGTAAAAATACAAAAAAATTTCAGAGCGTGTTGCTTTTTAGTTAAGAAGTTATGGCTATTTGGAATCAACGCTTCAAAACGTTTCCTCAAATTTGTTCCGTCGCACAGTGGAAGATAGTGGCCATAAATAGAAAAAAAGTAAAATTTTTGATAATGTAAAATATTTTTTTACTAATCGAAAGTTCAGATAAGGAAAACCAAAAAAATTACTCAGAAATCTTTTAAAGTTTGGTCAGGAAATGGCTTTGAGTTTTAACTTTTTTTATTGAAAAAATTTAGGAATATCACTTGATTTACTGCCTGTAGTTGTGTGTGTTCCACTTTTTTGTTTTTAAGAGAATGGAATTGAAATCAAAGAATTGTAGAAATATTATATGGGGTTGGAATTAATTTTAAAGGTTTTTTTTCGGTTTTTGAGCATTTATTTAGAAACAACGGTACAATGTATATTATTCAAAGTATTGTCCATCGTTAGCTACAACATTTTCCCTTCTTTCTGGCAGCATATGGATTCCGCGCCGGAAGAACGATTCGTCTTTTGAGGCAATCCACGAATCGACCCATTTTTTGGTATCCTCGTAAGAAGTGAAGCGCTGCTCAGCCAAGCCATGCGTCATCGATCTGAATAGGTGGTAGTCGGAAGGGGCTATGTCTGGGCTATAAGGCGGGTGGGGTAGCACATCCCAATTCAGCGCCTCCAACGTTTCCTTGACGGTTCTTGCAACATGTGGCCGTGCGTTGTCATGTTGAAAAACCACTTTGTCGTGTCTTTTGGCATATTCCGGCCGTTTAACCTTTAATGCTCAGCTCAATTGCATCAATTGTTGTTGGTAGCGTTCCCCAGTGATGGTTTCGTTAGGTTTTAGCAGCTCATAGTACACGACACCCTTCTGATCCCACCAAATACACAGCATAAGCTTGGCGCCATGAATATTCGGCTTGGCCCTCGATGTTGATGCATGGCCGGGTGGTCCCCACGATTTTTTTCGCTTAGGATTATCGTAATGGATCCACTTTTCATCGCCAGTGACAATACGATGCAAAAAACTCTTCCTTTTATGCCGTTGAAGCAGTTGTTCGCACATGCAAAATCACCGTTCAACGTCTCTCGGCTTCAACTGGTACGGCACCCAATTTCCTTGCTTTTGAATCATTCCCATGGCCTTCAAGCGTTTGCCGACCGTTGATAAGTCGACTCCCAATGATTCTGACAATTCTTGAAGGGTTTGACACGGGTCTTCATCGAGCAAAGCCTCCAATTCCTCATCTTCAAACTTTTTCGGCTGGCCCGGACGCTCTTTGTCTTCCGTATCAAAATCACCACTTTTAAACCGACGGAACCAGTACTCACAAGTAGAAATCGATGGAGCATAGTCCCCGTAAGCCTCAGTTGTGCTTCAACCGCTTTTTTCTTCAAATGGAAGCACAAAAGTAAACCTTCCCGCAAATTGCGTTTTGCTGGAACGAAAGTCGACATGTTCATAGAGAAAAAAATATATGTTGTTTACACTTCAGTGGAATGACACATACTGAAAAATGAAGCTTAGGCAATGTGCTTTAAAATGAATATAGTCACAGGTGTGCCCGATGCGATCTATTGATAGTTACGCCATCTCTTAGAAAACCTTTAAAACTAATTCCAACGTATATATGAAGTTTTGAAGGTTTTACTATATTGATGAAGTCACTTTGTATAGAAGCAAGGCGTGGTTTTCTTTCAATTCCTCCAAATATCAAACTCGGAGAACATTTGAAGCATTAAAGTTACGCATGTTATGTAGTGAATTAGTTTTTGAGGAACTTATGAAGGTTTTACTACTTTGTCATTTTGTATGGGAGGCAGCCGAAGTTTTCATTAGATTGTGCCAAAATTCAAACCTAGATTTGATATTAAAACATTTATCAAGAAATTGAAGTCATTATATTATATTTTTTTTTGTTATTTGAAGATATTTTACCCTTTTTGTAAAGTCACTTTGTACGGGAAGTTGGCGCGGTTTTCATCTGATTTCGCTCATTTTCATACTAAAAGGGAATATTAAATATCAAAGCTCATATGCAAAATTTCAAGTCCATATATTAACTTTTTGTTTTTTTGAAATTTAAAGATATTTTACTGTTTTGATAAAGTCACTTTGTATGAGAGCTAGGCGTAGTTTTCATACGATTTTACATATTTTCGAACTTAACTTGTATATTTTAGATACAAGCTTAAGTATCAAATTTCATAACGATAGCTTCAAAATTACGGCTGCAATCGTGATCACAGACAGACAGATGGACAAACATGCAGATGGACAGATTGACATAGATAAATCGACTGATGCTGATCAAGAATATATATACTTTTCTATACCTACCACGCCTTCTTATGGCGCTACAAGCGGAGTGACAAACAAATTCGTATGGAAGGTGGGCATGTCTGTGGGCGGATTTTATCCAAACCTATATATATTTCTTATTTAAATATACAAAGCATTCATAAGAAATTTTAAAGCTCCAGGTTTATTTTTACTATTTTGAAAAAATTCGTATGGAAGGTGGGCGTGTCTGTGGTCGAATTTGATTCAAACTTTTATATATTTCATATTTAACTCTACAAAGCACTCATATAAAATTTCAAAGCTGTAGGTTTATTTCCACTATTTATGGCCAAAACTTGTTTGAAGTCCTGAAGTCCATGAAGTCATGAAAATGTGTTTCATTACATTTTTTATTTTTATTTCATAGCCAATTGTCTATTTCTCAATTCCTTATTGCCAAAAATTTTTAAAATAGATCAGTTTTTTTATAAAAATCTCTAAATTTACAAAATATTTTCCTTGCTTATATAACCAAAAAGAGTTACATCCGCAATAAATGTTATGAAGATTTCGTAAGTAGATTTAGAAATATTTTGATTAAGTAATACAACTGTAGTATTTACGTAAGCTTATGCAGTGAATTTTTTCAGGTTTGACTAAAATTTTAAAATATATTAATTATTCTTAAAGAGTGCGTAAATATTACTTATTTTAAAATTTAAATATACATATTTTTACTAGCTAAGCCTTGCTAACGTTTCCAGTTTATAAATTGTAAAGAATGGAGCTTAAGTTTTATAAAAATTTAAAAACGAGAATCCAACTCGTCCCAATTGCAAAGTTTTAGCGTCACGTGCTTATATTAAATTCAGGATTCAGAATCAAACCTTGCAGGAAGGTTTTGGAATGTGTTAAGAAAATGTATGGAACCCACAACCCAGAAATATATTTATGCATTTTTGAATTTTTCATTTTTTCATTTTGAATTCACGTTTTGAATTAAAAAAAAAATTTTTTTTAGATTATTCATATAATTTAATGTTGTGGATTGGTGTCAATGCGGTGTGAGATCCGGTCAAAAATATCTCCCTTAGAATGCGGGAAGCATTTCTAGAATAACGAAACTTTAATTTTTAATTGTTGCGGGTTTTCAACCTCCAAAGTTGAAAAAATGGCCTAAAAGTCTTGTTTGTTTTTTCCAGTTTTCCAACAAAACAAAAATATTGTTTAATTAATATTATTAACATTGGCAAATTTTTGTATTCTTATTTGAAAAGTTGAAACTTGGGGGCTCAAATGTAATTAATGCGATTTCATATAAAAAAACGAGACCTCATATTATTAAATTTTCTTAACAAATAAGAATATTTGCTTTTGCAAAAAATATTACATGAAAAAAATATAAAATGACATTTGGAAATATTTCGAGCATGACACGAGAAAGATTTTTACCCCATATTTAAAATATGGATTTTCCTATGTGTAATTAGTACCAAAAATCTCAGAAAATAGAATTATATAGGCTACATTTCCTTTATGCTCATTCTAGACCCTTTTTTGTCTTGCCCCGCCCCCCTAGAAGAAATCCTGCTGACGCCCATGATCTAATCCAAACACCTTCGTTATGTTATTTGGTTCATTTAATATTATGTATTAATTGAAGCTATGTTGCAGAATATGACAAGAATATATGAAAAGGATTGTGCATTAGCTATCCTACATATTCTGTTGTGAATGCGTGAAGCTATGATATATCAGATCACAATGATCGATCAAAAGCATTGGGCATGTTCAGAAATGCATCACGATTTTGCGTGAATTTTTTGATGCGAATGAAGAGTTACGCTTGAAAATTACTTTTTAGAATGTTTGACGTTTGCAGTTCTGAAAAGTGGGCCTTTTTTGAACATTTTGTTTATGCTAAAAGCAGTTTGCGCATCATGATGCATTTCCGAACAAACCCATTGTGCATTA
Source organism: Dichetophora obliterata (assembly GCA_963920525.1). Classification (NCBI taxonomy): domain Eukaryota; kingdom Metazoa; phylum Arthropoda; class Insecta; order Diptera; family Sciomyzidae; genus Dichetophora; species Dichetophora obliterata. The sequence goes on from OY986437.1 coordinate 117,132,927, forward strand.
GCTATCCAAACAACAAAAGTAGCAAGTTTCCATTGAACGGGTTGAAAATTATCACAAGATGCCAATTGTTTTAGGTGAAGATTTTAATGCGAATTCAGACATGAATGTTCATAGGCACTTCAGGCAAGACCGGTGGTCTAGCGCTCGAAAATTTTAGTTATTTTTAGGATTTTTTTTTAAAAAGTTAAAATATTGAACAACGATATTTAAACTTTTAAGGTTCATATAAAAAAAATATTTTTTTTAATTTAAAAAATTGTTGATCTGGTCCAAAATGGCGCTCAATTTGACGCTTTTAAGGAAAAGGGGCATGGGCGGTATTGTAGATTTTTACTTTTCTATTTATCTGAAAAATAAAAACCAAGAATATTTTTAATCACTATGAGTGAGCTTTGGCTGGCTGGAGAAAAAAAAAAACAATAAAAATTGACAGAATGACGCGCTTTTGATAATTAAGTTTTTAAAACAGCTTGTTTTCTACCGGTTATTAAGTGTAAAATATGCGATGTTTTTGAAATAAAACTTTGATTCTAGTTCCAGCGATAGCCACTGATGGTATCAATAGCATATTTCAATTTCAGATGATTCAGATGATGAAACACTGTAGCTCGACACCTACTAAAACGGATGTAGAAATGAAAATAACATCAGAAAGACTATTCTTTTGAAATATAAAAAAAATCAATTTGATAAAAATTGTAGGCCTCAAATAATGCCGTTTTGATATATTTATTAATTAATGGAAAATAATAAAGTAAGGTAATAAAATTTACTGGTGGAAATAGTTTTTTTTTAGTTGACATTATGGCATTAAAAATTTTTTTATGAAAAAAAACCATTACATTATCAAACTTATGGAATTGCGAAAAAGCTTCGCTTCTCTCGTGTGTCCAGCGACGCATTTGTTTTTTTTTTTTTATTCAAAGGTATTAGGCAAAAAAATAAATTACTGAAAATTTCAGACAGCTGTCATCAAGTGAAAATAATATCAGAAATTACCGATATTAAAATATAACTTATTCAACGGCTTAGAATTATGTTGCAGGCAATTTCTTGTGGGCAAAGCTTGGATTCGAATATGTTTAATGAAGATACATATAAAACCGCTGAAATATGCACTGAGAAAACGAAAAATCAAAAACGCACATTTTAAAAACGTTTAGTAAAATTAATATTTTGAAAAATCTTTTACGCGATACAAAATTAAAACGCACATTTTTAAATAGAAAAGTAAAACAAAACGTTTTTAAAACAACTACGAACATTTTACCATGACATAGTAAAATTCACATACTTTGTTTCAAAACACTTGTTAATAACGAATTGTTTGTTATATATGTTTCATTGACTTATGTATTTGATATTTGTTCAGAAAATAAAATATTTTTCACTCTCGATTTCATCACTCTGCAGTTTGCCTGCAAGAAAGTAATGAAGGAGTTTGAGTTGGAGCATTTGCTGCCACAACTAAAAGGTTAGTATTTTAAATAAAATGAATAATATCTGACAAAATTCTATTTTTTTTATAGACGCTGGGATACAGTATAATTATCTAAAAAATTTTAATGAGATGAACATAGCTGATGATAAAATAACTAATATAAAACTGTAATTTTGAAAACCAATAAAGCTTTTTTTAATTAATAGAGGAAATGCGGATTTCTGTAAATTTTTTGAATTAATCGGAAATAATGAACATTTTTGTTTTCAAAATATAAACAATTGTTGTACCATTGCATTTTGAAATGTTTATTGTTACAAACCGAACGAATATTTTAGAATCTAGTTTTAAAATTATCGTTTTTAAAATGAAAATAAAGGTTTCACATTTGAAAATATTTATTATTTAAAAATATCAATTGTTAAAAATCAAACGAACATTTTAGAATCTCATTTTAAAATGTAAGTTTTTAAAATAAAAATAAACGTTAGAAGTGCAAAATCTGGGTTAAACGTTTTTAAAAGTAGCTCGTTTCTGCCACTTTTGAAAATGTTGCATTTTACAATCTGTCCAAAACATTTTATTACACGTAAAACAGATAATAGAATCTAGTAACAAAGATTTAAAAACTATATATTAAAATAGTCCAGAAAATGTATTTGAATTGCAACAAAAACGGATGTAATCAGTGTTGCCAGCTACTGCTGATCAAAATCCGCAAAATTTGCAAAAAACAGGCTAATTAATCTTTTTTTACTTTCAATAACGTAGTTTATGACAAAATATTAATGCTTATAATTACAAAAAAGATCAATTCAAGTTCCAATTAAAAAACTAAAATTATGTACTACTTTAAATCAACCCATTCTTCATAAATTTTCTTGTTGACATCGATTGCATTCGACCCAATCAACATTGAATATGATCGGGTATATTATAGTCGTGGCAGCACTTCTGGTGCCTTATAAAGTCGTATCTTGAAAGTTAAAAATATTATTATTATACTTTACAATATTGAGCTGACTAAGCGCTCGTTTAACATCAGCATTTAACCAAGGCAAAGATAATAGGTGCAGTGAAAAGTTTGACAGTTCTTCAAGTTCATCCTTATATTCAAGTTCATCAAACTAAAAAATCATTTGTATTAGATACATTGTTTTTTTAAAGAGGTTAATTTTTTTATACTGATATAATATTTCCGATACATGGTCATCGCTGCAATCACAAGTTTTTAAAAAGGCAAAATATCTTCTTTTACTGCTTTTTAAAACATTTTTAACGGAGAAGTGCTAAAAAATCTTCAAAATTAAAAATAATTAAGCTAAATTTCATTAATAATTAAATGAAAAATTCGCTAAAAACTCCGCCAGCAGATTTTTGATAATATATACCACAAAATGAATTAAAAATCCGCATATTTGGCTGAAAATTTGCTGATCTGGCAACATTGGAAGTAATTTATGTAATATTAATTCCATTTTACAATACATAATACGTTTATTTATTATTTTTCTTACTTTTGGTTTTTTAAGGATATCACAATTATGAATTTCGTATCTAGCTGAGATTTGGTAAAAAAATTTTGTTCTTGGTGGGACTTCCACAAAAACGGCCAGACTGTGATAATATTCTGTATTGTTGTTTAAAATAATGATAGTTTCAATCTATTTTCAAATACAGTCTTTAAATGTTATATCGTATTCGTAAAATTGCGAATTACGCATTTTTTTGGCGTAATATTTTATGTTGCTTATATATAGCGGTTAAAGGGTGAAATCTAAAAAAGGGGGCTTACGCAACTTTTAGCAATGTCATTACTAATTATAACGGTTAGGTTAAGGTCAAAAACTTGTTATAATAAAATATGAACTGTATTTGAAAACACTTGTTAACGAACAAAATAAGTATGTTACTCTTTTATGTGTATCTAGAAAAAATATTGAAAATAAATTTTCATTCGTTCGATATCTTTCATAGAAACAAGCAAGTCTTTTTTTGTACTCTGCTATAGGTTATGGTCCCTTCATAGCTTCAGAGTTTTAATAATTTAAACACAAGGATTCGCAAGCAGTTCAATTCAGAATGAATGTAATTTCAAGCGTGAGTCAGATGGAAAAACTCGTGGGCTCCGAGAATTGGTCCACATGGAGTTTTGCAATGAAAACACACCTCGAGCTGGACGGCGCATGGCACTGCGTTGAGCCTCAGGAAGGCGTTACTGTGGATGCTTCAAAGGACAACAGCACACGGTGCAAAATTATTTTGGCTTTGGACAAAAGTTTGTATGTGCATGTTAAAGAAGCTCAAACGTCGAAGGCGGTTTGGAATGCTCTCAGAGGGTTGTTTCAAGATTCTGGCTTAGATCGAAGGATCGGATTGTTGCAGAAACTATGTTCAGTGCAGCTGAGCAAATGCTCATCTGTGGAAGACTACGTAAATCAAATCATGTCGACCGGCCAGAAGCTGAACGAAATTGGCTTTCATGTCAATGATGAATGGCTAGGAAGCTTACTTCTTAAAGGACTTCCTGATAGCTACAGACCTATGATAATGACCATAGGCAGCAGCGGTAAGCCTTTGTCTGCAGACCATATTAAAATGAAATTATTGCAGGATGTTTGTATGGAGTCATCAACATCGAATTCGGCATTGATAACAAAGAGTGGCAATAAGTTTCGTAGCAAAAAGTCGCAGAGCAGCAAGGGCCACAAGGACAAAGTGCGATGCTTCAATTGTGAAGGCATTGGTCACTTTGCAACAGAATGTCCATCGAAGAAAAAGGAGAAGCAGCAAAACAATAGCAAGTTTTCTATGTTTTCTGCATATCGCTCAGTTGGACCGACAGATGACTGGTTTATCGACAGTGGCGCAACAGATCATATGACGGCAAACGCAACGAATTTTCCCAAGATTCAGGCTTTTAGTGGGGAAATTAAGACAGCAGATGATAACACAATGAAAGCTGTAGGTAAAGGGGACATCTCGTTGATGGTTGCCACTCCTAGAGGTGCAAAGTGCGTAGATGTGCATGACGTGTTGCACGTACCTGAGTTGGGGGTTAACCTACTATCAATCAAGAAAATTGTTGATCACAGGAATAAAGTAATATTCGATCACAAAGGATGTCGTGTATTAAGTTCAGAAGGAAAAATCATCGCTACAGCAAGCGAAAGAGATGGGCTTTTTAAGTTAGACGTCGCAGCAAACCAGAACGCATTCTTATCAAAGAGTGCTGATTTTGACACTTGGCATCGTCGTTACGGACACTTGGGTGCAGAGAACATCAAGTTGCTGTCTAAAGGATACGTCGATGGAGTAGTTCTAAAAAATCAGTCGTTGACAGATTGTATGTCCTGTGCAGAGGGAAAACAGCATCGCGTCAGTTTTCCAGCAGAAGGGTCAAGAGCAACGAAGGTGTTGGACATCATTCATTCGGATGTGTGTGGCCCGATGGAGGAGAAGTCTATCGGTGGAAGCCGTTATTTCGTCACGTTCATAGACGATTATTCAAGGAAAGTATATGTTTATTTCATGAAAACAAAAGTTTCTGTTTTAAGTTGCTTTCGAGATTTTAAATCGGTTGTAGAGAACAATCAAAGCTCAAAAATTAAGGTGTTACGCACTGACAACGGCGGAGAATACTCAAGCAAAGCAATGGAAAGAGAGCTTAAGCAGTATGGCATAGTTCATCAAACTTCAGTACCATACACACCAGAACAGAATGGTCTAGCGGAGAGAATGAATCGTAATCTACTGGAGAAAGCACGAGCAATGATGGCTTATGCAAGTTTACCAAAGATTTTCTGGGCAGAAGCTGTGATGTCTGCCAGTTATATCATCAATCGCTCTCCACACAAGAAGCTAGAGAAGACGCCTGAGGAATTATGGTCAGGACGCAAACCGAATGTAAGTTATTTTAGAATATTTGGTTGTACGGCAATGTCACATATTCCAAAAGAAAAACGGCGCAAACTTGATCCTAAGTCCGATAAGTGTATCTTTGTCGGATACTCAGAGACAACGAAAGGTTTTCGACTCTATAGTTTGGCTAGAAGAGAAGTTTTTCTTAGCCGCGACGTAATCTATATATATAAAAATGGATGTATGTATGTGGGTATGTGGGGATGTGGGTATGTGGGTATGTGGGTATGTGGGTATGTGGCTATATCACATATAGACTCCAAAACCGCTGAACCGATCTTTATGAAATTTTCAGGGAAAATGGAGCCACATATTGAGAGTGTTCCTGTGAGGTTTGGTATTTATTCGACGAGGGGGCGTGGTACCTCCCATACAAGCCAAATTAACGCTATCGATCACAAACCAAAAAAAGAATATATTAAGACGGTTTCAATCGTAAAAAACTAAGATTTGGTAATTTTGTTCAGATGGTTACTGTCGGTAACTGTACGAAAAATGGGCGTGGTCGTAATATAAATACGCCCACTTTTTCGAAATCATGGCAATTCCGGAGTTTTACACATTTTTACAGTGAAACTTGCTGTGTAGGTGATCTAAGAGACGGTCACTATATGTAAATGTTTTCACGCCCACTTTTACCGCCCACAAATCAATATCTATATATATAAAAAGCAAAACGAAGTGAGTTTGGCTGTGTGATGTCTATAGACTCCAAAACTACTGAACCGATTGACCTGAAATTTTGGTAGTCGATTTGTTTCAGGTACGAGATGGTTTATTAAAAAATTTGCCACACCCCCTTTTTACTGCCCCCAAATCAATAAAAATGTTATATTTCAGTCGCTTTGTGTCGTATAAGGCTAAAATTTGGTAATTTAGTATGTACGGTTACTGTCGACAACTGTACTAAAAATAGGTTTCCACGCCCCCTTTTACCGCCCACAAATAAATAAAAATGGTTTATTTCAGATGGTTTTGGTCGTATAAGACTTAAATTTGGTACTTTGGTTTGTGTAGTTACTGACAGTAACTGTACGAAAAGTTGGTTTCCACAAAATGCTATATTTCAAGCAGTTTTGACCGTATGAGACTAACATGTGATACCTAAGTTTGTATGGTTACTTTCGGCAACTGTACTAAAAAAAAGCGTAAGCTATATAGCCACACCGACTTTTTGAGAAATCATTAAAATTGACTACTGGGTCGATTGAGCTAAAATGTTGGCTTAGTTTGTACAGTTACTGTCAGCAACTGAACTAAAAATTGGTTTCCACGCCCCCTTTTACCGCCCACAAACCAATAAAAACGTTTTATTTCAACGGTTTGGGTCGTTTTAGACAAACATTTTGTAATTCAGTTCATATGGTTACTCTCGGCAAATGCACTAAAAATAGGCCGGTCCCACTTTAGTTAAACTCACTTGAGTTAGCGTCGAGTGAAGCAAAGTGTGCCAGGCTTAACCTAAATTGAGCTGAAATTTGAACATTCGATTTGTTTCGATTACGAGATGGCTCTAGGGAAATATTTTGCAGCACCCCTTTTTACCGCTTGCAAAACAACAAAAATGTTATATTTCGCACGGTTTTGATCGTATTAGACTAAAATTTGGTTATTTAGTTCATATGATTACTTTCGGCAGCTATTCGACATTTTCGTATATGGCAGTAAGGTGGTCTATGGCAGAACAACGTCTGCCGAGGAGAGTGAGTGTTCCTGCGAGGTTTGGTAACGTTTGGACGAGGGGGCGTGGTACCTCCCATACAAGCCAAATTTGCGCTATCGACCACAAACCAAATAAAGGATATATATCAGACGGTTTCGATCGTAAAAAACTAAGATTTAGTAATTTTGTTCAGATGGTTACCGTCAGTAACTGTACAAAAAATGTGCGTGGTCGCAATATATATACGCCCACTTTTTCGAAATCATGGCAATTCCGGAGTTCTACACATTTTTATAGTGAAACTTGCTGTGTAGGTGCTCCAAGAGGCAGTCACGATACATTCATGTTTTCAAGCCCACTTTTACCGCCCAAAAATCAATATCTGTATATATAAAAATGAATCGTGATTTGTTCGGATGCTTAAAACTTGAAAACGACTGAACCAAATTGGATACTTCTTTCTACTGGCTTAGGAAAAATATAATGCCACACCCCCTTTTGTCGCCCACAAATCAATAAAAATGCTGTATTTAAGACGGTTTTGGTCGTATTAAATTAAAATTTGGTAAATAAGTTCGTATAATAACTATCATTAACTTTGATAAAAATGGGCGTGGTCACACTTCATCTACGCTTACTTTTAAGAAAATATCAAAATACTTCGAAACTATTGGTCCGATTGAGCTCAAATTTTGTAAGTACGCTTTGCTTTGAGTACGAGATGGTTTAAGAGAAAAAACCACACCCCTTTTACCTCCCACATATATATAAAAAATTGTTGTTATCGAATAGCTTTAGAGTTAGGGGTCGCACAGCTTAGAAATTCGGTATTCGACCACAATTTAGACGTACCGTTTCAGTGATGAAATTTTATGGGAGTGGACAAGGGGGAGGGGGACCTCCCATACAACCCAAATTTGTGATATCGAATAGCTTTGAAGTTATAGGAAATCAGCTTTGGAATTCAGTTTTTGACCTCAATTTACACATGCAGTTTCAATGGTTTTATTTTATGGGCGTTGGACAGGGAGGCGTGACATCTCCCTTACAACCCAAATTTGCGATATCGAATTGCTTTGAAGTTATAGGTTGACAGCGTGAGAATTCGGTATTCGACCTACATTTATGCATGCACTTTCATTCCTCTACATTTTATGAGCGTAGGGCAAAGGGGAGTGGCACTTCCCATGCAACCCAACTTTGTGCTATCAAATAGCTTTGGAGTTGTAGGTCGCACAACGCCGGAATTCAGTATTCGATTTCAATGTACACATGCAGTTTCATTGATTCAATTTTATGTTCATTGGTAAGAGAGGCGTGGCACCTCCCATATAACGTAAATTTGCGATATCAAATATCAACGTCAGAATTCAGTATTCGGCCCCAATTTATGCATGAAGTTTCATTAATTACATTTTATAAGCGTTGATCAAGGGGGAGTGGCACCTCCCATACAACGAAAATTTGTGATATCGAAAAGGGGGAATGAAACCGCCTATTTAACCCAAATTAGAGATATCAAATAGCTTTGAGGATATAGGTCTCACAGCTTTGGAATTCAGTATTGGACCTCAATGTACACATGCAGTTTCATTGATTACATTTTATGAGCGTTTATCAAGGGGGAGTAGCACCTCCCATGCAACGAAAATTTGTGATATCGAATAGCTTTGGAGTTCAAGGTCTCACATCATCGGAACTCAGTATTCGACCAAAATTTACGCTTGCAGATTTTACTGATAAAATTTTTTAGAGTTTGTTGGGGGGGCGTGACACCTCCAATTTAACCCAAATTTGCGATATCGAATAGCTTTGGAGTTATAGGTAACTCAGCCTCGGAACTCAGTATTCGACCTCAATTTACACATGCAGTTTCATTGGTAAAAGGGCGTAAGGAAAAGGGCAGTGGTACCTCCCATACAACCCAAATAGTTTTGTAGTTATATGTCGCACAGTTTTGGAATTCGGTATTCAACCTCCATGTACACATGCAGTTTAATTGATTACATTCTATGAGCGGTGATCAAGAAGGCGTGGCACTTCCTATACAACCCAAATTTGTTATATCGAATAGCTTTGTGGATATAGGTCGCACAGTCTCGGAATTCAGTATTCTACCTGAATTTAGATATGCTGTTTAACTGATAACATTTTATGGGCGTTTGACAAGGGAGAGAGGCAGCAACGCGCCGGGTTTCAGCTAGTTTTTCATGAAAATGAGTTTCATCATGCAAAAACTGATAGCCAAACAGTCTCTTTGTCTTGTCCAACTTATACTCTTGTAGTGGAGACAAGAGAAAAAGAGAATACTGGAAGCGCAGATATTGGTAGTGACTTTGAGTCATGTTCTTCTATGGTTCAGAATGATAATGAAGTGGGGGATGAAGAAACTTCCGCAGATCAAAATTTAGATAATCCGAAGGTAATATCGATTCCAACATTGGCAAGCGAAATAAATGAGCCAGCTGGAAGTTTACGCAGAAGCGAAAGGTTATCTAAGAAAAACAAAGTTGTTTATTGTGCAAAGAATGTACAATTCACTGAAGACCCAATAAGCGTTGAAGATGCTATGTCCAGAAGTGACAGAGAACGATGGGTGGAGGCCATGAATTCCGAGATAAATTCTTTGATTGAGAATGACACCTGGGTTAGCATAGAGAAGCCAGCAGGCGTCAATATAATTAAAACTAAATGGGTTTTTAAGTTGAAGCGAGAACAAGAGAATATCATACGTTATAAGGCCAGATTAGTTGTAAAAGGATTTACACAGAAGAAGGGAATAGATTACGAGGAAACTTATTCGCCTGTGGTACGATATTCTTCGATAAGATATCTAATGGCTCTGGCAGTCAAGTATGACTTAAAAATACAGCAAATGGATGCTGTTACAGCATTTCTTCAGGGAGCACTCAGCGAGGATATTTATGTGGAAAAGCCGAAAGGAATTCAAATTGGATTGCCTGGACAAGTATTGAAGCTAAAAAAGGCAGTATATGGATTGAAGCAGTCAAGTTTAGTTTGGAATTTGAAACTTGACAAGGCTTTGCAATCGTTTGGATTAAAGAGATCCAAGGTGGACCCTTGCATTTACTATCATAGAAATAGTCGCAAATTGACATTTTTGGCCATATACGTTGATGATATTTTGATGTTTAGCAATGAAAATGAGTATTGCGAAGATTTAAAAGAAAAATTGATGAGCGAGTTCAAAATGAAATTTTTGGGTGAAGCAAAGCAGTGCTTGGGGATACGAATAACTCGTGATGAAGGTAATATATATTTAGATCAAGAAGGTTATTTGACAGAAGTTCTCAACAAATTTAATATGATGGAGTGCAATCCAATTTCAACCCCGATTGATACTAATGTAAAGCTGTCAAAGGACATGTCACCAAAAACAAGAACTGAGCAAGTAGATATGGAAAAAGTTCCATACCAACAAGCTATTGGAAGTCTGATGTTCGCTGCCCAAGGAACTCGTCCTGACATTTCTTTTGCGGTAAACAGATTGAGCAAGTATAACAACAATCCAGGAAAGGAACATTGGGCAGCTGTCAAGAGGTTGTTAAGATATGTTAAAGGTAGTGTATCAGCAAAATTGAAGTTTAGCAAAGACGGTAATAGAGAGTTCTTGGTTTATTCGGATTCTGACTGGGCCAGTGATTCTGATGAGCGACGGTCCGTTACCGGATATGTAATTGTCATGCAGGGTGGAGCTATTGCGTGGGAAACAAAACATCAACCAACTGTAGCACTATCCACAACTGAAGCAGAGTATATGGCTTTATCTGCAACAACTCAAGAAGTACTGTGGTTTCGAGGCTTAGAAGAAGAAATCAATCCTGACAAGAACAATGGAGCTACAACAGTATATTGCGACAATCAGAGTGCAATTCATTTAGCATCCACGAGTAAATATTTAGCAAGGTCGAAACACATTGATGTACGTCATCATTTTATTCGGGAAAAGAAAGAAATTAACGTCGTAGATTTCATTGGTATTGGAACGGATAAAATGGTTGCAGATAATCTAACAAAGGCAGTTCCAACAAAAAAGCATTTGTATTGTTCAAATAAGATGGGTTTAGTTTATAAATAAATTTTGTTCGAGTGGGGGTGTTATAATAAAATATGAACTGTATTTGAAAACACTTGTTAACGAACAAAATAAGTATGTTACTCTTTTATGTGTATCTAGAAAAAATATTGAAAATAAATTTTCATTCGTTCGATATCTTTCATAGAAACAAGCAAGTCTTTTTTTGTACTCTGCTATAAAACTGGTCCACATAGACCAGATATTTGGTCTGTTGTGATACCATAGGGGATCTACTCCTTCTCTCCTAAGTTTTGTCGTGAAACCACCCTGAACTAATAAAAAAAAGCAGTAGACGCTTATTGTCTACCTCCTCAAGATCCCTGAGATCATCTAAAAAGAGGCTACCTAGATGCTTCTGTCTTCTGCGGGCTAAAGCGGGACATGAACAGAGGAGATGCGATACCGACTCCTCCTCTTCCTCATCCCTGCAACTCCTGCAAAAGTCATTCGCATGAGCCCCTATTGTAAGGGCATGCATACCTATAAGACAGTGTCCTGTTACAACGCCTATCAGAATGGAGAGTTCTTTCCTCGCCATTTGAGTGAGCTTCATCGTTCGTTTTTCAATAAACCTAGGTCACATCTGTCTAGCTGTGTTAGAGGTGGTGCTATGCCTCCACCTGAAATTAGCCAATTGCATGTCGCAAGTGGCATGCCTAATATTCCTATTTCCGGCAGCAGTGTTCCTAGCGAGCTCATCCGCTCTACAATTTCCAGGAATGTCCGACACCTGCAAGGGATTTAATCGTTGCTTGGCTGTCCGTAAAAATGTAGATATCTTTAGTAGAAATCTGACTATACCTCAGCCATTCCACAGCTCTATTTATAACCATTATTTCAGCCTGGAAGAAGCTGCAATGATCTGGCAGTCTATATGAGAATCTGCACTCACGGAACTGGCGATGCTATCAAAATATATCTTCTTCTAGCCGTAATATTACGGTTCTTAAAAAATTTAATATATGAGGCTGTGACAACTTCCATAATGGCTGCTAGATTCCAGTTTAAAAGCTGCTATTTCGGTTTTGACAACCTCACTTTGACAGCGAAGTTGTAAGAACTTACAATGGTGAGAGGAGTTCGGTTTTGATAGCCGAATCGTGGAGGGGTCATAACAGCGCCTTTTGTGGCTGCTATAAATCGTGGTATTGACAAATCGTGGAAAAAGGTTTTGTGATGAAATTATGAAAGTTAACTTTTGTTTTTTTCAGTTTTTGTTTTAATATAACGCAGTTTCTTTCATTTCTCTTCACTGTTTGTGAAAAATTAGGTACTTATAAAACTGCCACAATTTTGCTCAAAAACAAAAGTTTTCATTCACAACTTCTTGAGAATTATTCCCGATTAATTGATAGCTTATCGTATTTTATTTGTACTTACAGTGTGTTTTATCCAGTTTAAATTATTTCAAGTGTTTATAAATACTGATTTATTAAAACTTTATATATAATTTTTTGCTTTTTGCCAACAAGCACACTGAAATGACAAAACTAAAATAGGGTTATTCGTCTTTTGTGGTTTTAGTATCCGCAGTAAAAGCGTGAAAACCGTATTGAGGCTACAATAGCCGTATAAAAGTTACTCAAGACGCAATAATTGAAAATAAGTTGCAGTAGCCACAATACTGAATGTATCACAACTGTAACCACAGCTTTTATTTGCGAAAGACGCTGAAAAAATTTGTCGTTTTTGTATTGTGATTCTTGCAGATTCAATTAGGGTTATGAGAGCTCTCATAAAGTTCTTGTAAAAAACTTTCAGCCAAAGCAACTTCTTTTCATATATAATAACTCTAGTATGGCTATTACAGTCTCAACTTTTTCATGGCAGCCGTATACGAAATTCAATAATTCCCTGAGTGTGATGTCCAGATCTGTTAAAAAGACTCCTCCCCCAACTTTACTGCCAAGTTTTGAGCCGACAGTAAAAATATGAGCGCTAACCTGGTTTAGCGACAGTAACCCGTCCCATTCTACTCTGATTGGGATAACTGTGTAAAAGCCGTTCTCGAATGAGGGAGTGGCAATAGTGTAATCGATGCTGCTGGGAACTGCTCCTGCAAGATCGATAATGGAGGAATGACCTGTACGAGTGTAAGACCACTGCGAGGTTGCTCTTAGGCGGATGGCGGTTTCCTGCGCCATCCTTTTTTCCATAATATCAAGGGGTATTAATCAAAGAACCGCATTTAGCGCTTCCGATGACCTAAGCGCTCCGCTGATATATACGACCACTAATTATAATAGAAAGAGGAAAAGTGCAATATTCCTGCAAAATACTTTTCATGTGCACTTAACGGAAGAAATGAAATAAGTTATATATTAGATTTTTTAAATTTTTTAAAACTTAAAAATTTTTTTCTTCCAAAATTTCATATTAAATAAAGTTATTAAATAAGATAACCGTTTGCGTCGACTTTTCTGAATTAAAAGGTAAATAATTTTTTCCAGAAAACATCACTTTATTAGCCAGTGTGCGTCGCCTCATTACTCAACGCTTCATAACGTTTGATGATGCTAAGTGAGCGAGCTAGCATTAATGATATGAAGTATTGAGTAATGAGGCGATGGAACAAATTTGAAATGAAGAGTTGAGTTCAAATAGCCATAACTTCTGAACTAAAAAACACCGCACTTTGAAATTTATCTCTGTGCAAAAATGTAACGAATATAGGTGTAAAAGAATAAAAAATGTACTCTATTTATTGTTTTGAAACTTTAAACTATTATAATAGTTAATAAGAAATAGATCTGTCAAGTTTTTAATCTCTATTTCTGATCGGAAAAATAAAAGTGAAATTTTAACTTATATTTTTGATCGAAAAAATAACAGTCATATTTAACTTTTGTTTTTGATAAAAAAATAAAAGTCAAATTTTAACTCATATATTTGATCGAAAAACTAAAAGTCAAATTTTAACTTTTATTTTTGATCGATATAAAATCAGTTAAAAAAAATTTACGATTATTTGTTGACTTTTTTGAAAAAAATCATAACCGTTCTCATAACCGGTCCCAGCATAAAATTTCTTTATTGTTATTCATTACACATCCATATAATAAAAAATGTTTTAATTTTATATTGTAAGAGTATTAAGAGCTGATTAAATTATGAAAAACCACTTCTATTTTCTGTAACATAACGCATCCGTTTTTGCTTGCTTAAATTTTTGGACCATTATTTCGATCGCTTCCAACTTTTACACTAAATATTAGAGTACTATTCAAAAAATTAAACAGTACAAACAAAGTTTAAATTTTCCTTGCTTTTCTTAATTTTGAGCAACATACGAAGGCATACGAACGTTACATGTCCATATTATAGAAATATTTGGTTTGATCCCCAAGCCCGAAAGTGTGGCTGTGTTAATGCCTCATTATCATTACATTTAGACAAATCAAGGCTTATAAGAACAACATCGCTTCAGTACATCGCAACATTATACAGCTAATTCGTTCAGATATATGCTGAAAATCCATGCTGTTTTATTTTCTACTGAGTGTTTCCACTGATGAGTGAAAGCACTCACATACATCGAGATCAGTATTGTTGCAGAAGATTCTTACGCAAATGAAAATTCTAGCTGAGTTACTTTAAGCTTTATTTTTGTTTGATGATAGGCAATTTAAGAGTTGAAAATAAAATCAATTATCTTTTATTTGGCATTTAGTTTGGTCAAATCGGTCAGTTCGTTAACAACCCAGTAGAAAAGTGAATCATCCTATGAGCGATCTGGGAGTGCTCCCTGAGGAGCAGTGGAGTGCTCCTTATTGATCCAAGCTAGGTGTATTTTGTGTTCTCTTTTAACATTGCATGTCCTAGGAAGGATAGCGCTCCCTTTAACATCCCATAGGAGCTCAAAAGGAGCGATCAATAAATGATCCAAATGGATCTGCAAAGGAACATTTAAAATATTTTTTTTTTAAAGATCGAAGAACCAACATGCACCTTATACAAACAAGGTTAGGTCTTTGACGTGAAAGGAAAGGGATACATTAGCTAGAGGAATTGATTGGAACCATATGTGAATTATTGAGTAGACGAAACAGACGTGAAAGACAATACACTTTCAATTGCTTTTAATCTAGGCTAGTGTGTGTTATGCCTTAAACTCGGCAAGCATTTTCAGACCTTAGTTGTTTTCCCTGTCCTTTAATTCCATATTTTCCACAATTAAGTTGTGGATTTTTAGTTTTCCATAGTTCTTAAATGTAGGAAAGAACAAAGAAAGTGAAAAGAACCATGCCCGAACCCGGAGTCGAACCAGGGACCTCTGGGTTGTTAGTCTAGCGCACTCTCCAGTAGACTACAATGGTCGATTTTTCACAGAAAATAATGATCGAGTTTCTTACAAAGCACATGCCTCACTTTATGTTTTTTTTTTCATTGATTGCTCGCCTATTGATTTTATAAAACAGTAAAGGTGCACAAGGGACAAGTGCTCACTTTTTGATCCAATAAAACAGCAAAAGAGCGCTCTCTTGTTGCTCCTCATAGGAGCGATCGCATGTTTTTTTACTGGGAAGCTACAATAATTTTTACTTATACATTCTCATACTAAAATCAGTATTTAGACACCCTGTAAAAAGTTTTTTCGTTAATCTAGGCCAAAAAATGTACGCCAGGAGTGTATAACTAATTGGAATACTTCTAAAATAATGCCCCATATTTAAGCATTGATGTTGATTATAAAAACGTAGATTGAGGGGCCCACTAACATCTACAGTGGCTCACAGCTTATTTTATGCAGTGCATACTTTCAATTTTAGGGCTTTGTAACAACGCAACTAACAGGAAAAGAAAAAATAATATAGTATCATTTAAAAGAACAAGATGTTTAGTTTAATAAATTAACTTAATTTATTGTAAAAATATATAGTAAGTTGGCTTAAAATTAAGAAACCAGAAAATACTGCTTAATTTCATATCACAGCTTATTTTATGCAGTCACCTGTTATTTATAAATTTTTCAGATTAATTAATGATATTTGATATTTTTATTATTTGGTATGATAGCCCTTGTTGTCTACAACAGATCTAAGGTGGTTTGGCATTGATGCGACCAGTTTTTGAGTGATAGTTGGCGAAATATTCGCCCACTTCGTTTTCAATATCTCTTTCAGGTGGTTTTTGTTTGAAATTTGATATTTCCGGATGTTATTTTCCAATAAAGACCACACATTTTCAATAACATTAAGGTCTGCCGACTGTGTTGCCGGCGTCATCAACTGTGGGCAGTTGTATATTAGCCTGGTTTGCACAATACCCGCTTTGTGCTTTTGATCGTCATCCTGGTAAAATCGGAAATTCAATTTTATACCCAGAGCCTTTGCACTCTGCAACAAATTGTTATTCAGGATCTGTCGATACTTAAATTTGTCCATTGTTGTTTCAATAAACACCAACTTCCCATTACCAGCAGCTTACATGCAGGCCCAAACTATGACGCTGCCACCGTCATGTTTCACGGTTTGTTTTAAGTTTTTTTTGTTTACCTCGGTATTCGGTTTTCGCCTCATATAGCACATACCATCTGAAACGAATAAATTTATCTGCAAAAATAACCGAATTCCAGTACTCTGAGGCCTTGGACATATGTTCTTTTTCGTAGTTGAGTCTGCATAATCTGGTTTTGGGGCTAATAAACGGCTTGTTTCGTGTTACTCGGCCATAAAAGTTCTTTTTGCGCAAGACACGTCGAATAGTTTTAACACTACACTGTTTGCTCAGGCCAGTTTGAACTTCAAAAGTAATTTTCGGAGCTGAGAGTCCCGGATTAGTCTTTATCTTCCTTACAATATGCCACTCGTCGGTTGCATTAAAAATTTTGTTTGGTGCTTCTTTGCTCTTATTGTGCAATCGATTCTTATGGACGAAGCGCTCGATGATCTTTTGCACTGTAGAGGAATTAATATTAACCATTTCAGCCATTTTTCGCTGCGAGCTGCTGTTTTTAAAATAGTATATAACCAATTCTCGTTGTTGTAGCATTGTGCGCGCAAATTTTTTAAAGAATTATAGAAGCAGACACTTGAAGCAAAAAATCAGACTTAAAAGCTAACACAAAGCAATTATAGAAATAGAACAAAGGCATAGCTAACAAAAGTACCGTTAGACAGCGCAGCATTAGAGTAACGTAACAGAGAGAAGTGACTGCATAAAATAAGCTGTGAGATGAAATTAAGCAGTATTTTCTGTTCTCTTATTTTTTAAACAACTAAATATATGTATTCACAATTAATGAAAAACCTTTATTTAACTAGACTTTTTGCTCTCTTAAATGACACCATATTATCTTTTGTGTTCCTGTTAGTTTTGTTTTTATATAGCTCTAAAGTTTAAAGTATGCACTGCATAAAATAAGCTGTGAGCCACTGTATATGCTAAGGTCATAGCATTGAAACAGAAGAAAGTCATTTGCCAGATGAAGCTGTCACGGCAATAAAAAATTATTTTTAAGTTTTACATAAGTTTTTGTGACAAATCAATTCTTAATTTACTTTTAAGGACCGTGATTGAATTTTTCTACTTCAAATATATTTTGAATCAGTAAGAAATATGTTTCTGCAACATGCAAGTATATAGTTTATAGTATATAGTTATGTATATATTTTTGTGTATATTGAGTTATTAGTATAAGATGTTAGTAGTAAACATTAGTAGTAAATATACGTACATAATTGTAAATAAAAAAAAAACAAAAAAACTACTGCGAAAAATTCGTTTTACTGTTTTTTTTTTAATTTACTGAAATTTACGAATTTTCAAGTCTGAACCCTGGTTCACATACATACCAGTATTGAAATTTTATTAGTAATATTACTCTCTTACTTACTGTCTTACTCTACAACAGAGGTCAGTTTTAGTCTCTTTTCAGAACATGCGCCAGCCATTTTTATCCTTCGCTTGGTGGCACTAGTTGGAAATTAAAAATTTCGTAAGGTTGTCCTCTTCTTGGTTTTTTCGACAGAGCTAGGCCACCCTCGTATGAATTGATCATAGCTGGGTACCAAATAAAATATTTTCTTTACCTATTCCATCATATTCGGTTCTTTCCATTGATGCATTAGTCCGTAGATCTTGCGAAGGATCTTTCTATTAAAAGTTTCAAAACCCTTTCTATAAGAACTGCTCAGGGTTTAAGGCAGATTTGTAATTCATAAAAAAGATAGAGCAAGATTTTTGTTTGTCGAGAGAACAACAGTAACACCTGTTGATAAGAGTTATCTTTCGTTTGTTCTCGTTACTGATATCGTTGGTGAACTTTATGCCCTTTAGACACCCCTACCGATGGAAAGGATTCTTGCCAGGCCAGACTATACTATTGAAGAGTCAGAATACAGTAGGAAGAATCCCCTCTGCTCACCACCGTCTTACGAATTAAGAACACTGCAGCGGTTATTACCAGTCGGCACCCACTTGGGGGGTTAGGTAGAGAATTTTAGCAGCCACGTTACTTTGGACGTCACTATAAAAGAATGTTCTTGTGAGACTAGAACTATTTCTGCAAAATAGTTGATTGCACCTCGAAAGTCTATAGAAACAAAAAAATTTTAAATTAACTAAAAAACAAAAAAATAAAATAAACTGGCTATATCAGCCCTTGGAAAGACTTTGACCTAGCTTCTTTTGATCAATTGTGTTGTGCGTGTTATTAAATGTTTGATCACAAATGACCGAGAACTGGACCTATGTGTTTTATGGCGACTCCGATGGCTTATGTTCTCAAGAAGCTTTACATGGCAGTTTTTTACTCTCTGGGGTTTGCCATTGTCTGCAGAGAGGTGACGACCGAACAGAAAAATTAATTCAATTGAAAAACTTTCTGTCTGAGCTGGAATTGAGCCCGGGCTTCCTTCTTTAGCTTAGGGGCCACGTACTCTACCCACTAGGCTACGGCCGCCACAATATAAATTAACTAAGTTTTTAAGAAAGTCCAATATCATCTCAAATATCGTTTTAATACCCCCACGTTTAAAAAACGTAATAGGGATATATTAACTTTGTCACTCCGTTGGTAACGCCGATAAGGAGGCGTGGCCGGTACAGAAAAGTATATATATTCTTAATCAGCATTACCTTCTGAGTCGTTTTAGCCATGTCCGTCAGTCCGGCTGTGGTCACGATAACAGCCGTAATTTTTTAGCTCTCGTAATAAAATTCAATATATATGCTTTCTCTTCTAAAATGGAGGTCAAGTTCGAAATTGAGCCAAATTGGATAAAAACCACGCCTACCGCCCATACAAAGTGACTTAACCAAATGGTAAAATCTCTTTAAAATCTACAAAAATTAATATAACGACTTAAAATTTTGCACAGCGTCTTTGATATTTATAATAAACTTTGAGTATGAAATTTGTGAAAATGGGATGATAACCACGCCTACCTCCCATACAAAGTGACTTACACTAAATAGTAAAATCTCCTTAAATTCCACAAAAACTAATCTAATGACTTAAAATTTTGCACATAAGCTTTAACCTTTAATATGCATTTTTAGTATGAAATTTGTAAAAGTCGAATAAAAATCACGTCTACTTCCCATACAAAGTGAGTTCACTAAAACGGTAAAATCTCTTTGAATTCTACAAAAATTAATCTAATGACTTCAAATTTTGCACAAAACCTTTAACAATTAATATTAACTTTAGGTATGAAATTTGGAAAATCGTCGTCCGTAGGGGTAATTTAACTTTGGCCCAGTCGAAGATAATTGCTTACTAGTTTTAAAATCACATTTAACAATTTTATTTGCTTGGACGCTATGTGACGGACGTCGCACATTTTTCCATTGTAGTTTAATTGGAATAAAGTAATTAAATAATTAGGTAGTTAAATAATTAAGTAGTTAAATCGACGACCGCATCTTAGTTGGAAAGACCAAGTAGAGGACAACCTGACGAAGCTTGGAATTTCCAACTGGCGCCAGCAAGCGAAAGACAGAAATGGCTGGCGCAAATTCTTAGATGAGGCCAAGACCGACATACGGTTGTAGCGCCAACTAAGTAAGTAAGTAAGTTAAATAATTATGTAATTTAGTAATTAAAAAACATATATTACCTTCATCGGTCTCTTATTTCTAGAAACGAATAGGTTCCTTGTTTACACACTTTTAAATTTTACACACTTTTTTCAGGAGCAATATTTTCATCGATGAATGAATACATAAAATATATATGATGAATACATAAATGTGGATGTATGTATGTGGATATGTCTGTATGTATATCACGTATAGACTCAAAAACCGCTGAACTGATCTTTATGAAATTTCCAGGGAAATTGAAACAACATCTGTCCTCCTGGGAAGTTTGGTGTCGATTGGACTAGGGGGGATGGTACCTCCCATACAACCCAAATTTACGCTATCGCCCACAAACCATAAAATATGCTATATATCAGCTATATATCAGGTTTTTATCGTAAAAAATTAAAATTTTGTTTAGGCGGTTACAATCGATAAATGTACTTAAAATGGGAGTGGTCGCACTTAATCTACGACTACTTTTTCTAAATCATGCCAATTCCTCAGTTGTACAAGTTTTGATAGTGAACCAGCCCACTTTGTCGGAATCATGCTAATTCCTGAAATGTCCACGTTTTGTAATGTGGACATTTTTCCGTGGTGTCAGGAGATGGTACAGGGTGTAAGAAAATAAAATTTAAAGAAGTTCGTTAGATTCCGATTTGAATAAACTACAACAGAGTGCTTCACCCTAGCACCTGAAGATACTTTACACACCTTATTTGGATGCAATTAGGTACAGTTGTACGTGCTGGTACGTCTATGCTAGCAGATCGGAGAATATTGGTGTAGGTTCTTATACCTTTTTGCGACCATGTCGAACAAATATAAAATCACGTGCAGATACGGATGTAGAAAAATATTAATGATAAAAAAAAATAATTAATAAATGAACTTTTACTATGAATTTGCGTATAAAGTAGAGTATCCATGAGCAAAAGATGATTTATGCTCTTGCTAATACAATTCCCTCCCAACCTTAAGATTCTCTTTAGCCATAATTTATAGAATCCCCTAGTTCTTAAATCTAGCTACATCCGACCAAAATAATAGGCAAAATTATTCCATTTTTATGATAAACACTATGATTATTTATTTAAATTATCCATTTTTTCTATATTCAATTATCATAACAATAAAGAGAATACCTACAAAAAAAATAGTTTATTTTTTTTTTGTTAAGCAGTTACAACGATAGTTATGATAAAACGACAAGACTTTAGGTTATTTATAGGTTACTTTTACATATTTAGTTTCTACTTTCGTTATGTTTAATTCATCTTATTTATAAAAGTTTTAAAAAAAATTGGTTATGTATTCTTAGAGAGAAAAAAAAAATTACATTTTAAAGAAGAAGAGAAACAACAACAACGTTGTTCGTTTAGTGTTACTTTAAAACCGAAATCATTTTTTTGTTTCTGTTGTTGTTTTATTTCTAAATTTTTTTTTTTTTTTGCATATTTGCTTTTGAGCAAAAAAAAAACAAAACAAAACTTGTAACTAGGGTAGTAATAAAAACAAAACAATTACTGCAAACGTCAAACTAGTGATCGGTCATAAATTTTCGTAGCACCGTTCTCACACGAAAGAAGTGTGAGAGCGCGAGAAAAAAAAATATTAAAGCAAAATAAATTCTCTCGCAGGATATAACCAAAATCTCATGAGAAAAATAAAACTAAGCAAGTATGCAGGCGATATTGTCAGTGTATTTTTTTTTTGTTAATTCTTTAGAACTTGTTTTTAAGGGTATTAATATTTTAAGTTACAACTTAAGTTAATAATAAAAAAAACAAGTATTATTAGATTTTTTTTTTTTTTTTTAAATGGTAACATTTCAATTACTTACAGTTTTCAGCGGCAAAACGACGAAAGGCCTTCCAGTGATCCGCGCTGAGAACCTGCTTATGATGAGCTGGGTGGGGAAAAAATTATTTATATATCTTGTAGGGTATTTTTTTTTCTTTTCTCTAATGCCGCTATGATTTATTTTTAATGTGGTATTTTGTTTTTGTTTACTCTCGCGTAATTTACTTAACTAACATGTTTTAAATGTTTCATTTTGAAAAAAAAAAAATGATTTCGTTTTAGTTTTATCGTTTCTAATAAAGTTTTTTTTTTCTCAAATTTTTCTATTATTCACCACTTTGTTTCTATATTGTTTTGTTTTCTAAAAATAACTATATATGTTTTTTTTTATCTCTTATTGATAACTCTTATTGAAACTCCGTATTCTACGTAGACGAACATGCTGGCACGATTAAAGTTTTCGACTGCCCTTAGTCAAGAGATCCTCCACACTGACAGTAGGTTTTTCTTGGTTTCTGCCTCACGGCATGTGGCGTTTGTTCCCTCTGCTCTTTCTGCCTAGGTGTTAACTGATAACTGAAATGCATCATACACGCGGCCTTATAGAATGTTGCACGTCCCAGCCACTGCTGCAAAATCACGCCTGCCACGTATAACTTTTTCCAAGCAATACTTTTTGTTTTTGTACAAATCGTAGTACCAAACTTCGCCACGCGGTATGAGTTTTACTTAAATAGTTTTTGGTTTTTGACTTTATTTAAAGAATTTAGATTTATCACATGATTAAAGAAAACTAGTTTAAACTTTTAACTATTGATATAGAATATTAATTATTTTTTTTTTCCTTTTCAATTTCTATTTAGCAGCTTTTAGTTTTATAAAACGTAATGATCTGTATGCTTGAGTTGATGAGTACAGCCAGAATCAAAGTCCCTAGCGCTTGCTTTTTAGATTTCCTCATACCTCTAGTGTCTTTTGAATCTCTCCCTTTTTACACCGTTTGACCAATCGCAATCGTAATATACGCTTGGGACTATTTGCTATAAAAGGTTAAGAAAAAATACCAGGGATTCAAAAAAAAAAGAAAATGATTCCGGCTGTGAGGAATTACATTAATGATGATTTTTTTTTCTTCAAGTTATAAAAATATAAAAATAATTAAATATATTAAAAAAAATTGCTTATACCTAATAACTCGAAATACCTAAATAAACTAAAAAGGTACCATTACAAAACAGTGTATGTTTACAACTCTTTGTTGTTAACAGAAACAGAATTTTTTTTTTTTTTTTTTTTTTTACTTGCGGATGTCTTTAGCATGATATGTTCCAATACGTTTTCCTTGCATATCTTCTAATTCGTAATATGAATTGCCAATTTTTTTTATAACCTTAGCTTTCTCAAATAAATTTGATAACTTTGCGTTAAAGTGGTTCGCTGCACTACTTTGAGCGAAACTTCTGCGATAAACAATCTGACCAGCTGTATAGCTTACTGGACGTGAACGCAAATTATAGATTTTTTCATTAGTTTGATAAGCCTTTCTTATATTTTCTTTAACTTTTTCACGCAGCAGCTCGAGTTTTTCTTCATGTTTATATTCAACCATTGGATCAGATAACAAATCTAATTTTCGAAGCAGTTCATAAGTTTTACCATTAGAGATCATGTTTTGTCCAAACACTACAAAATATGGTGAGAAACCTGTCGTAGAGTGAATGGAGCTTCTAAGGGCAAAGTTAATCGCTGGCAATTTTTCATCCCAGTCTTTTTGATTAGAGTTAACATAAGCTCTAACTGCTGCAATAATCGAACGATTAACTCTTTCTACCGCATTCGCTTGAGGAGAATAAAAAGCTGTCAGGTTATGAAAAATGCCATAAGTTTCTAAACATTTCTTAAAAATCGTTGCCTTGAATTGCACTCCATTATCTGTAGTTATAGACTCTGGTACACCGAATTGAGAAAATACTTGTTTTTCTAAAAACTCAACGATTTTGTTGGTGGTGAAACTCCGTATTGGTTCGAGAAAGTGATATTTCGAAAAATGGTCTAAAGCTATGATCATTCCTACATTTCCAGATCGAGATCTTGGGTAAGGTCCAAGTAAGTCGAGATAAATTTTTTGAAACACTCTCTCCGAGGAGGCTGGTTTTCCCATGGGAGGACGAAGAATCTGGTTTGGTGCTTTTGTCTGCTTACATACTTCACAGGACAAAACATAGTTCCGAACTTGTCTTGCCATTCGTGGCCAAAAGAAAAATGCTTTTAGACGCCGTAAAGTTTTTCCTACTCCACCGTGTGCGCATAAAGGATGATCGTGTGCTCGAACTATTAAAGATTCTGTCATCTCAACAGGAATCCACAGTTTCCAAGAACTTTCTTCTTGAATCGGATCGCCGCTAGCATACTCAACACGCTTATAAATGTACCCATCAATAACCTGTAAATCAGGTAGCAAATGCTGTTTTGCTTGAAATTTTTCAATAAGGTTTACATAGTTTTCAGATTTAAATGAGGGAGAACTCAAATCAACTTCTAAGGTTTTTTCAATTTCAAAAACCCAGTTCGAAATCAGTTCGGTATTACAATTTTCGTTAGCGTCATCTGAATGTATTCTCGAGAGAGAATCTGGCACTATGTTTTGACTTCCTTTGCGGTGCAATATTTTAAACTGAAAGCCTTGTAGCTTAAGAGCCCACCTAGCAAGCCTCCCATGTAAGTCTTTCTGACTCATTAGCCACTTTAAAGAAGCATGGTCGGTTATGACTTCAAAGTTGTGCCCCTCAATATAGGCCCTAAACTTTTTTATGGCTAACACGGCAGCCAGACACTCTTGCTCGGAAACTGTATAATTTCGTTGAGCCTGATTAAATTTTTGTGACATAAACGCTATTGGTACTTCATTTCCTTCATCAGTGCGTTGTGCTAACACAGCTCCAATGCCATACTGGCTTGCATCACACTGAATTGAAAATGGTCGTGAAAAATCTGGATTATGAAGTACGGGTGCGTTACACAAACTATCTTTCAAACTATTAAAAGCAGAAATGCCTTCATCAGTCCATTGATATTTTCGAGTTTTCTTGAGCATGTCTGTAAGAGCCGTAGTGATGGATGAGAAGTTTTTAACAAACCTCCTGTACCACCCACAAACTCCCAAAAATCTACGTAATTGACGAACTGTTTTGGGCAACGGAAAATTTCGTATAGCAATAACCTTTTCAGGATCTGTGCTGATAGTTCCGTGTCCTATTACATGACCCAAATAGGTAACTTCCTTTATCAAAAATTTGCTTTTTTCTATATTGATGGTTAACCCTGCTCGTCTAATACAGATGGCAATTTCTTGAAGAAGTAAAATATGCTCTTCAAACGTTTCTGTGATAAGTAGCAAATCATCGAGATATACAAAAACTTTAGTACGCACGTGAGCCGGTATAACTTTGTCCATTAAACGCGACATTGTTTGCGGGGCGTTGCACAAGCCGAAGGGCATTGTCACAAACTGATATAATGGACGATTTGGCACGGTAAAGGCGGTCTTATCCCTTGACCCCTTATCCAACGGTATTTGCCAGAAGGCATCTTTGAGATCCAGACTCGTTATAAACTTGGCTTTGGGCAGCCTGCTAAGGATACCGTCGATAAGTGGTAAGGGGTAAGCATCCTTCACCGTGACGTTATTCACCTTTCGTGCATCAAGACATAGCCGTACTTTGCCTGGTTTTGTAATTAATGTTACTGGAGAGGACCATGAACTATTGGACTCCTCTATCACTCCTAATGAAAGCATGCGATCAATTTCTTTAAATAAAAGTTTTTCAACGGCAGGTGATACCGCAAAATGTCTCTGTTTAATTGCTTTATTTTCACCTACATCGATTACATGTGTCACTAAATTAGTTCGACCTAAACCTTCTTTTGCAAACGAAGGAAACAACAAGATTGCAGCATTTATCTTTTCGCGTTGCTCTGAACTTAGTGAGTTAATGAATGATTCAGGTTCCAATTCGTTCATTTCACAACTAACATCTCTTTTTGAACAATCTACAAATAAGTCATTCGCTAGACGAAAACTCCTTACAAAGTCAACCCCAAGGTATAAGTTCTGAGATAAAGACGGTATAATGAGAAAAGTTATTTGCTTCGAAACGCCCTTAAATTTCACTTCAGTTTTAACGCTACCTTCCGCCTCATGAGTTTTACCGTCAGCGGTTTTTAAAGGAAAGTGAAAACGGTTCCACTTATGTTTGTTTTCTGATATAAATTTCCTGGCGTAATCATGTGCAATGCAGCTAACGCTTGCACCAGTGTCAACCAAACCTACAACTTCCTCACCAAAAAGGTGCACCATGGCGTATGGGCGCCAATCATTTTTCGGCTTATCTAAAATTATCGCTGAACACAAAAATCTTCTTCTATTTTTCAACGATTTCCAAAAATTTCTTAATCTACTTGTAGACCTTTTTGTCTTCTTAGTCACTGTCTTCAGTTCACTCGTTTCAAAAATTCGTTTTTTTGATTCACAATATTCTTTCAATTTTACATGTAAAGGTTTAAATTTTTTTACATATATGGAATGCTCTAAACGGACAGGGTGCTTTAAAATGGTAACATTTTTCCCTGTAATTGACTCTTCATTAAAACTGGTGAAATCAGTTTGGCAATCAACCGTTCGCGTATTGATTAATGTGTTTTTGTTTGAGTGTTCGCATTGCAAACACTCGGACGCTGGTAGTTTTTTGAGCGATTACAACACTTTGAGCAATGTGGCTTATATATATTTGGTGCTCCGCAGCCATAACAAAAAACCTTGCGATCCGCTAAACAATCTTCAAATCGATGTCCAACTTCTCCGCAATTCCAACAAGTTAATTTTATTTCAGATATCTCAACATTTTCTTCATGCACAAAACTGTTTTCGCCTTCAAGTTCTGATACGCTTCTATGATAATGCAGTGGTCTGCGATTCCGGTTGAATTCATCTTCCAATGCCTCATGCCTATGAACAAATGTACGCAACTGAGCAACAGATTCTATAGAAAAATGAATTAATTCTTTTCTTACCTCACCGCGCAAATTTCTTTTTAATATTTGAACGAGCAAATCTGATGCTATAGGGGATTCTAACTTATCACAAAGCTGTTGAATATTTTCATAAAACTCATCAAACTTTTCTTGAGGTTTTTGTTTGCGACATCTTATTAATTCCATTAAATCAAAATCAGTTCTTCTGTCTTTAAATTGGTTTCGCATTTCGACACATAATGGCATCCACTCTACTCTATTAACACAACGGTGATACCGCCAATACCAATCAATGGCTTTACCCACGAATAGAATGTGAACATTGCTACACAGAGCTTCAAAATCACCACGCAAACTTTGGTTGGTTAAAGCTTGTACTCGATAAATAAATTTATCTACCGTCAACGTGTCGTCTTGACCACCAAATTTTAACTGCCAATTCGAGATAATATTTGAAATTTTTTCCGATGAAATACTGACCATATTTTGATGATAGGGTTGCCTATAAAAATTATTGTAATTACTTCGATTATAATTACTTTGACTATAAGGTGTCTGATTAGGATTAAAATTTCTATTATGATTTAAATTTAACTGAGCCATTTGACTTCTAACTGCCTCGTTTATTAAAGTTTGTAAGTCTCTGTCACTTGGTATCTGGCGATTATTAGGTTGAACTTCAGGATTACCATTCAAAGGGTTAAATAAATTTTCATTGGATAGTCTCTGGACACCAGAAGTATTTAAACTATTTCTTGAGGTACCTACATTCCCTACATTTAACAAATTAGCAAACTGGCGAGTAATTGGTCTTGAAACTTTTGGTACTGCTCCTTGAGAGGTTGAAGCATTGTTTGATAAACTAATTGGATTAGCACGTTGTGCCTCTGAGCCACTTTCTCGGGTCGTTTTATACAGTTTCAATTTGCTTAATACACATATAGAACGGCATATTGGACAAGAATTTGATTCACGAATCCATTTTGTAATACATGTCTTGTGAAAGACGTGTAAGCAAGGGGTCATACTCAAAATATCGTTTTCGCAATAAGCTTCTTTGCATATTGTACAATTTTCAAAAATATCAGTGTCGTCTACCAATTCGGGTAGATTTTCATTGCTATGTACGACAGACATTGTGTGAATATTATTATAATTAGTATACTTGATTAGTATAATTTGATGATGTTTATTTGGTCTTCCGTAGCTAGATAAAAAATATAGAACTCACTTTAAATGCAAAAATAAATGGTTGTAAAAAAGAATAGGGTTACTCTTTCGTTTGATATAGTTAATAAACTAATCCGGTCAAATATACTGAATGGACGCAAAGTGCCTTAATGCTACGTTGTCGTATTTCCACTTCGAGTTAATCTGACTTTCAAAGTCTAGGACCATTCAAATTTAAGATAAAAAAAAAAAATATGAAGCAGAAAAAATTCAAGACTGATTCTAACAAAAAGGAGTTAATAGGTTCAGTGATTAAAAAGCGGATCATCTCTAGAAAATATGACTCCAAAGCATGATAATTCCAGCATTAAATCCTGATTATTGAACTCATGAAACTAATTTCCAATAAAAATAAACAAACACTAACGAATCAAAATCTATCTTTTTTTTCAAAAAAAAATTTAAATCGGTAGTTTGTGAAACCTTAAAAACGCATGTCAAACAAAATATATTTTTTTTTTTTTTTTTGAGAAAAAAAAACTTCAATCTCAAAAGTGTTTACTGTCAGATTTGACTATTAACGCTTTGGGCCCCACGTTGGGCGCCAATATTTGTAATGTGGACATTTTTCCGTGGTGTCAGGAGATGGTACAGGGTGTAAGAAAATAAAATTTAAAGAAGTTCGTTAGATTCCGATTTGAATAAACTACAACAGAGTGCTTCACCCTAGCACCTGAAGATACTTTACACACCTTATTTGGATGCAATTAGGTACAGTTGTACGTGCTGGTACGTCTATGCTAGCAGATCGGAGAATATTGGTGTAGGTTCTTATACCTTTTTGCGACCATGTCGAACAAATATAAAATCACGTGCAGATACGGATGTAGAAAAATATTAATGATAAAAAAAAATAATTAATAAATGAACTTTTACTATGAATTTGCGTATAAAGTAGAGTATCCATGAGCAAAAGATGATTTATGCTCTTGCTAATACAATTCCCTCCCAACCTTAAGATTCTCTTTAGCCATAATTTATAGAATCCCCTAGTTCTTAAATCTAGCTACATCCGACCAAAATAATAGGCAAAATTATTCCATTTTTATGATAAACACTATGATTATTTATTTAAATTATCCATTTTTTCTATATTCAATTATCATAACAATAAAGAGAATACCTACAAAAAAAATAGTTTATTTTTTTTTTGTTAAGCAGTTACAACGATAGTTATGATAAAACGACAAGACTTTAGGTTATTTATAGGTTACTTTTACATATTTAGTTTCTACTTTCGTTATGTTTAATTCATCTTATTTATAAAAGTTTTAAAAAAAATTGGTTATGTATTCTTAGAGAGAAAAAAAAAATTACATTTTAAAGAAGAAGAGAAACAACAACAACGTTGTTCGTTTAGTGTTACTTTAAAACCGAAATCATTTTTTTGTTTCTGTTGTTGTTTTATTTCTAAATTTTTTTTTTTTTTTGCATATTTGCTTTTGAGCAAAAAAAAAACAAAACAAAACTTGTAACTAGGGTAGTAATAAAAACAAAACAATTACTGCAAACGTCAAACTAGTGATCGGTCATAAATTTTCGTAGCACCGTTCTCACACGAAAGAAGTGTGAGAGCGCGAGAAAAAAAAATATTAAAGCAAAATAAATTCTCTCGCAGGATATAACCAAAATCTCATGAGAAAAATAAAACTAAGCAAGTATGCAGGCGATATTGTCAGTGTATTTTTTTTTTGTTAATTCTTTAGAACTTGTTTTTAAGGGTATTAATATTTTAAGTTACAACTTAAGTTAATAATAAAAAAAACAAGTATTATTAGATTTTTTTTTTTTTTTTTAAATGGTAACATTTCAATTACTTACAGTTTTCAGCGGCAAAACGACGAAAGGCCTTCCAGTGATCCGCGCTGAGAACCTGCTTATGATGAGCTGGGTGGGGAAAAAATTATTTATATATCTTGTAGGGTATTTTTTTTTCTTTTCTCTAATGCCGCTATGATTTATTTTTAATGTGGTATTTTGTTTTTGTTTACTCTCGCGTAATTTACTTAACTAACATGTTTTAAATGTTTCATTTTGAAAAAAAAAAATGATTTCGTTTTAGTTTTATCGTTTCTAATAAAGTTTTTTTTTTCTCAAATTTTTCTATTATTCACCACTTTGTTTCTATATTGTTTTGTTTTCTAAAAATAACTATATATGTTTTTTTTTATCTCTTATTGATAACTCTTATTGAAACTCCGTATTCTACGTAGACGAACATGCTGGCACGATTAAAGTTTTCGACTGCCCTTAGTCAAGAGATCCTCCACACTGACAGTAGGTTTTTCTTGGTTTCTGCCTCACGGCATGTGGCGTTTGTTCCCTCTGCTCTTTCTGCCTAGGTGTTAACTGATAACTGAAATGCATCATACACGCGGCCTTATAGAATGTTGCACGTCCCAGCCACTGCTGCAAAATCACGCCTGCCACGTATAACTTTTTCCAAGCAATACTTTTTGTTTTTGTACAAATCGTAGTACCAAACTTCGCCACGCGGTATGAGTTTTACTTAAATAGTTTTTGGTTTTTGACTTTATTTAAAGAATTTAGATTTATCACATGATTAAAGAAAACTAGTTTAAACTTTTAACTATTGATATAGAATATTAATTATTTTTTTTTTCCTTTTCAATTTCTATTTAGCAGCTTTTAGTTTTATAAAACGTAATGATCTGTATGCTTGAGTTGATGAGTACAGCCAGAATCAAAGTCCCTAGCGCTTGCTTTTTAGATTTCCTCATACCTCTAGTGTCTTTTGAATCTCTCCCTTTTTACACCGTTTGACCAATCGCAATCGTAATATACGCTTGGGACTATTTGCTATAAAAGGTTAAGAAAAAATACCAGGGATTCAAAAAAAAAAGAAAATGATTCCGGCTGTGAGGAATTACATTAATGATGATTTTTTTTTCTTCAAGTTATAAAAATATAAAAATAATTAAATATATTAAAAAAAATTGCTTATACCTAATAACTCGAAATACCTAAATAAACTAAAAAGGTACCATTACAGTTTTTAGTGTGAAAATTGTTATGTAGGTGCAATGGGACCAAGTGAAGGCCACTATATATATATATAAATGTTGACACGCCTGTATTACGTTTGTGAGTATATCACGTTAAGACTCCGAAACCGCTAAACCAATTTTTTTTAGTTGGGAAAGGAGGCGTGGCACCTCCTAAGCAACCGAAATTTGCTATATCGAATAGCTTTGCATTTTTAGAGCGCACAGCTTCGAAATTCGGTGTTCGTCCACAATTTGCACGTGCAGTTCCACTCATAACATTTTATGGGCGTCCAACAAGGGGGCGTAGTAGTAACGCATCGGGTTTCAGATGGTTAAATAAATAAAAAATTGGAAAAATATCGAAACAAAGACTAACAATAAAGCAAAAGAACAGTGACATAGGCTGTTATAAAAAAATAGCCAAAATATTTATTCAACGTTTTATAAAAGAGAAACTAAACAAACTTACTTACCTATTTGAACTAACTTGTTGCAAATAGATTTACAAACTAGTTGCATATAGGTTCTAACTTTTGCGTGCTGATTCTTAATTTTGCTTTTCATGGTCAAAGATATCTACTTTGATGCGTACTCTTTAGTGACACGTGATTTGAGTTGCCGCATGTAAACTGATTATATATTCTTGCCGTGTGCTGCACAATTGGTATCACTGGTAGGTCATGTTTACATGAAGAGAAATTCACTCTTACGAACCAATTTTAAATCAAAATAGTTTATTATGGCTATAAATAGCCAAAACGGCAACACTGGTAGTAGCGACACCTAGCGTTGAAAAAGTCGATAACATAAATTTTGCATACGATTTTTACATTGAGCCAAAATCCTAGCTCGAGTTGATGAACTTATCTAATATATAAAAATGAATGTTTGTTTGTTCGTTCGCTTGTTCGATTGCGATAAAACATTGTCAACTTATTGCTTGTACTTACGCAAACAATATAGGCATATTTAAAATATGCCACACCCCCTTTTACCGCCCACAAATCAATAAAAATGCTATATTCAAGACAGTTTTTGTCGTAGTAAACTAAAATTTGGTAATTAAGTTCGTATGATAACTATCGGTAACTATACTTAAAATGGGCGTGGTCCCACTATAGCTACGCCTACTTTTAAGAAAAGGTAAAGAGACTTCGAAATTACTGGTCCGATCGAGCTAAAATTTTGGCAGTGGATTTGTTTTAAGAATATATGGTTTAAGAAAAAATTGACACACCCCCTTTTACCGCCCACAAATATATAAAAAATTCGTGATTTTAAATTGCTTTGGAGTTATGGGTCGCACAGCCTCGAAATTCGATTTTCAACCACAATTTACACATGTCGTTCCACTGATGACATTTTATGAGAGTTAAACTTGCGATACCACATAGTTTTGGAGCTACAGGTCTCACAGCATCGGAATTTAGTATTCGACATCAATTTATGCAAGAAGTTTCATTAATAACATTTTATGGGCGTTGGAAACGGTGGAGTTTCACCTCCCCCCATACAATCAAAATTTGTGCTATCGAATAGCTTTGAAGTTATATGTCGCACAGCATCGAAATTCAGTAATCGACCTAAATTTACACAGGCAGTTTTACTGAAAACATTTTATGGCGTTGGACAAGTACAACCCAAACATGCAAAATTGAATAGCTTTAAAGCAGTGCCGGGCAGCTTTGCACACCTATACTTTCTCATCGTGAGTATGTATTAATGAGCGCTTTAAAGCTCACACTGAAAACAAAGTAGTGCTAAAGCGCTTTTTGCAGAAATCTTACTAGGCATTATAGGATATTTTTTTGCTCAGATTTGTATTGCGAAATTAAATAAATAAGTAGTAGATGGAATGTCAAAAGGAAACAGACCGTCAGACGGATAATTTGAAATACAGATAAGCAGACGGAAATGTAAAAAGGCAAGCTAATAGTAAAAAACAAATATGTTTTTTATTGTGCTTATATTGTGATTTTCCAAGGCCAAATTAACAACGTAAGATGCTTTCATTATACGTACTTGGAATTCATCACTATATGATATGATATGTGAACATGCCGCTTTTAAATAATTAATTTCTCCATCGCATGCCTCTCAATAACCTTATATTGGCCATGCAAATTATCGTTATGCCTTTTAATGCATAATTTTTTAATTTTACCTCTTTGATGCCGCGCCATGCCGTTATATTTTTAAAATAAAAAATGTTTTCATATATACATCCAAAAATTTTGCATATATAAAATTTTATACAGTGTAATCTTACGTTATATCTGTGTCGATGAACAATAACAGCTTAAGTCTTATTACAAAGTTTCCAGAAATCTTGCTTCAAAGTTTTCAATTGCCTTATAAATAATATGAAAGGGCCTTTTGTTTTTGCGTCATATCTTTGGCTAAGGTCATGCTAGTAGTTCTAGATTTTGCGTGTTCATAGTGATATATACGTGGAACACAACTATATCAATAACTCAGTTCTGTTTTAAATTGACTTAAGCTATTATTGCTCATCGACACAGATATAACATAATATATTCAAGGAACACGCAAGCGCAGACCTTATGTGCTTGACATTCGCTTGAACACTGCAGCTTTGATTGTTCTGTAGGTGAGATTCAAGAATGATAGAATAAGAGATTACGCTTTGCGCAGGTCCGTTACTTCTGCTAATCGAGTTTGACAACCAGCTGTTCAGTTGACTACGTCACAATATTTTATTTCTTTGAGAAACGTATTGCGATCGGTTGTGTTTTATTTAATTGTGTATATATCGAAGTATATTTGCGAGTTTTTAACTTGAAATTTAAAAAATGAAGTGTGCAACTGCTAATTGTGGTAACAGTAGCAAACAAATATTTTTCAGACACCTGATGTTTGCAATGAATACAAAAATTAAACCAAGAAATTGTAGAAAACGCACACAAACGAAAACAAAAATACAAAATTATATTAACTTAACAAAATTTGTTTCATTATTTAAAAACTTGGAACTATCATTTAATGGTCCTTTCAATTCACAGGTAAATTAATGGAAATAAAATATAGGGAATGTTTAAACTACATCAATTAAACTCGTAATAAACATTTTTATAAAATCCAAGTCGAAAAATAATGCTCACTGAAGTTGGTTTCTCAGACAAATTTTTTTTTTACTTAGCTGCTTACTGGCAGTAATAAAATAATAGTAAAAATAATGTTTGCAAAGGAGTACTTAATAAAGTTACCTTCTTCTCGTTCCAATAAATTGCTTTTTACTTCTTTTATTTTAATTATACAAACTTAAATGTATGCAATTTTCATTTTTGTGTAGAAATCGTATGCAAAGTGAACGCTCGCCAAAACAGCATTGATATTATGACGTACATGCGCAGAACGATAATTTTGTTGTACACTTTTTCTTGTCTTCGGCGCAATCTTTGTATTCTATCATTCTTGGGTGAGATTAATACATATTTTACTGCACAAACACTATCTCAAGCAGTGTTGCCATGAAAAAAAAAAATTTACAGCGTAACTTTTGCACTCTGCTCGTCGGATTTCTCGTCGGATTTGTGAAACTCTGAAAACAAGAACTAATAAATTTTCAGTCGCATTTTACAACAAAGAAGACAAATAAAATATTGCATTTTATTAGACGTATGACGTTTTTATTGAAATAAATCGCATTTTTTTCTAAAGTCAATTCAATAATCATTATAAATATAGAAAATATATTATAATAAATTAAATTTTGAAAATATTTTTGAACTCTCAAACAAAGAGTAAAAATCAAATTAAAAATACATTTGCAACACAGTTTGGTTTAATGTAGATCTCTTATATCGGTAAAAATGAAATGCATAGAGCTATAATACATAATTTTTCAATTTTAACTCTATAAATGTAAAGCTTTTGCTTCAAGTAAATTAACGAAAAAATGTTGTTGTTGTTTTAAGCCGGCAAAAACTGCAAAAAAATAGATTTTAGTGAAAAAAAAATGTGTAAAAAATATAATTTTTTTGAAGTCATATATACCGTACTTTATGAAATTTGTTTATCATTTCTTTATTAATTTCTAGACTAAAACAGTTAAAAGATTTCATGCACAGATAATCTTTTTTATGCAGAGTTCGTTCCATTGCATATAACTCTAATCTATTGCGAACTTTAGTTTTATTAATATTTATTTGACTAAAAGTTCGCTCAACGTTAGCTGAGGAAAATTCAATAATAAATTTTCCCATTATTGGAAATGCAGAAGCATCATCGCATCTTTTTATTTTAAAGTTGCCATCAATTTTATTATACTAAAATTTTTTCTTTTCATATATATATGCATATAAAAATATATGCAAAATCGGACGCCGGATCTACTTTTTCTGAAATCGTAAGATTTTGAAGAATTTTGGTCAAATATCGGAACGTAGGATTCAAGTATTAAAATCGTAACATATCCGATATATCGGACCATATGGCAACGCTGATCTCAAGTGTGCAGAGCTGCCCGACACTGCTTTAAAGTTATGGGTAACACACAAAGAAGTAAAATATAAGGAAGTGATGTAATAGCAGAAAAGTGTGGTATTTTCTATATTGGTGTTGGTTCACACAAATACAGAAACAATCACAAAGGCCCGTATTCGGTTGTATCGTAAAAGAAGGCCCAAACTGTTAAAGTTTGTTCTTATGCATTAAAATTTTAGAAACATTTCAAGAATAGCAACAACTCTAATTATTTAAAAAATTTTTGATCGCTCGCAATTGGCTTAGAAGTTATAGGCATCCAACGTTGGAAAAAGTGGACTAAAAATTTAGCTGATTTTTTAAGTTTTCCAACAAAACTAAACTTTATGGGTATCAAAAGAGAGATGATACAAGTATCTTTTCAACAAGATATCAAACATAAAAATACATGCATTTAAGATACAACCCTTTTTTTACTTAAAATCGCGAGGTTTTTCCAAATTTAATAAAAAAAATAAATGTATCAAAAGGAAGCCTTCGGATGCTGCTTCGGGCTTACAAACCTCAGTAAGTACCACACAGGCTTCTCTGTCTACAGCAGTTCTGAATGTAGTTATCTTTTTAATAATTCTCTTTTTAATGTATTGCTTTCGTAAAAGAGAAACCACTAGTCTTTTAGACAAATTCTAATTATAAAAAATTATATCTTAATGAATTTTTATGGAATTCTAAATTTGACACCTCGTTGAATAGATACGCACATTACCTTTGTTGTAATACCCATAAAGCTTAGTTTTGTTGAAAAACTAGAAAAACTGCAAGAATTTTAGGTAATTTTTCTGTTTTTGAAGGCCTATAAATTCTAAACTTCAAATTTAATTACAAATTAAATTAGGTTAATTTTTTAAAATCCTTATTTTTTGGGTGTTTCTGCCTAGTTGTTGTGTAAAAATCAGAAAAATTTAACAAACAGGTACTAAATCTGATTCACTTTGCTGAAAACAAGAGCGCCCCAAACATGTATTCAACTGCGAAAAATGACTGCGCCCCTGAAGCAGTGTTTGTGTTTTGACAGATGTGGTTTGATCAAACTGGCGGAAAATCAACGGGGTCTAAATTGCATTTTTAAACCATTTTTAATAAGAAATATATACATTTCTAACACAAATAAGTTAAAAAAATATCGTTAGAAACTAAATAAAGCACTTTTGTTAAAAGAATTTAAACCGTATGGACATATTTACCTGTGGAACGAATGCGCATTGTTTTTAAGTTTTCGGGAACTATTACAATTCTTAACCGCACAACTCATATTGCATTTGTTTTAGTGGGTTTTTTTTCTTTAATTTTGTTGCTTTTTAAGCAGTGAAAAATGCTTAAAATTAAATTATTTTCAACTATTTTGCTGAGGAGTCTTCCAATCAGATGCCAGGGTTCTCAAAAATGTCAAAAAACACACTCTTTCTCGCTCGCACAATTTACGAATGGTGCGACAGTTCACGTACAGTGTATGTGTAAGCAACACCATTTCCTTATGTATTCACGCGCATTAGTTATACTCAACTTTCGTTAAATTTTTTTGATTTTGTCACCATTTTTCAACTTTTGTTGCCAGTCATCATGTTTGCTGTCATTTTTTTAAACTCAAATTGACATCAGCTCTCAGTATTCTCACAATATAAGTTAAAACATTTTTTATCTATTATGAAGGCTTAAAATAATTTCAAGTAACATTCCATTTTTCAGGTATTATTTAGGAATAATGTTTTTCATCATATCTCAAAAAGTACAAATTATATCGCAAAATGTATAGCATTTTGTTGATTATGTATATTATTCGTTGTACTATAAAAGATGTTACTTTATCTTATTGTACTAACAAGTGTCAAATAAATAAATACAAATACAAAAATACAAATACAAAAAAAAAATTTTGAGTGAGAATCGATACCCCATATGAAGAAAATTAACTTAATTTCAGAAAACGACCTTGTCCAAAGAACTTTTTTGTATGGGAGGTGTGCATATGAGCGGATTTTTTTTAAATTCACAAATTTTACGTTTGCCGTCAAAATAAGCATGTGTGCAGAATTTCAAGTGCCTAGCTCTGATTTTACTATTTATGGACAGCTTTTGTATGAAGTGTTCCCACTATGAGTGAGTGAGGCCAATAAAATTTATCACATAAATTAAAGCTATCTATTATATAAGATTACATAGAAAAATATTTAAAGTTTGGTTTATAAAGGGTGATTTTTTAAGCGTTAGGCTTTTGAAAATAAAAAAAAACAGAAAATTTGTGAATGAAATATTTATTTGGAGCGATACATCAATGCCTGTCAATTATTTTTTAAAGGTTATTTCATGTAAATGTTGTCCGCAACTACCCCTGAGGTGGTTCATTCATTAGCTCCAATTTTGGCATACTTTTTCCATAATTTCAGCCGGTATCTCACCAATGGCAGTTGGTATCTTGTCTTCCAGGGCCGCAATTGTGGCCGGCTTGTTCCTGTACACGAGAGACTGCACGTAGCTCCATAAAAAATAGTCTAGTGGGGTTAAATCGCATGATATTGACGGCCAATGGATTGCTCCAAAACGTGAGATTAATTGCTCACCAAACTCGCCTCTCAATAGGTCCATGGTATCGAGTGCCGTGTTGCATGTGGCACCGTTCTGTTGGAAGCAAATATCAACCAAGTCCAATTCTTCCATTTTGGTAAAAAAAGTCGGTAATCATCGCACGGTATCTTGCTCCATTGACTGTAACGTTGCGATTTTCATTATTTTTGAAAAAGTAAGATCCAATGATGCCACCGGCCCACAAACCGCACCAAACAGTGCAGTTTTCAGGGTGGTTTGGCAGATCTTGAACGGTCTCTGGCTGCTCTTCAGACCAAATTTCGCAATTCTCTTTGTTGACGTACCCATTGAACCAAAATCAATGAACCAAATGGAAAAAAAATCATAAAAAAAGATCTGATCATTTCGTTATTATTAAAAAACATTGACACCATTCAAAAAATGAAATTAACTTCCATGCATTTTGCAGAAAATTGTTTCTGAGGTCGAATACTGAATTTTGAGGCTGAGTTACCTATAACTCCAAATCTATTCGATATCGCAAATTTGGGTTAAATTGGAGGTGTCACGCCCCCCCGACAAACTCTAAAAAATTTTATTAGTAAATCTGCAAGCGTAAATTTTGGTCGAATACTGAGTTCCGACGCTGTGCGACCTTGAACTACAAAGCTATTCGATATCACAAATTTTCGTTGTATGGGATCAATGAAACTGCATGTGTACATTGAGGTCCAATACTGAATTCCAAAGCTGTGAGACCTATAACACCTGCTATTTGATATCTCTAATTTGGGTTAAATAGGAGGTTTCACGCCCCCTTGTCGTACGCCCATAAAATGTAATTAATGAAACTGCATGTGTAAATTGGGGCCGAATACTGAATTCTGACG
Organism: Dichetophora obliterata; assembly: GCA_963920525.1. NCBI lineage: Eukaryota > Metazoa > Arthropoda > Insecta > Diptera > Sciomyzidae > Dichetophora > Dichetophora obliterata. The sequence goes on from OY986437.1 coordinate 117,172,072, forward strand.
CTGATATTCAATATCCCACTTTCATAAAATTTCATCACAGAAACGGTACGTCTAAATTGTGGTCGAATACCGAATTTCTAAGCTGTGCGACCCATAACTCTAACTAAAGCTATTCGATAACAACAATTTTTTATTTATATGTGGGAGGTAAAAGGGGGTGTGGCATTGCCCCTTAAACCATCTCGTACTCAAAGCAAAGCGTACTTACAAAATTTGAGCTCAATCGGACCAATGGTTTCGAAGTATTTTGATATTTTCTTTAAAGTAGGCGTAGATGAATTGTGACCACGCCCGTTAATTATAGTTATCATACGAACTTATTTACCAAATTTTAATTTCATACGACCAAAACCGTCTTAAATACAGCATTTTTATTGATTTGTGGGCGACAAAAGGGGGTGTGGTACAAAACCTGCAAAGATACACACATGCAATTTCTTATGTGCACCCTCCACACAGACCCCAATCACCCCTGAAAATTTCATTGAAATCGGGCAAGCCGTCTAGGAGGAGTATGCGAACAGGAAGTTTTGCCACTTAATTTTATATATATAGATATCAAAACAGTGGGCGCAAAAGTGGGCGTGGTCAATTTTTCTTTCAGTAAACACTTAAATTGGATTACTATGAACATTAAAAAAAATTATCCAAATCGGTCCAGCCGTTTTCCGATTTTAGATAAATCAAAAAAAGTGGGCGCAAAGTGGGCGTGGTCAATTTTTCTTTCCGTAAAAACCTAAGTTGGACTATTACGAACATTTTAAAAAAAAAATTATCCAAATCGGTTCAGCCGTTCTCAACTGATGCAATTACCAACGAACGACATTTGATTTTTATTTATATAGATTATTATTGACATTTCATGAAAGTTAAAGCTTTTCACGGATGACAAAATAAATATTACAAAAATTGTGATGTGGCAAATATAAACGCAACAGTTGGGTCTGCAATTAATGTTATTATAAAAGAGTTGCTAGAAACGTCGTTGTCCTTATCCAATGATGAAGATCTAATGATTCTTCATTACCAAGAACAATATAATGAAAGAAAGAAGATATTATTTAATTCTTTTATTTACTTTTCTTCGTAACATATATTTGTAAGATATTTTCGAAGTTGTTCGCATTTGTTTTTTTTTTAATTTAATTTATTTCTCAACAGTGCAGCCAACACAACATCATTGAAAAAATTCTGCATTTTTTTCTGATCTTTTCTTGACTAATAACAGGTCAAAACTTTTCGAGTTCAGATTAAAATTTGAAAAAAGCAGCATTCTCAGAGGGCAGCATTTTTTGCCGAGAAAAGAAAACGCCATAAGTCTTATGAATGAAAAAATACTCGAAACGCATTTACTCTCATTTTTGTTATTTGAAACACTTAATTTAAAGACCGATAAAAACTATTAAATATTATCAAAAAACTGTTAAATATTATACTGTGTATGGAAAGTAGAAATGGTTTTCATTAAATTTTACTAATTTTGAAATTTCATCTCGAATTTCATAATGATAGCTTCGATGATCCTGATCAAGAAAATGTGTACACTTCTATACCTGTCACGCCTCCATGGGTGTTAAAAACGTTATAATTTTAATATACCCCTGAAGCAGTACGCTCATTCCGCAATCCGCTTTTCGGAACGGAAAATATGTTTATGTTTCTTTAAAAATGATGAGCTTGAGTTTTAAGTTTGTGAAAACCTTTGGGATTAGAAAAAATATTCTTAAAAACTCACAAAATACACAAATTTTTCAATACGCAATAACTGAATGTTAAAGTAAAACAGTTTCAACCAAAAAAACTGACAAATTCTACATATATACATCAATAGAATCTATTTTTTACTTTATATATTTTAAAAATGGATAGAAAACATGATAAAATCTTAAGAAATCTCTTTTCCAAACAGCAAGCCACTTTCACACTTGTTCAAAAAAACTTGTTTAACAACTTGTTTAACAATCACGCTTTACGAACAAATATTGAAAATGTTAACTCAATAACAGTAAAATCATTTTTTCGGAGAATTTAGTTAAATACATAGAAATACTTGTCATAGATCAATTCTAACTGTGTGAACGATAACGATATCTTATTTACTTTTTGCGATAGAGGAAAATGTGTCGCTCAATAGTTCAGTACCACAGTAAAATTTTTGATGCAAATGTGACATGCATTCTTACGGACACTGCTTCCAGAAGACATTTTAGTTCTTTCAAGTGGCATTTTTATAAAATCCTTCTGAAAGACTTTCAAATGGCATTTCAATTCAATTAAAGTACAAAAGTTATATATAATTATAACAAATGTTTTAGATATTTTCCGTGGAATTTTTTAAACCCCCAATGAAACCCAACAACTTAATTCTTACAACACCAAAATGCTTTGAAAATCGGGAAAAAGGATATTTTACGTGTAATTTGCTTAAACCAAAATCACTAGTCTAGAAAAGGGATATTTTCCCCACCAAAGGGGTTTTTTAACCCCCAAACCACAAAAACCATTCCAGTCCATTTAATGCCTTCTTAAAGTTCTCCTGAAAAACACCTACTAGAATCCTTTGATTGAAGGGCTGAAAGAAATCTTCCATTGAAAAAGTCCTAGAAGCACTTCTAGAGAAGACTAAGGAAAGCATTACTCCCAATGACATGCATATGTTAAAAGAATGCCTTCTGGGTATGAAAGTGGAAGGGATGGAATTCAAGGATGGACTTTCCCTTCCTCTTTAGCTTCTTATCGAAGCACTTTTTTTGCTGGGACGCTGGGAATAAAAGAAACTTAAAATACGTTTACTGAAAATCGATTTCTTTGAGTAAAGTTCTTTGAATAAAAAGAGCGGTATGTAGCTTTAAATAATATATTTTACTACCCAAGGAAATAAAACCACACCAAACAGTGCGTTTTTCAAGTTTTATTGGCAGCACTTGTACTGCCTCTGGCTGCTCTTCAGACTAATTTCAGCAATTCTGTTCAGAAATTTTCTAAGTCAAATGGACACGTAAAAACTGTAAGGGAAGAAGAATATCCTTACAAATTTAGTGATGTTGAAATAAAAACATAGAAAATATTTTTAAAAAGTAATAAAAATAATAAAAAATTAAATTGTGTTTCGGAAAATCGGCACATTTTTAGACTGAAAATCGGGACAACCCGCGTGGAAATTGTGACCTGGCAGCTCTAGCTACAGTTGAAGTAATCGATGCAGCTGACTCCCGCTAGACGCGTGCATGCTCATTCGTGAGTGTAAATTCGTAGCGTTGCAACGCGTTCATTTAATTTTACTTGTTATTTCAATATTTTGCTGTTTTTGTGGTACTGTGAAAGTTTTGAAATGAATAAAACAGCGGTTTCAAGAAGATCTCGTTTGAAATGTATAAAATGTTCACTTTGCGAATGCAGGTATATTAAATAAAATTTTTATAAAATTTATCGTTATATCCTTAGGCATGAATTCCTGTCGAAAAACAAAAAATTGCTCAATTTTAATATATTGAGTATAAACTGAGAATAAAACAAGTCCAATCTTAATAAATTTAGTTTGATTTGGTAGGTTTAGACCTGTAGATGTGCAAACTGGACTTTTTATTTCTTTAAAATTTATATTTTTTAAGTTATGGCGAGTTAAAGTTTGCATATAATTGTTGCTATGTTGCTTTTTCTCTTCTTATGTTCAGCATATGCCTAAAAATATGTGAGGTATTTAGCGCCACCTATCGGCTAATAGCTATGAAACTCTTATACTGACGAATAATCTTGTATAATTTCAAAGCTAAAACTATGAATTGATATATTCAATATCAAAGTGATACTGGAAAAAAGCTATCTAAACTGTTGGTCGGTAAATTTTTTAATTTTTAAAACTGTGGAAAAATTTAATAAGAAATACAACGTATATTGCAAAAAGTCAAAATTAACTTCATTTTAATTTTGATGAGTTGAAAATCTATTCAATTGCTTTAAATAAAATCGAGGTATGTTTGATTTTGGCATTTTAACGCCACACGGGCTTACTAGTTTCATAAATTCTTTTAAAAAAATTTTACTAATTTCTTTTCTTATTTTTTTATATGAATTCCAAGCTCAAAACGGCTTTATTAAATTTTGCTGCATTGTGTTTTGAGTATTCGATTACTTATATGTCTTTTATGTCATTTTTAAAAATAAATATACACAAAGAAACATTATCGCGTGTTTCGAAAAATGAAAAAAATTTAGTATCATTTTGCAATTTTTAGTCATCATCACTTATGATCCTTGATTTGTTCGGCCCTCTGAAAAAGTATAAACAGAAAAATTATTTTTCTTGATCGTATTCATGTTTTTTTAAATTAAAGCTAACTTGCAATTAATAACTCATTTTTTCCTTTTTTGAAACAATTCCCCATATAAATTTTTAATAACAAGTTCTTAAAATTATTTTTAAAAAGTTATTTAATAAGTCTTTTATAAATAAAAAAGAGCTTGAAAATCTTCAAACAAGTCTTTTTATAGAACAGGGCCTTAAATAATTACAACAGCGCAGTAATAATGTTAGTCTAATTTGGATGAGTTTTGCACTAAAAGTAGTAGTAAAATTATCACACGTTCAGTAAATATTACTACAAAAATAGTAGTACAATTAGTACACGGTCCTTGCATTTTACTACTATAATAGTAAGAATTTTGTAGAGTTTTACTGTTAAAGTAGTAGTAATTGTGGTAGTAAATTTGAGATGGCAGTTACTTTACTGCTTTTTTGGTAGCAAAACGATTTGGTAGCAGTCAATTTCAGCCAATAATTTTTAGAGTGTAGGCAGTGAAAAGTTAAAGTGATCTAAGAAGGTGAATTTGCAATCAAAAATAACTCCAAGGTCACGAATTGTGTTTACTTTTTGCAGTGGGATATTGGCGATTGTATAGGAAGTCTTAAATAAATTGGTAGATTTATTAAATTATACTTGAGAGCATTTTCTAATGTTAAGAGTTAACCCGTTTTGAAGACTACGGACATAGACATTATTAAGGTCACTTTGCAATAATGCCGAGCCAGCCAGATTTTTTACGTTGAAAAAATATCATAGCATAGAGAAAAAAAGTCATCAGCATAGAGAAGGAATTTAGAGTGTCGAATACATGTGCTTATATCATTTATAAGTACAAAAAGCAAAGTGCCTAATATACTATCCTGAGAAACACCTGAGAACGCTTTAAAGCAGTGTGACTGAGTGAAAACCTTCAAAAAATCTACATATAGGACATCAACTTGAGTACCCGATTCTAAAGAAAGATAATATGATTTGAAAAATTCGAAAAGTTAGTCAAAGTAGACTTCCCAAATTTAAAACTGACTTTAAAATTTAAGTTTGATAGCTGACTCAAACAATTTAGGAACATTGTTTAGTTTAGAAATTGGTCGATAGTTGGTTATATCGATTTTTTGGCCACTTTAAAATATTGAATTTATTTTGCAATTTTCCAAGACTCGCTAAAAGATCCAAAAGACAGAGAACTATTAAAAATCATACAAAGCGGTTCATTTAATGCAGAATCACACGAAATTAATAAAATTGAGGACAACCCATCGTTGTCAGACTTATACTTGGTTTTCACTATGTCATCAGTGGTCAGTTGTTGTCAATCAAATTGAAAATGGCAACATGCTGACATTTTTTCTAACTTGGCAATCTTGGAAAATTAAACACAAATAAATTATTAAATGGAGCTATGCAAAAATGTGCTAGAGTTTTAATAAGGTAATATTTCAGGTGATAAACTGTTGTGCTGTCATAAAAATGACATAGTGAAAACCAAGCATTACAACTTTTAAAGTATGACAATTATAGCATTTTGATAAAAATTTGTTCTTGGCTTGGTGTCTTCCGATGTGTTTTTTTTTATTTCATGCAATAACAATAGAGTATAGTTTTATTCACAAATCCAAATATTATTGAAATATCTAAACGATATCGATAAGAGTGGTCCAAAACAATCTAAAGTAAGAACAATTTACCCACCCTAATATAGGTTTGGCTCAAGGACAACACAAGACATAACAGCTAACCATTTCTATAGATTATTGGCTTTAAGCATTTTCCAGATTGCAAAGTTAAAAAAATTTAATAAATAAATTTCCTATTCAAAAGTATTCGTAGCGATCGACAAAAGCATATCAACTTTCGATTGCTATGCATTGTTGTCAGCATGCTGCGATTTATTAGCAACATGTTGCTTTTTGATTAGCAATATTGTATCTGCTCTGGTCGTTGCGCTACTTTCAAATACAATGAGATGGGGAAAAGTTATCTAAACATGCGCTTAATGTATCTAGACTCTGAAGAGAACAAGATACAACACAGAAAAAGATACAAACTACTTAATAAAAGTGTGAGCAAATTTGTATCTGTGTTGTTGATGTTGCTGTTGCTGTTACTGTTGCTGGTGGCTGTGTATCTGCAAGTTGATGCCGTCGAAACACTTCAAATACTTTGCTTGCTATTGAAATCGGTTTAGTCCTTAAATAAGAAGCAACAAGTAAACATCGACTTAAGACAGCGCAAAGCGTACGAATTGTGAATAAAACACAAAAATAACAAAAAATAAAACAAACGAAAAGAAAACAACGACAAAGTCAAATTTACATCAGATTTTCTGAATGAAATTATCGAGATACATTTTTTTATCTTTTTGTGTTACGTCTTAAGTTCAAACGCGCCTATCATAAATTACAACAACAAATGTATTCAAGTGATTATCTTGCAAATTACATTTCATAAAAAGTTTTTGCATGCTAATTCAAAATTTAAACAGAAAAAATTAAGAGCAACGCTTTATATTGATGCGTTCGAAAATAAAGTGCTGCTGAAGTTAATAAAAAAAATATAAAATTAAAATTAGCAAAATATACTCACGCGTTAATCGTACAAAGTTTCACCACAAAAAGTAATTGAATTAAATTGTAATACAATATATTACTCGAACAGTCAGAATTAAACCATATATTGCAAAAAAGAAAAAAAAAAAATACTTACACCTATATATTAAATTATTCAAAACTCACTCAAAGTGTAATTGTGGAAAAGTACTAAAAGAGTTGGCCAGAAAAAAACAATAAGAGAAAAACATAAAGGCAAATAAAAATTTGCATTTTAAACCACTTTTTAAGTTAAAACTATAAAAAAGTGCATTAAAAATGACAAAGCCTTGAAGCGAAAAAAGGGACCAACGCCAAAAAATCATCTCTTTAAACACTTAACCAAACAACCAACAAAATTAGTGATCAACGCGCAGCCAAATAACCTGTTCAACGTATTCTCCATCCATTCGTGTCATTCAAAGATACTGTTATCGAACGTTTATGACACAAATAATAAAAGAAAATAAAAACACACAAAAAAATCCTAACTTTGCGACATCACCAACTTTTTTCGACGGCAGCAATTTCTTTATTGCTTTATCCGTACTTAGCTCTTTATTTATCTTTAACCTTAACCTCATCTTTGATGTTGGAATTTCTGCTCAACCACCATCTTCTACCTGCGCGTGTTCTTGCTGCCGCTAGCTGCATCCACCTTTCTGTAGTTTAAGCGTGTTGCGCATAATTTTTTTTACTTAGTGTTTGTTGTTGCTTAGTGTTTGTTTGTTGTGTTTTTTTTTTATATAATGTGACTTTGTTTGGCGTGGGAGAAAGCATGGCACGAGCTGTCGAAATTTTGAAATATTAACGGTAAAATCAAAGCTTTGATTGCCGTCTACATTCGCGAAGGTTGAGGAATTAGATTTAAATCATTATGCCTTTAGAATTTTGTCTAAAAGGAGTATAATAGACCAACACTTAAGAATTTTATATCCTTATCAAATAACACCTAAAGTATCTTTTACACAAAATTATCAAGTAAGAAATGAAGAAACTGAAAAATAAATTAACTTACATAAAAACTTAACTATTATATTAGTTTTGACCCACATGATTCAAGGTCTATTTAAAATAAATTTTAATTAAAAATTTAAAAAGATCTCAAACGTATAAATTGACAAACAAAAACAATATTAATTTGCAAATGATCACTCTTCAATAAACCTAATATTCTTTTCCAGTTGATTGTAAAAAAATTGAAAAAAAATCACGTGGGCAACTACTACACGATATATATAGATTTCGTGTTATTACCCATAAAAAAGAGTTTATTTTTGCTACAAAAGATATAGTTCTTTAGAAATAAGACTTGGCTTAATGATAAAACGAGGTAGTTTTTTGAAAATGAGTTTAAATTGAAAACTTAAAAAATACACAAAAATTTTGACAAATAATTTCTATTTACCATTTCTGTTTACCCAACAACTGCAAATTTAAAAATTAATATTTCAAATGCAACTTAGCAAATGAGAGATGAAAATGATTATTTCGTGACTTTTTGGTTACATAAGTCGGTAACGACTGATGTACCTAGATAAAGAAACTATATTGCTTGACTGCTGGAAATTATCCATTCAGAAAAATTTAATGCTATTGAATATTATCATGCTTTTTTATACAGTATTGAAGTAAATAAAGTATTAAAAGTGAGTTATGCCACCATAGAGTAGAGGGCGGTATCCTGTTTAAAATCAATACTGACTTTATTGTCATTTTTTTATTATTCTTAAAAGTCTCTTGCTCTTTAAAATTTCGTATTGAAGATAGCAAAATTTTGGCCCCAAGTTTAGATAATTTAATTTAAAATGCCGTATCTATACGTATTTCAGATATTATTGCAGTATTATATGAAGTATCTTCATAAACACAGCCAAAAATTCTGTTTCTATATTCAGATGACCTCTTTTTCTATGTTTGTGGTTATTTTTTTCATACACGTTCAAAAAATTTTTAATTCAATCGTTGGAATCATGTATTTTTAATACTTGTTGTATTAGAATTTAAACTCTTTAAAATATTGAAAATTGTTTTAATATAACCTAGAATAATATATAATAGGTACATGTTGGAATACTTTAAGAAAGCTTGATTCAGTTTTTATGTATTTTCATCATTTGTTTATACATGTGGCTTCATAGAGCAGTTGTTATAGTCATAAACCTATATCCCAAACGTAATGGGTTCAAACTCCACATGTTTCGTTATTTTTCGTTTTTGATGAAAATATTTTACTACAAGTATATACTTATATATTTAGATTTAGTCCCATGAGGGAATAAGATTCAATTTTAATATTTGGCTTCGATTAAATTTTAATGCAGTTTCTTTGTGGTCATATACACAATACAAAATTTATTATAATTCGGTCCAAAATTTTTGACTGTGTATAGTAAATTTTTAAGTCATATACAATAAAATTTGCTTCATATAAAACATTTTCTTAATTTTACTATATAAAAATAATATAAGATCGCTTTGGCCTAAATATTTTAGCAGTAATGTGGGTTTGAAAAAATTTGAAATAGACAAACTAATCACTAAATATATACGTAAGATGTGACTTTTTCACTGTATTCAAATACCTGATCTCGGGAAAAGCAAAAGGTGGTTTTTACCTTTTTTTAAGCTACAATTTCGGAATTTTTTAAAATTCATTACAAATAAAAGTATATCTCATATTGTTTTAGGTTTCACTACTCTGACTAAATATAGTTAAATAAGACATAAAATTTACTTACTTTATTTAACTTTTATTGTAAATCATTTGCCGAGAATTTTGAAAAATTCTTTTTCTATATTACGGCAGTTAATAAAAAAAAAATCATTGGAAAACAAAAAATAACATGACTCGAAGTAATATGAGCAAAGAAATAAAACTATTTAAATAAATAATTATAATTTTCTTAGTTAAACTAGACGGCAAAATAGTGTAGCAGAGAATAGTCGATATATGTATAGCTTAAGTATTTGTGCCTACTGGAAAAAAAATTAATGTTTGGTCTTGGCCATTTTGGTAAATTGATAAAAAAGTATTTTTTATTTCTTAACCTTCAAACGCTTGAAGTGTCAATTTTGCATTATTTTTAAAAAGAAAACCTTATATCTTTCTTATTTGTGCTCAACTCGACTTGGGATCTTGGCTCAGTGTAAGAATTTTGGCTAAACTTACATTTACCAAAGAAAAAAATCGCAATAGATTTCGATGTTAAGCTGTACAAAAATTTTCTCTCAAACGACATTCAGTGTCAATATATCTATGGTCACAAGGAAAAATGACTTAACTCAAAATATCGTAAAAAAGCTATATGGAATGTACTTTATTGCCAATTTTTGGAAGTTTGCAGATATTTATTTTTTGCCCAGAATTGATCATCACTTATGTCTGCACATATTTTGTTTGTAACGGTTCATATATTTCAAAAAAATTGGTCATAGATCGTGTAATTAAAATATCGTTTTTTACAATACTTTGAGTTAAGTCGTTATTCCTTGTGACCACAGATATATAATGCAAAGAAAAAATAAAATCTATAATTGTACAATTTTTGGTTCGTATACTATATCGCTACCTTAATATAGAAAGGCCCTAAAACATTTTTTGTTACTTTACAGGAGATGAAAAAAACTTAATAAAAATTATAATTTGGAGGGTCCGAATTTTCTTAAAATGGATTTTTTATTTAAGACACTAACCAATTCAATGCTGTAGCAATATTTTTGCAGCAATTTTTTTTTCTATAGCAATTTTTTTTTGCAAAAATCTGTAAAAAAAAATTATTTTGAAAAAATAAGTTAGGGCCTTTTTATATTCAGGTAGCGATATATCAAGTGCAGATCTCCACAGAACGCGATGCAGTACTGCGATTCCCATGTTTGCCCAGTTTATCTTTTTACCCTTTGCAAAAAATGTACCCAAACTTACAGCCCTATTCTGGCAAATTAACAAATTGTTAACCAGTATTTTGAATATTTCTATGTGTTTGTTGTAATTTTTTTATTCCAAAACAAAATTTGAAGCTCAAAAATAAAAAATTTTGATAAAAATTGTCAACTGCTTTTCAGTTATTGACAATTTCATTAACAAATTTTGTTTTTTGAGCTTTAAATTTTGTATTAAAAACAACAAAAACATAGAAATATTTAATATACTGGTTAACAATTTGTTAATTTGCCAGAATAGGGCTGTTAGTATAGTTGGTGAATAACAAACAAATTTTTATTTTCAACATTTTATGAATAATTTTCATTTTATATTTCTAGTGTGGCAAACAAATCGAAGGCATTCCTTTTTTAAGATTTTTTAAAATAAATATTTTGATGTCACATGAATAACAGCCGAAAAAATTGGGTTTTCAGTGGAATTACACTTAAATTTTTAGTTGTAATGCATAGTGTCAAATTGACAATAAATGTCTTTTATGCTACAAAAAATCAAATGCGTTCGAAGGTTAAAGCAGAATAATTATTATTTAATTTAACTTATTTTTATTAAAAAGTTTTGTCTGAAATTCTAATTAAGAATACCAGAAAAAATGTTTAGCTTCCCTGACGGAACGTCAAAGTGCAGTACGACCTCGCTCAACGCAACCCTCGCTACACGCAACTCCTCGATAATCTCAACACCCAAATTGTACGCAAAGTATAAATTGCAACAAAGTGCAGACCAAAGGTCTATTGGCCAATATAAAATTTTTCCTCGGTTTTTGCAATAACCTCAGATTTCGCAATTGGCTTGAGTTTAATTGGTTGCGTTGAGCGAGGTCGTACTGTAAATACACATACACAATGAAGTACATACCCAGTGTGCCAAACGGATCTGTAACGAATCCGTAACGAACTCACTTCTTCGTACATTTTGTCCGAAACGGATTGCGTTTCGCATCCGGAACGGATCCTTTTTCGTATGAAATTCCTCTCTCCGTTACGGACTTCAGTTACGAATCCGTTTCGGACTTCAGATACGAATCCGTTTCGGACTTCAGTTACGAATCCGTTTCGGACTTCAGATACGAATCCGTTTCGGACTTCAGATACGAATCTGTTTCGGACTTCAGATACGAATCCATTTCGGACTTCATATACGAAACAGACGTTTCAGACTCTTTTTTTTAAATAATGCGAACTCGCAACGGACTCGTTTGACGCATTTAGCTACATATGTTCAAAATATAGGTTCTCTAAACAAGTTTGACGCATTCAAATTCGAAAACTTTTTGCAGGAAATTAAACGTAAATTAAAACAAAAAAATTTATTTTTCAATAAAATTTATAAGAGAGTAGTGGAGGCTAGTTTAAATGGTAAAAAAAAATAATTCAAAATATCAAACAAACGAGTACAATGTTTGTGAGTTCCAGGATGGCTCATACTTGTTTCTTCAAACAGCTCAACATTATTTTTCATTGAAGCATCCCAATAACTTTTACTGCTATAATGACAAAGCGTACCAAATTCACGCAATTAAAAAAGTTTCCGAAAAATATCTTTTGTACGGCTATCCTATAGTCACATTTAACTTGATCACTAATGATAATTATTTAAAAATTCTGACAAGTACTTTTCTTCGATTTGAAGGAGAGCTTGAGGAGCACGAGCTTAGTGAAATAAAAAAATTGTTTAAAATAAAAATAAGTACACAATTGTATTTCGTATCCCTAATCCACTGAAAATAAAATAAGAAATTGTAAAAAAAATTTAAGACTGTCTTTTATGTTAACGTTGTGGTAATTTTTTTGACGGATTCGTAACGGGTCCGTCAAAACATAAGAGCGATTCCTCTCAAAAATACGAATTGCTTTTTCCATTTTTTCGGATCCGCCTCGAACTCAGAACGGACTTCAGAAACGAGTCCGTAACGGACTTCAGATACGAATCCGTTACGGACTTCATATACGAATCCGTTTCAGACTCTTTTGGCGGATTCATAACGGGTTCGTAACGGGTCCGTCGAAACATAAGAAAGCGTAGTTCTTACTGACGGACTCGTAACGGGTTCGTAACGGATCCGTATCCGTTTTTGTGCAAATTGGGTATATGCAAATATCTAGCTTTTGGGTATATATCGGATTTGAAAAACATCCAATAAGTTTTAGAAAAATCGAAAACCCACTCAAAAAAGGTTACCTACTAATTTTTAAAAGCCTATATGATTTTTTTTATCTATACAAAATACTAAGCCGAATTTTCAATGTCTTTCCGCCACACAATTTTTTAAAAAAGTTGTTATTTTATGTCTTTTTCTTTTTATCGTTCATTCTTAAAAAAAACCTACATATTTTCCAACCTAAATAAAATTCAGAAAAATTACGAAAACAGATTTACAGCCCTATTCTGGCAAAGAAACAATTGTTACCCAGTATTTTTAATATTTCTATATGTTTGTTGTAATTTTTTGATTTCAAAACAAAATTTGAAGCTCAAGAAACAAAATTTTACCAACTCTTAAAAAATACAACAGTCAAGAAGAAGTCCATGAATTTTATTAAACAAATTATTTGACAGGCTTCCAGTTTTTTTTTAAAAATAATAATAATTAATAATAAGCCAGATGAAGTCCAAAATTAGAAGGCTTGTGTATTTTAATAATATTATATTTGAAAATTTTAATAACTCAACAAATAAATAAAACTTAAACCAATTTTTTAACTAAATGCGTTTAGTTTGGCTTGAATTTTAAAAATTAAATTTAACGAATCATGTTAAAATTCACATAAAAAATAATCTCTATTATTTTTTAATTAAATTAATTTAATTTTAAAATTTTTTATTTAAATTAAATTTAAAAAATGCTGATAATCAAATATTGACGACAATAATTATGATTAACGACGATAATTATATTGATGGAAAGGATGAGGTAAAAATTAAAATAATGGTCATAAAAGAGCAGTTCAAGACTAATTTCAATTATTTGGTAATTACGTAAAATTTTTTAAATTACATATAACTTAAAAATAGTTACCTCGTTTTTAAGGAGAAAGCAAGAACAGTGAAAATAAATAAAGAGTCAACAGACAAAATTCCTGGTAGAGTTTTAGGCTTTTATCTAGTAAAAAACTTCTGCTTTAACGTCCTTTGATTTCAAGGAATTTATTCGAACAAATGCTAATTCATATAAAACTTAAACAGTAAGTTTGGTCACAGCTTAATTACTCAAGACCACTGAAGATAAGAAGGGTAGCGCCTTTCGAAACAGTCTGTCTAATCTTTTGTGTGATTTATTCTAAAGTTTAGAGTCAATCACATATCATCTAAGCAGAGTTGTTATTGCCGTCTTCTAAAACTTACTGGACCTAAACAGCTCGTAATTAAAAGTCATGTAAAATCAAAGAGTTGATCAAAATTAATTAATAATTAAATTTGAAAATAAAATTTTGTTTTGTAGTTGTTTATTTGTAAGTTTATAAAAATTTATGTGATGCAATTCTAAGAAACAAATCAAGAAATCAGAAACTCTTTTATTTAGTGGTTACTCTGTTATTTATACGTTAAGCTTTTTAGATAGATACAAATTAATAAGAGCTTAAAGTCATGATATAACACAAATAAAATTGTAATTACATCTTAATTACGACCTCAAAAACAATTATAGATCCGAGCCATCTTTTCAGAGTATTTATGTTAAGGTAGAATTAAGGTAGAACCCTAGTGTGACGACCGAAATTTTGACGTTTTTTTCCAAAAAAAAATTTTTTTTAAATAAGAAAATACAATGCGATCGTTTTGAAACCTTAACATATTTTAATTGGTGTCTTAAAGTGTACAAAAAATTTTGTTTGACTTAATTTTACAATAATTTGCTTATAATTATATATATCAAAGTAGACTCCTTGAAAAAAGGTGAGTTGTTTTGGGGAAGCACCTAGCCTTTCGTAGTAATCTGAAATAAAAAATTCAAAGAGAATATCGTTCTGCTGGCTTAATTGTAGTGCACTAACCTATAATATGGATATAAAAAAAAATAAAAAATTATTGACTTGTAAAAAAAATTTTTTAAAATTAAACTTTTTATTTGTTTAAAAAAGTTAATTTATTATTAAAAAATTTATTGTTTTAAAAAATCCGGACTTAGCTATGTATGTCTTAAATAACGGGTGAAATTTTTGGGCTTCCCCGAAGTTTCGAAAACGTAGTTTCGAGAAAAACGTGTCTAAAGTTTTTACATCACTTTCATACACACTACGGCGTGCTATCTTCTTTTGGCTGCAACTTTAAAAATATTTTAAATTTCGGTCTGAAGCTTTTAATGCGGATGCACTGACCACCTTCAGTACGTTTTTTATGACAGCTTTCATGCTCTCATTGTGAGAATGTGCCGCAGGTCTATTCAGTGACATATAAAACTTTCAGCAAGTTTTCTGTTTTTAGCAATGCTTCTTTATTTTGAAGCTTAAAAAATAAAATATGCCAACTTCAACTCAAGAAACTCTATACTGGCAGCACCGCGCAAAAAAATTCAGCAAGAAAATTGAAGTTAAGTCATTGGCGTCGGAAGCGGGGGGCAAGGTGGGCAGTTTCCCCCCCCCCCACTTTTTTAGCTAGATAAACAATTTAAAAGGAAAAGTTATTCAAAATATCAGTTTTTTTACAACGATAATATTTTTGTATTATATATTTTCCTCTTCTTTCTCTCTTCTTCATGTTTCATGTCAAGAAATTTTGGTGAACTTTTTTTGCACCACCATTTGTACTGCCCCCCCATTTGTACTGCCCCTCCAGATGAAATTCGCTTCCGACGCGATTGAGTTAAGTTAATCGATTCCAAGGTTCATTTATAAGGTTGTGGCACTTAAGAGAAATGCACTCTTTTTGCGCCTTTGCTCTAGCTGTCACTGTGCTTTTCTGTGTTCTAAGCATTCATTTTCTTCATTTCTTTTCATCCATTCTGACAGTTCGACCGAGCTCGCTCTCAAGTGCCACAACCTTATGGTCCAGTTAGCCTCGCATGGCATAGCAGTGCATGGCTTAACAAGCGTCACATCGAAATCTGTTTAATAGGATTTGTGTGTATCTGATTACGCACAACATGACAACGCATGGCAATGCTCAGATAAAAACAGAAATGCATCTCTGACTACATAGATGAACATGGAAGATCTATTTCATTTTAATATCTGTGTATTCTTCTATGTATTTGACGTTTTGGCAAAACAGATGTGAAGTTGTAAAATTGTTTGATCAAGTGCGGTTAATTTATTAAAATAAAATCGTTGTATTCTTTTTTTTATTGTTTTATTTTGACCATGTGACTATGCTTTGCATAATCACCATTTATTTAGCTGTGTGCTAGCTGCTTATCTGCGTTGCATGCGCTGCTGTGCCATGCGAGGCTAACTGGACCATTATAAATAAGACTTAATCAAGTCAAAGAGAGTACAGTAAGTTTTTGTTGCTCTCTCATTGAGTGTGGAGCGAGGTAGAGCACAAAAATTTTCAAGACTTCATATAAAAAAGCTCTTGCAAAACTTGCTGAAGATAGTCAGTGAATCCCGCTTTATAGTATAGTCTTAAGATATTATTGCTGCGAAAAATGTAAAAAAAAATTGATTTTGGGAATCAGAATCCAGTTACACTGGACCATGATTTAATTATTATAGGTTGCCCATTCGTTTGACAACACCCGTAAATATGTAAACCATGGTAGAACTAGTAAAGGTATATGCATTTCAGACTGCTCTCTTTTTCTCATAGCCAGAATTGTCAAACTCAAGCATTTTGCTATTCTTGCCTATTTTCGCTTTCTTATAGCATTCTCATCGTTTTCAGATTTTGTATGAGCTGTCAACTTCGTTTTGACAGTTGCGGCAGTCTCCCTCTCCGAAATGCATATACCTTCTCTAATTCTGCCATGATGTAAACAAAAATATATTCTCTCTCAAATAAAATTGACAACCAGGGTTTTGTGGTCTTCTATGAAAAAAGGTATGTTTCAGTGTTTTGTTGTGTATTTTTTTTTAAAAAAGTAGTTATTCTATATTTTGCTGTTAGCAGGAAAAAAAAAGAAATAGTGTGCATTGCGTTTATAATAATTATTGCTTTGATAATTATTATTGAAAATTGTTTTCAAATTTTTTTGCGAGCCATTTTTTTTAAATTAAAATATAAATCGCGACTATTAAGTTGTAATTATAAATATAATAATGCCTTAAACGTGCGGTATTTGCAAAACAGTTTATTCTGGTTATAAAATTTGAAAGTATAATATGCCAGTAGGTCCAATAAGTCGTCAGCGGTGGGAATACATTTTCACAACAAAATATTGAAATGAGCTTTTTAAAAACTAACTTATATATTCTATCAAGACAAGCAAGTAGTACAGAACGTAGTAGAAAAAGCAGCAGTGAAATGTATCTTTGAGTATTTAGTACTGCGAAAAAGTATGATATACCTGCAACTGATTACTTTGATGGCATTACAAAATTACTCTTTTGCTCTCCTCTTCAATTTTACGGGTGTATATCTTCATTCTTGTGAATAAACGTCAAATGAATGGACAACCTATAGTAATTGAATCATGCACTGGACTACTACCTTAAACCAGTTTATGTTAATTTTGAAACATGTGATATAAATGTTATTCATCATGATGTAGTAATTATGTCTAACCAAGAATATAAACCATTGTGATCATTTGTTATATTTAAAAAAATCGTATTGATTGGTTTAATATAAAAAATAAAATATACTGTGCGAAAACAAAGGAAAGTAGACGAAAGAAGACTTAATTTTTCACATTTTTCCATATTTGCTTGTCTCTTTACGTCCCACCCCACCCCTTTTTATAGCGCTCGCAAGATGACTACTGAAAAATGAGTAGGCAAACAGGTGACAAGATTTCTCGGAAACCAGATTTCGTATCGATACGCGTAAGGCGGCATTTTTTAGTTAATTATGTCAGCCAGGTTCTGTTTTAGGGATTTTAAAAAATATTTAAAATTGAAAAAATTGCGAGTTTTTTAAAAAAGTTAAAAAAGGATAATTTTTGAGGGTTTTCCCCCCTCCCTCCGCCGGAAGTGAAGTTAGCCAAATTTACGTAGAACAGTACTTATCTGACATGATTTCCTAAAAAATGCCCCCTTCCGCATCTCGATCGGATATCTGGTTTCCGAGAAAACTTGTCACCCAGTTTGAAAAAAGTCATTTCGAGAAAAATGCGTTTAAAGCAGTGTAGACCAAACATGAGCTAACAAACAAAAACAAGGCTTGCTATTCATGCTCCCATTTTAATTTTCTAAAGTGATGTGAGCCAAAAAGCGCTATAAAACTGTTTGCTTGATTGTCAGACCTACACTGACTGAGCTTGCTTGCAATAATCGGCAGAGTATGTGTGATTTACCGATCGTGTCTGTGTGAAAACAAAAAGAGTCGCTTTCCTCGCGAGGGTACGACGTGGTCGACACTTGTTTAAAGTTTTGCATACATACCGCTGTATCTCTGAAAATAGTTCGAATTTTAGAAAAACCTTTTAGGATGCGTTTTTTAAGGTATTCAAAATACACTTATGAAAAAATAAAAAAAAGAATTGAAAAACATTTTTTTTAACCCTCATGCCTACCTTAATTGCAGATTTGTATATTTTGTTTTGGGAACGCTATGTGTAAACTATTTTGTTATTTCAGGGCAATATCCTACTATAGCAATATAATTTATATATATTAAATATAAAATATGTATGTTTATTTATAAATATATTTTCACTATGATGCAGTGAACACTGTAAACATAAATTGTCCATGAAATTATCATTTTATTACACCCTTTCAAGAATTTTACCTTTAGAAAATATTCTCACTATGCATGTGTCTTTGATGCCAGCTGTTTTGAGACAAGCTATTAAACAGTAAGCAAAGCTAACAGTTAGCAAAAAAGTAACGGAATTGCAATCTTTGTTCAATCAATCTCGCACAAAAGAAATTTTTTTTTTTTTAAAAGCAACTTAATTAAAATATAATAATTGGCAACACTGACATCACAATAGTGGGTGCATCAAAAATGACAGAGTATTTAAATTAGTACCTATCATGAATTAAACAACAAAAACAAATGCATGTCATGAAATAAATAAATTGCAAGAACGACACTATAAAAAACTGGTAGAAACCATACCATTTAGAGCAATATGTAAAAAAACACGACAAGCAAGAAAATCCAACATCAGCTAAGTGAAAAAAAGCTTCACTTAACTCAACTCAACTCGAAATGCATTGTTTTAATTGCTGCTGCAATTGTTGTTGTTGGTGTTGATGTTGTTTGAAAACGTTTGCAACACCGCAGCAAGTTCGATCCGTTTGCACAACAACAAATCGCGGATAGATAACGGCGGAAACATCAACAACAACAACAACAACAACAAAAACAACAACAATATCGGCAACACACAATTACAACAATGCTGATGATGCTGCACCGGCACCAACAAAGTAATGCAGAGAAAAACATAGATTTTTTTCCAAGCCAACAACAGGAAATATTATTTCACACGCAAACACTTCCGACAAAAACACGATCGCACGATCGCGCCAACCGGCTAAATAAAGGCAGCAACAACAGCAACAATTTCGCTGGCAATTTATGTTTTTAACATTTTTGTTGTAAATTAATGCATTTATAGCTTTTGCCTGCTAATAACTGCCTGCCCCTCACTTTTCTCCCTCGCACACTCATTCGTGATCACTAATTTTTGCAACTTTTCAAGCTCCCCACAAATATGGTAGATCTTGTCTACAACACATTTTCTCGCTTTACAAATAAAAACTTATTTAAATTTATTTTATTATATTTAGAACTTTTTCTCTTTGCATAAGGCACACAGGCGCAACAATGTATGTAATAAAATAATTGATTGTGTTTCTATCAAAGATATAGTGTAAACAAGTGTCTGTAATACATACAATACGGTAGAAATTAAATAATTACGATAAAAATTGAAATAACTTTTAATATAGAAAGTTTTTGTGAACACATAATTACATGAAACATATTTAAAACATAACAGTTAAACTGACTGGTTAGCTGGGCAAAGAAGTACTTAATATACAAGCAACAATACTTATAACTAAAATTGAAGTACTTAATTTCAACGATTTTTAATTCAGTTAAAAACAATTACAAAGGACAACTTACAACCAAATCAACTGGTACTTATTTAAAAGAAAACTTATTACTTAATGCTTGAATTGTCATCAATGAAGTTCTCACTAAATGTAAGTAAAATTTGGCAATTTAAAATACATTTCAAAATATAACTTTTGTAACATATAGTTTAATATTTTTTGTGCAATAACTTAATATTTAAAACACAGCTTTAAAAGTATTAAAATTTCTTAAAATATAGATGTTCTTAAAACCTAGAATTTTGCAAATAGAGCTACAACAATTCTACGATAAATGTTTTATGTTTTATGTATTTAATAGTTATGCAGAATTTATATTATAAAAATTCGACTACCAAAACACTAATAAGCTGTTAAGGCTGGAAGATTTAAGGCCACCTTCTACCTTTGAAAAAGTTTTTTGATGTATAGTCTTGGGAACATCTTGTAAAAATTTCAAGCAAATCTCTCGAGTCGTTTTTTTTTGGGAATTTTTTTGTGTAGACAAGTCAGGCACAAAATCATGTTATGCGCACATATTTGATGATCAACTTTTTTTATATATTAATAATGTATTCTTGTGAGAAAAATAACAGTTTTTCTTTTAAATTTTATTTTGTTACCGGTTTTCTTTTACTCACAATTAGATGTACATAAGAAAAATTTTAAAAAAGCGTATTTATATTTATTTTTTTTCAAAACCAACCAAAATGGGGTGCATTTAGTTATTTAAAAAAAAAATTATAAAATATTTGTTATTTCTCCAGAAATACGCTTGGTATTGATTGGTTTTAATAAAAATTTATCGAAAAAATTTTCAGAGTTATCATATATTTTAAACATCAGTCATTCTCGTCGGAACTCGATTCATGAGGGTAGCTCCAAAACGAACTGACCTCAACACTTTTAAGTCCAAAAAGAGACGTTTTTGAGAAATTTTGAAATTCGGAAGCTACAGTTCCGTTATTTTTTGATCGCCCTCTTAACTCTAGTTCCGACGGTAATGCCATTAGTTCTTAACATGTTTCCGTGTAGCTTTTTATTTTCGGATGATGCAGACAAATTTTTTCATCACAACCAGCATACCTTACTTTTTGTGTACTTTGACATGGCATAGAACAAAAACAACAAAAGGAACAACAACAAAAAGAAATTTGTAACTAACTATGAGGCTTTATCTATTCAATTAAAATATTGAATAGTTTGTCGATTCTTTCATATTTTTTTGTGTAATTTAATTTTTATCGAGGCTTTACAATTAGGTCGCAAAGGTAGAAGTTGGGTGGCCTTAAGAGTATTTTGTTGTCACTAGTGTCCGACCGAAACCGGAATTAAGGCCGAAACCGAAACCAAATATCCAGCCATTTTATAATATTCGGCTGAAACTAAAACTGGTAATTAATATGAAAATTTAAGTTTCTTACAAGTAACTTTTTTTATTAAAAGGAAACAAAAGTACTTTCATACACATAAGAAAAAAAAGTTAATATGAAAAAAGTATTATTTGAATGTTGAAGTTTATAATAATTAATTGAAGTTTACTATAATAATAAAAGAGATCATTTTTACTTACTTTGTATTACAAAAGTATTGCATACTTTATACCTTCCGTACACACTCAATGTACTACAATGTACTTTTTTTTAGAACAACAATACAAAGTATTTTTTATTTTTTTTAAAGGTTTAGTATCATAAAAATAGAAATATTTCATTTTATTTTCCTTTATTGCACACACATAGAATTCGTTCTGAAGTTTAATTATCAATTTTTGACTTCAGTACCCATAAAACTTTAATATTAATTGCAATAGTGATGATAAAATCGAAAATGATAGTATTGAACGCTTAAAATTAACCAAAATGTTTTGCGTTAACTCGAGAAATCAAAGTATATACGAATTCATAATTCTTGTTTTGTACAATGCGTTGTAAATATGTTCGTATTTGAATTAAATGACTGATGCAAGAAGTTTTTACTAAAAGTCTTGGCTATTCGGACTCAATATGACCTAATAGCCGAAACTGGCCGAAACTGACAAAGAAGGCCGAAACTGGCCGTGTCCGAAACCGAAACCGAATATTCGTTCGGACACTATTTGTAACTGCAAAAAAGCCGTAGTAAGGTGTATTGCTCCTCTTGTTACTGCTGATGAAACCAAGAGAATGTCAAGAAAGATATTCTAATTTTATTTCATAGGGATAAAAATCTAATCGTTGTTTTATATAGGCCATTGGGTTCTTAGAGAAATCGACTCTAAAACCTTAAAAACATAATTTTAAGGAACAAATTTTAACAAGTCCTAAACGAAGAAGTCAATCCATTCATGATTTTTTCCCACTCGCCGATTTGAGTGATTTTTGAATAGATTTAATCTAACCCTAGATTTTTGTCTTCTTTCACATATGTCTTCTTTCACAAATCCACAGAAAAGTCAACCGTGAGCAAAAAATTAAGACTTATTAAAAACATATTACATATTTTTGATATTATCTAAGAGAAACATATAAATTTAAGCAATATATACATAAATTCTTTTGATGAGATGATCAAATCGTCTGCCCTGTTTCACAAATGTAGTTTTTCTTTTTCGTAAATGTTTCGTAAATTTTTTTTTTGTTATAGTAAATATTAGTTTTTTATTTACTAAATTACATAATTACTTAACAACCTAATTACTGAATTACCCAATTGAGCTACAATAGAAAAATGTGTCCAAACAAATAAAATAGGTCTGTAAAGTTCGGATAATAGAGAGTAACTTAATTATCTGTAAAAGTGAGAATATTTATCAAAAAAAAAAAAAAAAAACGGAAACGATTTCAAGTAAGTTTCAGGAACAACAGCTGTTCACGCATTTTTGCAATAGAAAAAATTGATTTTCTTCTTATAAAATACACTTTGTTCAATATAAATAAAACAAAGACACTTGCATTTAATGATTAAAACCATTTTTATTTCACAAAACAACAAAGAATATTGATTTAATAATTTGACGATCATCTGTTCGTAGCTGGAAATTCGTGCTCCAAGAAATGTTTCAAGTAAAGTTCAAGTATTGTAACATTTAGCTTGTTCTTCTTCTCTCTCGAGCTTGAAAAGTGTGTAAAGGAACGCTCTTCCGACTTTTTTGTACGGCTGATAAATTCTCAGATCTAGGCATAGTATGAACTTTGTCGCAAAGTAACTTCCATTTCGTGAAACGTCCGAACGCATATTTGAAATAAAAATTTTGTTCCAAATTTTAGTTGAATAAGAATTCGTCGCCTGAGAAAACAATTGCCGTTTGTAAAAATTTTCACTTTTGAGATTATTGAGAAATAGGGGCTGTAAACTCTAAAAAAATAGCGGTCAGATCATAAAAATTTTGTAATCTATTGTGAAATGTGTCTGCAAATAGGCCTGAAGTTCTGAAGAATATTGCTCCGTTAGATTTTGAATTATAGCCTCTTTTTCTCAATAATCTCCAAAGTAAAAATTTTCACATACGACATTTATTTTCTCAATAATAGAAAGATATAATAAAAGATAGCTTTTCGATAATTTACACCTTTCTCATATATATTCCTGGATCGTATGAAAAATTTTTAAAAGAAGCATCCGAATGAAACGTCCGACACGCTGGATTTGCCCATATTCGAAAATAATTCAAATCGGCGCATCACTTTTCTTTGTTAGAGCTTATCTAATCATGTTAAACTAACAAGAAAGGGTGTCTCGGTGATTTGAATTATTTTCGAATATGTGATAGAGGACACAAATGTGAGGTTGAATGCAATAGATTCACCTCAGATTTTTCTTCTCTATTACCAATACAAAAACATTTGAATCGGCAAATAATACCTGGGGATCTTTTCTTTCCAAGACTTTGATTTTATAAAACCTTAAAGAAACTTACTCTTGAAACAAAATAACTTTTTAATTTATATTAAGTAAAGGTATTTTAGATAAAAATCTAAAGTTTGACTGAGTGCGCTGTTTAATTATGAACTGTTTTGAAATAGGAAAATATAAGGGTAAATATTCTGAAATGGTCAAGCCCAAAATTGTTTAATCGTAGTTATTTAGAGAAGACGTTATTCTTGACGTTTTCTATATGTCTATGAATTTTTGGGTTAAACACAAATTAACTTCTTTAATATTCCTCAAAAACAGAAAACCAGGCTTAGTTTCAAAAGTGACCAAGTTCAATAACATAAAATTTCCCGTTTTAAAAGCGGTGAAAACCATTACATAAAAACTTAAAAAGTAAATTTTTATTACTTAATAACTATTGATATTCCACTATTTGTAGAATACACAAGGTTAACAAAAAACGAGATATTCTGTCTTAACAAGCAGTTTTCTCATTTTCTATGTATTTTATTGCTCTCAAACCAAATTCGTAAAAAATAATTTTGCAGCATCATTTTTTCCCTACAATTCCATATTAACCTCTTATATTCTGTTTTAATTTTTTTTATATTAGCTTTATTCATATTTGCTTTCACCTAAATGTCCATACGGTTCTTCGGCGTTTGTAGTTAAATAAAATATACCAGCAACGCGTCTGATCAACAGTGGATCTCCCATTTGAACATTTGACTGCAAGCTCATGCAACCGCTCTTCTCCGATATATTGGTAAAATTATCACATTTATAAATAGGTGCAAATGAAAAGTTACGCACAGCTTCAGCGTATAGACTAACGGAACGGCCATGTGAACAGGAGCCGTCATAATCCTTGCCACAACCAGGTTGCAAACGTCCCCAATTAGGATAGAACGAAACCGTACCAATGGGTTTATAAAAGCCCTTGATCTTACCATTTGTTTGTAGAGTTTCAACAAAGCGTGCATCAGTGCTAGATAAACGTGATTCTGGCTTTTCATAAGAATACATCGGATAAGCAGGATCTAGACCAACAATTCCTGCAAGCTGTCCACGCTTGACACTTTTTCCACAAAAACCAGCTACATGTGCACCCAAACTATGACCGATTACCACTATCATATTAAAGGATAAGCCAAATTGATCATGCATAAAGTCTACAAACTGAGCAATAGCTTCGCCTACACTTGGTGCCTTGGCACGCGCCGTGAGATAGTCTAATCTTCCATATGCATAATCGACGGATATAATATTGTATTTATTCTGTGAAAGATAAGCATCGCGTAGCGGTTTATTCGGTGATGTTAAGTACGAACCACCCCAGCCATGTATAATTATTCTAGGACGAATAGGAAGAAATGTTTTAAGTGGTGGCATTATAATATAGTCAAACTGCAATGCCAAGGGAATAAAACTTACTTTGTATGTACCGATCTATCATAATTAGAGTTTAACACAGAGGTCGCATTATTGGCTATAAGTTGTTGTGGCGCGTCAGGATTTTCCTTGCTGTATAGATAGAATTTCACTTTACTCGCGGCGCGCTGTTCATATGGATCGTCACTACTTCGCCCAAGTGGCAAAGCTGAGCTAAAAGCTAATAATTGTTACATAAGTTATAAAAATATTTAATATTTTTTAAATTATGTTATTGCTAATTACCAGTAAAAACAGCAAAGAGCAAAATATTAAGCGTTACCATCATTTTGTCACTTGACATGTTCAGTAAACAGCATTACAAATTGCTTACTCGCACCCAGTGAAGAAAACTTTTTTGAAATTGCGGCATTCAATCGATTAGACTCTCTTTAATTTGTGATTAAAGTTATAAAACTGTATTAAAAACCAACGAAATCTAGATAACAATTTTAATTAGCTTTTTGTATGTTCTTAATATACAAAGCTATAAATTCTAATCGACACCTTGCCATCATATGTACTTGAACTAAATTTTATACAATATGCTACAAAAGTGGTGCTGATGATAAATGCTCTCGTTTATTGTGGATTGCTGGCTCAATTTTAGCTGAAATAAAAAAAATATTTATGAGTGCATTACTTCCCGCAGCTATCGTAGCCTTACTGCGGCAAAAGCCGTCCTCAGGCGAATGCGATTTCCTTGCAAAGAATTTGGTTGAAAACTTATTTAGTATCGAGTCCGTAATTTGTTGGTAAATATATACGAAATTATCTGGTTATGTGAGTTGCCCTCCCCGTAAGCTAAGAGAGCCCTAGTTCAATCCCCGAAATCTGTTGTTTGCGGTCGATGACTTAAGTCACTTATTTTCCATACTTAAGTTGAACTTAAGTATGGCTGATGAAACGCATTTTCAGAGCTTATACTTAAGTATTGACTGTGAAACCGGACCGGAGGGGTCTTACTGTACCCCTAAATCTAATAAATATTAAGATAGTTTAAAGAGCCTGGGCGACCGAGCTTAGCTAGGCTTCTCGCCATACCCATGTATTTGAATTTTTGACGTAGAATCATTTTCACAAATTTTTGTGATACCTACAGCCTTTAATATTCATCGTACAAAGAAAAAAATAATGCCAAAATATCAGATTTAGTGGGAATAAAACGAATACCTAATAAAATAGCAAAATCTAAGAAGAAAAAAAATTCATATATTCGTATGAGATATGCACAAGCTGCTTCAGTAGCTGCATATGCAGTTTTTATGGTTGTTGTTGTTGTTGTTGTTGTGTGTGTTCGTTTGCTTCGTAACCATGTCGTTCCGGGTTGTGCTGCTTTTGTTCTTGTTGTTGTTGTTTTTATTAATCTAATATATAAAATTCTTCTGTCACGGGGTGCGTAATCGAACTCCTCCGAAACGGCTCGACCGATTTACATGAAATTTTGTATGTATATTTTGTAGGTATGAGAATAGGTCGTAAAGTATATTTCAACCTCCTACTAACAGTGGGCGTGGCACCTCCCATACAACCCAAATTTGCGATATCGAATATCTTTGGAGTTATAAGCCGCTTAGCCTCGGAATTCGGTATTCGACAATTTACACGTGCCGCTTCGCAGATAAAATTTTGTGAGAGTTGGACAAGGGGGCGTGGCACCTCCCATACAACCCAAATTTGCGATATCGAATAGCTTTGGAGTTATAGGCCGCACATCCTTGGAATTCGAAATTTGACCACAATTTACACGTGGCGTTTTACTGATAAAATTTTATGGGAGTTGGACAAAGGGGCGTGGCACATCTTATACAACCCAAATTTGCGATATCGAATAGCTTTTGAGTCAATCAAACAAAGCAAACAAAGCCTCGGAATTCAGCATTCGAACTCAATTTACACATGCAGTTTTACTGATAACTTTGTATGGCGTTGGACAAGGGGGCGTGTCACCTCCCATGCAACCAAAATTTGAAAAATTCTACAGCTTTTGAGTTATAGGTCGCACAGCCATGGAATTGAGTATTCGACCACAATTTACATCTACAGTTTCACTGATAACATTTTATTCGCGTTTGGCAACGGGGCCGCGGCAGCAACGCGCCGGGTTTAAGCTAGTATGTATGTAAAATATACATACATAAATACATATCAGTTGCTTTAATTTTATTCCGTTTCCCAGATAACCAATCGGTTCGGTTGAAAACGGTGTGCACTTCGAAAAGCACTGAAGCGGACCGTTTCGTTGTCAGCAAACTATGCATTGTATGTTTCATATAAGCATATATTAATGTTGATTTTCTATGATTTAAATACAAATTCTAAATGTTTGATAGTTTAAATCATTCTTGATTTTAAATGCGAATTCTAGTTGCTTGATACTTTAAAATCGTTTATTGAGCTTTAGGTCAGGCTAGAACAATTAATTGATCTAACGAATTTTTCCAAAGGAACAAAAACAACAACATTTTCAATATGAAAAGGAAAACATCACTAGCTGATTAATTAGTAAGCTGATTGATAAACTAGTTAGAGCAATTAATTGTTCTAACCTGACCTAAAGCTCAATAAGCGATTTTAAACTATCAAACAACTATAATTTTTTTTAAAATCAAGAATGATTTAAACTATTAAACTTTTAGAAATTGTATTAAAATCATAGAAAATCAACATAATAAATAATAAGGTCATATAGATAACTTTAAGTTGTATATTAATTTTATTTGTTGTTAAACAATTGTAACCTCTTCTTAAAATGGTTTTTATTAAGTTGCAACAATAAACGGCAACTCAACTGCACTACCTTGATTTCAATACAAGATTCAATGCATATTTTAGAGTTTTTGGCGAACGGGTGAAAAAGAGAGGGAAAAAAGACAAGAACAAACGACACATCAAGCGCATATGACATTAATTTCAATTCGATTCTTGATAAATGTAAGAAAGGACTTTACAATTATATAGAGAACGGTTTAAAGGTACAAAAACATGTCGTTTTCATACCAGCAAATCAGACACTACCGTTTAGCTGGAACAGTGGCATTGATGGCAAGTTGGGTTGTAATACAATAGAGAATACAGATGCATGTAGCTAGAGAGCCAATATGTGGCTACAAAAAATGTACTACTACTAGCCAAGGTAGTAAAACAATAAACTAAAATTTAAAACAATTCCGACAAAAAGTTCCTTTTTTGACAGTTACATAAATTAAATGCAACAAAAAATACCATGGTAAAGATAAAACGAAAACTTTCTACCGCAATAAAATAATATAAAAAATCTCACGATCATTAAAAATTACCACAAAAATACCACACGTTTTAAAAATACCACCACAAATTCCATATGCATTTAAAATTGCCACAAAAATCGCATTCGCATTAAAAAATACTACAATAAGTCCCATATGCACAAACAATTTAAAAAACATTTAGAAATACCACAAAGATATTTTACTTACTAAAAAAGAAAAAAAAATTTTAAGAAGAATATTACCAAACTCCCACGAAAATTTAAAAAATACCCCACTGAATTCCCACGCCAATTAAAAAATACCACGCTGAAAAAAAAAATTTAATAGGAATTCCCAAAAACAAAAATTCCTAAGGGCAATTAAAAATTACCGCGAATGGGATTTTTCCCACATTACTGGCAATGTTACTGCTAGCTGCTGATATTGTTGTTTTGGTGATGCATGCGCTGCAAAGGGCCGTTCTTCACTCGACAATTCTATGAGCAATAATTGCTTTCGCCACAAGTAGTTTGCCGACTACTCGGGTTTAAAGGGGGCTTACGTAAACCCCTCATGCGGGCGAATAATCGACAAAGTGCTTGCGGCAAAGGCAATTATTGCCGAGTGAAAAACGGGAGATCTTGTTACCAGAGCAAGAGAATTATTGCTCTTGGAGTAATAATTGCTTTCGCCGCAAGCTCGTGTGTGACGAGTGAAAAGCGGAACATAGTAAGCAAAGTTCTGTTTATTTTCTGTGGACGATTCGGTTCATCCCCTCTAACGCTGCTCAACCGATGTGATCTTGCTTTTCGCTGTGCGTCGTTGTTTTAGATTTGCTTGGCAATTGTTGTTGGTTCAGTTAGCTGACATTTTTTTAGATGTTCGTAATTTTTACTCGACATGAACAGCTGATTTTGACAACTAGCTCGCTTTTCTCTGCTTTCTACTTCATTCCTCTCCGAGTCAGCCCTATCTGGTTGGATTATGCCATGAGTTGGAGTACGAATAAAACGAATGTTTATTTTCAGCATGTATGTATACTACTACGCAAATTTGCGCATGCGTTACTAAGCGTGCGTTGTGCTTTAAAAACTCCATTTATTTTTTAAATACCATAATAAATTCGAATTATTTATATTATGCATTATATTTTTTCCATATTAAAAATTTATTTTGACAACTAAAATTGAAACTTTAAATTACTTTTAAAATATACATATATGTGTATACTCTTTACTACAGGAAAAATAAATAATTCGGATCTACATATATTTATTTCCATTAATTAAACATAACTTTGAATTACATTTAGTTTTAACCAACACAACAAATGAACAAGAACAACAAATTCATCACCAAAAATATCAAACGCAAACTTTTTATAAAAGAAAACAAATTTTTACATGAATTGTGAATTTTTTAGATCAGGTAAGTTTGAAGAAGGACAACTACAATAAGTTTGTTTTTGAATAATTTTTATTTAGAAGATGAAATGCTTTAAAATAGTTCTGAAAAATATAAATGAAAAAAAAAACAGAATTTTTCTTTATCTATATATATAAAATAGGATGTGTGTATGTATGTAACGTATGGACTCTAAAACGGCTGGGCCGATTTTGATGAAATTTTCAGGTAATGTTCATCTTGGTACGGTGGGTAACATAGGCTATATTTGGACCCGATAGGTGGCGCTGGGGTGGACTTATATCGAAAATTTGAATTTATGGACCAATTTAACTGAAATTCAGAATGTATGTTTGTTTGATCATAAGAAAATAATTTGTGTATAAATGGACACGGTAGGTGGCGCTGGGGTGGACTTATTTCGAAAATTCGATGGCGTGAAAAATATATAAATACTTTTAATTTTATTTTATAACGAGGGGAGTAGCGAAGCACACCGGGTTCAACTAGTTACTGTATAAAAAGGAATTCTACGTCTATACTTACGATACAATCGAAACTGTGTCTTTTAATATAAAAAGGAATTCTTCGTCTATACTTACGGTACTATCGAACCTGTGTCTTTTTTTCGATTTGATTTTATATCCGTAAAACAATTAATTTTTTAAAAGCTACTGTAATCAGGAAATTTCCGAACAATATTTTTGACTCTCAGTTTATTTATTTATTTATTTGGCCAATCAAGGCCATATACTTATTCTAACAGGTTGTTTTTTTTTATTTTTCCCTCACTCCTTTGCATGTTTTGGTGTACAAAGATATGTTAATTGAAGTGGGCGTAATCCGCCGACCTGAATGACATGAATTCAAGAACACGTCAAAAATAAAAAGGAGAGAAGAAACGAAAAGAAAAAACAAAAGGAACTTACATACTAACATATTTTATACATAGTAGTTGAAAAGATTACTATTATTATCACTACTGTGCTAACAAATAAGGAACAATTTAAGATAAGGATAGATGCTTAGGGTGGAAAGAGGTGTTTGGATAGGGAACGCATGAATATGTATTTAGACATAGGTGGTAGGTAGTGCTCGCTGATAGTATTAAATATCATACAACATCGGGTTCGTTGCAAGCGTACGTGGTGTGGTGCTGTGATTCACTCAGAGATCTTGTTTACCTCCTTGTATTCTACTAATTGGGTAATTAATTGTTACTTTGTTGGAAATTTATTTGCTGTGAATGTTTCGGGCAATGACATCAAATATAAAACGTGAACAGAGTAGCGATCTTCTTGTTGACAACGGCATTACGTTAATGGCTTTCAGTCTGTGAACATATGGTGGCGGGTTTATACAAAACGTAAGAACTGTTTTTGGAAAGATTCTATTATACTACTAGGCACTTCAAAACTTGGGTTCCATACTATGCAACAATAGAGAAGAATTGGACGCACGACTTTTAATGAATCCGAGAAGCTTGTTTACCCTGGATGTCATATGATCAAGGTGAAGATAAAAGCGCTGCCTAAAATCTAGGATAACCCCAAGATCTGCAATGTGATTGATCCTTTTTAGTTTAACTACATTTAGCTCAAAAAACTGTCGTATGGAAGCAAATCGTATGGAAAACATTTTACACAAACCTAGTTAGTATGCGCTACCTAATCGTAAAAAAAACTTGCGCTGTCAATTGTGCATATCCAAGGTCAGCTTTATTTTCTTCTTCTGTGGTTTTAATCTTGAAAAACAATCATTAAAATTTTTCTTAAAATAATAAAGCTTTTTTCGCTTTATTAAGAAGATGCGATCATGAAAGCTAGTACACACAGAAAAAACCATTGTAAAACCAACTAGAAACATAATGATTTTACATGTTTCCCCTATGATTATAATGAAATCATGTTAAATCATTATGAAATCCAGCTGAATACTAACCTCATTTTGAAATAAAAAGAACTTCAAGTTGGTTTTTTTAGTTTTTTATTGAAAAATATAAAAAATACGACTTGTAATTACAAAATCTTCTTTTATTTTTTGACATGCTTTTTGAAATCATGTCAATCCGGTGGGCGGAGTATGCCCACTAGATCATCGAATAAAAAATAAAATAAAAAAAACCAGGAAAGGGGAGAAGAAATAAAAAAAAACCAAACCTGTTAGAATAAGTTAGAATAAGTAAATTGCATTGCCTTGTTTAGCCAATAAATAAATAAAATATACCTCAATTTTTCCCCAATAGTTTTTCTCGATAACGTGCGCGAAGTCCAATGGGTCGAATAGCTTCCTGTACATCTTCCTTAGATAAGTATCTTAAACTTTCCTAGTCATCTGAAGCTTCTAAAAGTAATACAACATTTTGATATTAATTTGTTAAAGTAACATAAGTCAGATATCACATTACCTTGTTCATCTGTGTCAAAGTTTATAGATGCATCTACTTCCACTATCATTTAACTTGTATTCACTTTTTCAGCTATTACAAACTATGTATTTTCTTTTTTTCAACGACGCTGCTCCTCGAGAGAAAACTTCTAATGTGCAGAAAATTCGCTAGAAACAACAGAAATTCCTCAGTACGGACAATATTTTTATTAGATTTCATAAGGGATCTACATGATATCATAATAATTCTACATGAAATTATAATGATTCTACATGAAGTCATATTGATTAACCTTTTGCATGATGATATAATGATCTTACTGGATTTCATAATGATTCTATCATACATGAAATCATAATGAAAAACTCCATATTTGCACAATTGGGAAATTTGCGCGTTTTTCATTTTATATTGGCTTGTTTCATTTGACCCTTCGTGATATATCAAATCTTTCTTGCAGTTTAGCGTCAGAGTTATTTATTCCAATTCATCATCAACTACCAAAATTCAAATAGCTAAAATTTATAGTAACCAATAATGTTATATACTTTACAAAAATCAATTGGACCTTCATATTCCGCAAAGTTAAGTTTTTTGGCATAAACAGTTTGAATTTAATTCTTCTTATTTTAACAATTAGCACAACTTGAGCACACTACCAGCACAGCGTTGTGTTTAAATATTGGTTGCACTAAAAATAAAATATTTTCAATTATTTTCAAATAAGAGTTTCTTTAAACACTCTTATAGTAATTTCACTTTGCAGCACAACTTTAGCACACGCTACCGAATTTCTAATGAAAGTAAACTAAAGGGTGTTTTTTTAGCTGCAGGAGAACTTTAAATACTAATACAAGACAGAAATAATGTTGAAATGAACTTTTTATTATTTTATTCTGGTAGATAATTCTGTCATTTATTTTTTAAATACGATTTTTGGCATATATTGGCTGTGGCTACGAGTTACATAGTCCATTCGAATAGTCCAATTATTCACTACTTTTTACAATGAATCTGTCTGTATGGCGTGGATGAATGGTGGCTTGAATATTAGCTTCCAATACTTCAGGAGTTGCTGGTTTGTCGGTATAAGCCAATGACTTAACATAGTTGCATAAAAAGTAATCGAGAGGCGTTAAGGTATAACATACATGTAAAAAGAGAAAAACAGTAGCTTGTTTTCAAGCACTTTTTTGAGGTACAAGAGTTGTCTTGTAAGAGTTATCTTTTTTGTAAGAGCTGTAACGGCAGCTCCTTCCTCATTTCGAAATAAATAAGGACCGATGAAGCTGCCAGCGTGTAAGCCACACCAAACAGTCAATTTTAATGGATGTAATGGTGATTCCTTAATAGTTTTCAATTAAAATTTAAAGGGTAAAATTAGAGCGAAAACGATCAATAATTGCATGAATTGCTTGCTCACTAGGCCGATTATGTTGACCATAAAATGGACGAAGTGCTCTATAAACTTCGCGAACAGGTTTATTTTTTTCAAAGTAAATTTCCACAATTTGAAAACGTTGTTCTGGCGTTAAACGATTCATAATAAATTGCCAAAAACTTTACTGAACAGAAATGTCAACACAATTCAACATTCTCATCTGTCAAACCGTAGACAACAACCATTGAAACTTCTCATGCAGCTAAAAAAACACCCTTTATTTGCCTCTTATGTGCCTATTATAGAAAAAAAGAATTTATAGTTTTCTTGAAAGACTCTGTCACATAATCCTTTTTCTTTTAAATAAAGTGGATTATTTCATTTATATTATTATCACGACTCTAACTGGAAATTAATTTAAAGGCTATGGTTTGTTTTATACAAGGCAGATTTGTGATTGTATCACAAAGAAAATTTAAGCTTCCACGAGTCAGACCCAAGATCAATACACATGGGGTTAGAAGTTCAATAAACTCTTAAACGACAAACAAAAAAATAATCTCATTGCATCAAATTATTCAACAATATACTATATAATAATCTGAAATACTATCTACTTGAACTAAAAAAAAAACACCGATCAATTAACTTTGTAAAACGAATCAATTAGACGCACTTCAAAGAGAAGCCAAATGCATTTAACATGCGTACAATTGGTTTTTACATTATAGTTAATCGAATACAATTGATTTTCAATTAAGATATCTTTCACTTTTATTATGAAAAGCAATTAAGACACTTTAGTCTGACATTCATATATGCGATATTTCAGACACAAAATGCGTCCATCAAGCCCTCATATCAAGGTCAAAAGTGAGTGTTATAAAACATCTGCATTTGCTAGCGGCTTATATTAGCTTCACTGATGATGAGGGAGCTGGGACAGAAGGAGAAGTAAAAAGAACTCTTCAAATGTAGCCAAGTTTTGAATTAATTGACTTCGCGTGTGCAACTTTATTTTATTTTCGTGTGAGTGCGTCTTCACTTGTGTCTGTGACTGTGTCTGCCTCCGTTCGCTTTGATCGTGCAACTCAAGTTGATCATGTACAAAGAGTTGTCTGCAGTAATTCATGCAACACACGTCATATGTTAAAACCATTCAGACCAAAATAAAATAAGTTAACTTTTTAGCAGACATAAAAGAACAAAACAAAAACACTGCAATTTACTCCAAAAGTGTATGTGTTGATGCATTCATGACAACCATATTTCAAACATCATATTTACAATCCTCATTTGTGTGTTTGTGTGTGTGTGTTTGGTTTTCTTTAAGCAGCAGCAAACAAACTGAAAAATTTCTCAACACAAGCAAAAAATAAATTATTACAAAGAATGGGTGCTCATTCGAATAACATGGTCGGGGTCTATCACTCTGGCAGCATGTTGCAGAGCTGCTGTGCTGCTTGGACATGAACACTTAACTCAGCTGTAAGCATACCAGAATAATTAGCATAATCTACATAATATTTGATGTGATAATCATTTGCGCAGCTTGATCTGGAGTTTGTTTAAGTAATTAACACTTAATCGCTTGGCATCGAGTGTGATAATTTGCCTTAACATTCTCATATATCAAGCTATCAGGGTACAAAAAACATCAACATTTTAAATTTAATTTATTCATGGTTATCGATTAATTGCCATCTTATTTGAAAAATTCTAATGCGCTTTTAAATCTGCCTGTTCTTTAACCAGTTATATATTATTTTAGATATTTTTAATACTCACTCTCGAGAAAATATTCACAATTCTACAGTACAATTAAGCTGAATTTCTGTTTGTATAAGAAGAATTAGCTTAAGTTTGATTTAAGTTTCGTGAAATCTTGCTTTAAAATCTACAATCGCCATATTAGTTCTATGAATGGTTTTGTGGGTTTTGTGTTATATTTTTGGTTAAGATCATGCTAGAAACAAATTTAGTGTGTACTATGTATATAGAGTTGCATGAGTGAAGCGTAGCTACATCAATATCTCAGATCCGATTTTAGTGCACTTACGGGAAGGTTCTTGTCAAAGTGCCAAGAAATAAGCAAAGTTTGAAATTTTTTTTGTGACGCCAGTACAAAAACGCCCTTACAA
Source organism: Dichetophora obliterata (assembly GCA_963920525.1). Taxonomy (NCBI): domain Eukaryota; kingdom Metazoa; phylum Arthropoda; class Insecta; order Diptera; family Sciomyzidae; genus Dichetophora; species Dichetophora obliterata. The sequence goes on from OY986437.1 coordinate 117,207,884, forward strand.
TTTTGTACTAAATGCCAGAAATTTTTATTGATCATGTCGTTCCCAACATCAAATGCGTATAAGTAATAAAAATTGTCGTTCCAAAGATTAAAGTTGTTAAATAGTAAAAAAAAGAGTAAATAACGCACGCATTGTTGCGATGAAAGTGAAAGGTATTTTTTTAACAGTTCATACATTTTTACATACGTATGGTTATTTGCGCATTACGGTATTAATTGCGAATTATTGATACATAAAAAAATATCGCTCATCTCTCACCTAAGTATTTATTTATGATATAAAGAAATAACCTCAATTTAATGACATGATGAAAATCGAATTTTAAGTTAGATTTATCAATTATGGGGTTACATTTGCAAAACATTTTTATAGGTAGTTTTAAAATCATTTTATTGTTTTGAGTTTTGCAAAATTATTCGCTACTGACATATTTTTTGTTGATTTTGGTATGAATATTAAACATTTTTTATTAGTTGATAATAAAGGGTGGTTAAATTTTAAGGGCCGATGTTGATTTTGAATAAAACACAAATTATTTAGGAAATTATTGTCATTTCTTTTTTTATGATAATATTGGTATGGTTCAATTATGTACCTTGGCAGCACACCTCCATCCGATGGTCCAAATTTTCGATGACGCTGAGGCATAATTGAGGTTCTATGCCGTTAATGTGCCGAATTATCTCATCCTTTAGCTCTTGAATTATTGCTGGCTTATCGACGTACACCATTTCTTTCAAATAATCCCAAAGAAATAAGTCCAACGGTATCAAATCACATGAACTTGGCGGCCAATTGACAACGCCACCACGTGAGATAACACGGCCATTGAATTTGTCGCGCAAAAGAGCCATTGTTTCGTTAGATGTGTGGCAAGTGGCACCCTCCTGTTGAAACCACATATCGTTCACATTCATATCTTCCAATTTGGGACCTAAAAAACGTTCGTTATCATCTCACAATAGCGAACACCATTCACAGTTACTGCCTGACCGGCCTCATTTTGGAAAAAATACGGCCCGATGATGCCGCCAGCCCATAAACCGCACCAAACAGTCACTCTTTGTGGGTGCATTAGTTTTTCGACAATCACTCTTGGATTACCATTCGCCCAAATACGCAATTCTGCTTATTGACGAATCCACTGAGGTGAAAATGTGCCTCATCACTGAAGATGATTTCCTTTGAAAATTGATCATCCATTTCTTGCCACCATTCTGACCATTGACGATGCTTGAAATGGTTAAGAGGCTTTAGTTCTTGAGTCAATTGCACCTTGTAAGCGTGTAAATGCAAGTCTTTATGCATAATTTTCATCAACGACGAGCGTGAGAGGTGCAATTGTTGGGCACGACGACGAGTTGAGGTGGACGGCTCTTCAGCCACACTATCGCGAACAGCAGCAATATTTTCTGCAGTACGAGCATGCACTTGTGTTTTCACATCTCCTACAGACACGGTTTGCTCAAATTTTTGCACGATTTTTCCGAAAAAATCACGAAGTGCACGATATGCATTTTGATTTGAACGTCCATTTTCATAATAAGCCTGAATAACTTTTACGCGTTGCTCAATTATGTATCTTTCCATGGTTCAAATTGAATTAGTCTGAAATTGAGAAATGTCAATTGAAATGCAGAAAAAACTTGACGTTTAGGTGTGGTTCACATTCAACATCGGCCCTTTAAATTTAACCAACCTTAACATAAAATTAGCAGCATTCAACATTTTGCTGGCACTTAATTAACACATTATTAAAACTTATTTATCCCTATTTGCAATCTGCAAAAGCAATACTTTTCAACGAAAAATAAAATGTCCAACAAAAACAAGCAAAATGGCCAACGGTTAGCAAACTATTTCATAGGCTGGTATACACACTCCCATAGCATGCCATACCCACTTAACAGTCTGCAGATAGTTGACAGACTTTGAAGTCAAGTGGAAATCTGACCTTCCATTTGATTTTTTTGCCGATCTCGATTCAATCAATAGGTGTGCGCATTTCCATAAGGCACCATGTCCCAATGAAAACAAATCAAACTATCGTGAGAGTAAAAGGCTGTACTGTGTATTGATATCAATCTCACTTTTCGCCTTGAAAACTTGAAAAATTGAAACTTTCGCAACACAAACGCATGAAAAAAATAAGATTTCTTTAAAAATTCAACACTTTAATTAGATATACCAACTTATTGTTAAAATTTCGAAAGGCAAGTACACCTTTAACGTGCTGTAGCACAAATACAGGGCTGTCAATATTCGAAGCGCCCATCTGGCAACACTGTAACTTTCCGCAGTGATGCCAAATCGACTAATGACATACCGCGTTTGAAGCGCCATTCCAAGCAAATGTTTACAATGGAACAGTACACGCCACGCGAACGCTCTAAAATTGTTGAAATTTACATTCAACAAAACAAGTCAATAGTGAAAACTCAACGTGCTTTCAAAAAATGAGCGATGAAGCTCATTTTCAGCTGAACGGAACGGTAAACAAACAAAATTGCCGTATTTATGCCACTGAAAATCCACAAGAGATTCAAGAGGTACCTCTTCACGATGCAAAAGTCACTGTTTGGTGCGGCGTTTGTGCTAAAATGCTCATTGGGCCGTTCTTTTTCGAAGATGATAATGGCCACAGAGTTACTGTCAATCAGGAGCGTTATCGCGATATGATAAACAATTTTTTCATGCCAATCGTTCGTCGAAAGCGTATCAGGCACTACTGGTTTCAACAAGACGGCGCGCCACCACACACAAGCCGCACTACAATCGATTTTTTGAAGCAATTGTTCCCTGGCCTTTTGATGTCAAAAAATGGTGATTTCGATTGGCCGCCAAGATCACCAGATTTAACGCCTCCAGACTTCTTTTTGTGGGGTTATTTGAAATCAAAGGTTTACGTCAACAAGCCAAAGACCCTAGAAGAGCTGAAAACCAACATCCGTCAAGAAATAACCGCCATTCCCATCGAAATGTTGAAGAAAACCATGGAAAATGCTGCAAAACGGGCACAATGTGTCGTAGAGGCCAATGGCAACCATTTACGAGATATCATATTCAAGAAATAATGTAAGGAAATCTACTTAAACCCAATTAAATGATATTTATGACGAACAGACAAAAAAATTGTGGTTTCTTTGATTTATTTAAAAATAAAATGGGCGCTTCGAATATTGGCAACCCTGTATTAAGTTTTTTTCATTAAATTTAAAGCCCAGTACTTTAGCAGTAAAATGGTAAATGTAAGTTTGCGCTTCAATTTTATACAATAGTATGGATAAAGATAAACATATAATTTGTATAACATCTCGAACAAGTTTCTACTTTAGGTAGACAAAAAGGACTTAATATAATAGGTTGAACTGTTTTATTTTAAATTCAATGCGAATTCGAAAAGTATTGTTTCGTATTTATATTGGCATTTTAAAATTAATGGTTGCAAAAAATTTTTAGGAGCACTTCCCCTTTAGCGATTATTCCTTAGGGACACAAAATTTCATTGCAGTAAAACAGTGTTTATTTTAAGAAGACTATTACAAATACTTTTTCAAAGCTTATTCAAAATATTTAACGTATGTATAATTTGTGTTTTTGTGGAATTGACCAAAATGGCCAATTTTTTTCGTTTTTTTTCAGAGTATGTGCTTTTGCCAGAAAGGTAAAAAACAGAATTGTGCCTTTTTTTAATGTGATATTAAGAGCATTTTTCTTATCAAATCACGTGGTGTGAATTCTTGGAACATACCTACGTGATAAGCTTCATTAGTTGTAAATGATAAGATCTTTAAAGTGGAATTTCAATGTTTGTTTATATTAGCTGCTTAAGGTTACACAATTTTTTCAGCTAATTTTAAGAAGTTGTGATATGTTGCAACTCAATAAGGTTGTTATACACAAAAAAATTAATTGTTTGAATGCAATTTGAGCGTAATAAATGTTTGCTGGTTGCACTTAATATCATGCCTTGTTCCTTATGTATTCGAAAAAGTTTGACCTTAATTTCGAATATCATATATATCCTAATGTTCAATGAAAACAATAAGCACTCAATTAAATTAACCACATTTTAATAGCAAATTCTTAAAATAATACCAAATAATAATCCGATGAAAATGAAATTTGGATATGCCATAGCAGACAAAATTCGAGGGAACACGTATTTTTTAACCATTTTGCTTAAAAGATAGTGACTCTAAATTCAATTTACCAGCAAAACTGATTTTTCCCCATACAAATCGAATGGGAAAATTAGTAAATGAATTCGCGACCTCTAAACCTTTACAAATTGAGATGCGCTTCACAGAGGGTGTTTCTAAGGTCAAGTGGAAGTATTAAAGCCACGGACACCTGTCAAAATGAAAAAAAAATATATATTTGGGACACTCTAGTAAGCAGCTTAGAATATTTTTAATGTTTGCTATAAACACTAATCTATCTATAATATAAATCTATGATACAAATATTATTCCAAACATTTTAAACGTCCCCGTTATTTATTGCTTATGACAAACACTTTTTGTTTTTAAGTGTATTTACAAGTACTCATCCTATAAGGTTTCCAGTTTCGTTCATATTGGAGTAAAAAATTAACTAGATGTCAAAGTACGATGCTCGAATTTAAGTTTCTTATTGTTCTTGTTGCCTTTATCATTTGACATTTATGGCCCTCACAGCATTGTTGTTGAAAAATTTGGCGATAGAGCAGTCATACTATTAATATGACCCTACCTAATATTTGTATCATGTGTTTGATTTGCTTGTTCAGGTCTTTACGAAAGATTCTAGCAACATGATGCAGACAATTAATAGGTCTGTTTCCGTACTAACTTCAAGTAATTCTAATAGAATAAAAGTGACATTTTGCATGTTATTATTTCCTCTCGAGCTGAAAAAATCTGTAAAATAACGCTTTCAAGCAACTTCAAGTTATTTGAATCGAGTACGGAAACAGACATATTATTAAGATAGCAATAAGAAAAGCACAATATATGAATACATTCAACGAAATTGATACTCACTTATATCCTAACTTAATAATTGTTAAATTATTGTTTCATCTGAAGTCAAAATTGAAAGCAAAAAGAGAGGCTTAGATGTGCTCATTGGTTGTAAAGGAAACCAGGTTTTCATTAATCAAAATATCCATTTCATTGAAAGTTTTCTTAACATCTTTTACCACTCAACAAATTAACGAATATATACCATAGTTCTATATGCAATTAGTACTGCAGACTTGCAATAATTCTTGTCTTACGCCGATTAATAATAGTAATAATAATAATAAATTTATTACTCACATAAAATACTCAAATAAAGTGACAATGATTACTGAGTGCCATTCTTAAATTGCCAAAATGATATCATTACGATATTAATGGGTGCTAGAATAATTAAAGTGATGCATATAAATGCATAAAAAAACATGTATTTTTTATTAAGGCACTATAAAATTGCTTTATGCGACGGCGAAGAGAAAAAAAATTACTCTCTGTTTAAAGCAAATACATACAATCAAACATATAAATGTATATATATCCATGCAAAGATGCATAAATATTTTTGTATGTCCACATCTTCTATATATCTGACTAATAAGAGGGGCCTGTCAGAGCGACTGCAACTATACCGACGCATGCGTATTGCTCATGATCGGGTATGGGCACCACTACATTTAAAGCTCTTGTGTTGTTTTGTGATCTTTGCACTGAGAAAAATTTTTACGAAAAATAAAACTGATTTTTTTGGGTTTAATTGATAAAAATGGACAACAATTGGCGTAAACTTGAGGTAAATTATTAACATTTGGGTAATGATTTAGTAAAACGGATACAATAAAAAGTTGAATATGGCAGAAAAAAAGACGGACCAATTAATGTTTATACATGGTCCCGTTTTTCACTAGGCAATTCTCGATCAATAATTGCCTTCGCCGCAAGCAGTTTGTGGATAATTCGTCGCGTCAGGGAGAAGACGAAAGCCCTCTTTCAATCCAAATAGCCCAGCAACTGCTTGCGGCGAAAACAATTATTGCTCCGAAAAATGCCGAGTGAAAAACGGCTCATGGAGCTGAAAGAAAGAAATTAATGAGAAAAGTGAACTGAAGTTGAAGTTGTTTTAGTTAATGAAAATATGAAGAGAAAATATGTTTAAAAACCTTTAAGCTATGGCATTAAAAGCTATTTAAAAATTAATTTGCCTATTATTGAAAAAATAATTTTAAATATTTATAAATAATTTATAATGAAAAATATGTGCACTGCGTTGTGCAGAACACGTTATAAAAATTTTTAAAATTGTTTTTCATAAACACCCTGCAAAGCATGCAGGCATTAACATTTGCTCGCTTGATTGTTTTTAGCGTGTAGCTTCATCTGACACAGATTATACTTGATTGCAGCCTCTTTTAACACTGAACTGATTTTAATTTCATTGCTTCGTTTTTGCGTTTTGTGTCGCTACCAGTGTTGCCAGGCACCTGTAAGAAATTTCCCTGAACTTAGGGATAAAACTATTTTTTTCCCCTTAGCGAACTCCCAAGAAAATTTCCACATTGACTTCTTTAAAAAACAAATACAAGAACAACAAGAAAACACTTTTAATAATGGTTTTATTGTTTGGTTTTAGATAAATTCGCATTTTGAGATAAGTTTGATTAAATAAATAAATGTTTAATGAAATTCAGTTCTTGTTTTATATTATTATGTTATTTTAACTAATTTATAATATTTTAGTTTAAAAAATAAATTAATAAATAATGTAAATATAAGTTATTTGTAATTACATTTTAAAGTTATTAAAGAGACGTAAATGCTCCGGGATAACAATAAAATCAGTACATGTTATATTATTATTTTTGAATGCTCTTTTAATTCTTAAGAAGCTTCTAAGCATATCACTTTCCATTTTCGTATTACTTACATCAGTCACTATAGAAAAAAATACTTAAAAACTCGGCGTTTGAATGTGGCAAAGTTAAAACAACTTAGACTAATTGTTTTAAGTTGCTTAGTATACAGTCATTAGGCAGGGTAAAATTTTTGACGACAAAGAGTATAGTAAAAACAACCTCTAAGGGCAATTGTAAGATACTTTTCCCAAGAAACCGTTGGTCTGAAATCAATATCGAGATGTCGGAAAATTCGTTTAAGATTCGAAGTCGAAAAAAATACTTTTTCATAGAAATGAGATTAAAAAAATGTAAATATTTTATAAGACTTGCCAGGAGGTATTTTTTGGTACGAGGAATCTATTTTTTATATTTATTTTTTTCTAAGGCGCTACGGCCCAGAGGGCGCTTCAATGGAAGTTTTTAGTTTTCTTCTATTTAAAATTAATTAATTTCATTGCATTTGGGGTATTTTACATCGGATTTCTTATATCGCTGCCATAACTCCTTCGTGATTTGTGTTTGTAAAAAGCCGTGAAATGCTACTCAAGAGCTAAACATGTCGTTCTTTAGCTTATATATGGCAAGCAATATAGGGGTCAAGGAGCGGTTGATCGTGAAAGTTAATGTACTGTACCAAATGTTCGTATTGGAATATTTGCTGTAAATGGTGTTTCAAATAAAATGTTGTCATCATCTAAATGAATCATATCGAAATAATCAGTGCAATCAAAGTTGATAATTGGTTTTTATACGGACCAAAAACCTCCCTGGCAAGTTTTTATAAAAATATTAATAATTATGTTGATTTTATATGATTTAAATACAAATTCTAAATGTTTGATAGTTTAAATAATACTCGATTTTAAATACAAATTCTATTTGTTTAATAGTTTAAAATCGTTTATTGAGCTTAAGGTCAAAGTTAGAACAATTAATTGTTCTAACGAATCTTTCCAAAGAAACAACAACAACAACAAAGTTTTTTCAATATGAAAAGGAAAAAATCATTAGCTGATTTAGAAATAACTTTAATATTAATAATTTTTTAACATCATTTGTATAAAAATTTAGTTTTTCTGACTTCCAAACATGAGCGAGTTTTCCGTCAGCTCGATATTGACATCAGACCAATGGTTTCTTGCGCAAAGTTTCTTACAATTACAAGTAGATTTCGTTTTTGCTAAACTCTTTGTCAACTTTTTTCCTTCAGCACAAATTAAACCGGCCTAATAGTCATCAGTTAAATTTTTTAAACCACAAATTTTCGACCACATTTCATGAGTTAGTAAATTTTTAAAATATTCTTTATGATAATTAGTTATTATTGTACAAATATTTTTAAATTCAAGTTCAACTTCCTGTGCTGACATCTAACAAATAAATTTGTGAAAAATGACGACAAAATATCCTTCAAAAAGTAAAATTTCCCTCAACTTCGCAACACTGGTCGCTACGTCGGAGTTTGCTCTCAATGCACCGTAGCTTGCTCCGTGCCAGTGTGACCAGAAGAATTTTGAAGAAATATGCTTTTTTGTAAAAAAAATATTCTAAAATATTCCACATTGAATTTTAAAGATATATACTAAGGAAACACAAAAGCATATTTAGGGATAATATTGGTTGACAATTATCAAACTGCAATTCAATAAACATGAATAAATATTAATAAGATGTAAATAAAAAGAAAATTATTTATCAGTTTATTTCTACTTTACAAAATTAATTTCAATAATATTTGCAAAATTATTTTCAATAATATTTACATAATATGTTCTGCAAATAATAGTTACTTTTCTTACAGAGGAAACTTAAATTTTAAAACAAAAACATATAGGTGTTTCATATATGTAGTCAATATGTTCACTTATGTATAAAATTTAAATTTAGGAAAATCGTCGAGATCAATAATGAAATTGATGTCTGTGCTTTTTTCATAAAAACTCGTGGTCTTACATTTTTTCATTAAGCTATCAGGTATTTGGTAGTTATCACAAACCTTTTTTTAAACATGAAGCCAAGTTTTAACAGTTAACATATTATTTAAAAGTTTATCTCTAATTTGTTTCATATTTTTGTTTTAGAAGTTTCATACAGCTAAAAATTCGCTAAACCACAGCGTTGCTTAAAGCACAAATTCCGTTAAATCTGTATTGTGTTTGTGCTGTACAGTACAGTACTTATGTCTTCCTCTTTTTTTTCAATCAACAAGTTTTAGGTTTTGGAATTGTTAAATCACCTTTGCCGACTTTTTTGGTACATGGCAGATAACAATTTGTTTTACTTTTTTAGAAGCTATATCCTTTTAAAAATTTAAAACTGAAATTATATCGATATTTTTTAACATTTTGATATTTCGTGATATTTCAAACTGAAGAAACAAGTTTAAAACTAAATTGTTGCCGTAATTTATTCTTTAACACAAAAATGTTTTGAGTACATTAATTTAAAATTTTAATTTGAAGTAAAAATGTGAAAATGTGATACATCAGAAAGAAATATCAAATTATGCAAAAATTGAGAAAATCTTAGCCCTTTAGTATTTAAGAAACATCAACATTATTGCTTCAAGGAATAAATTTACTTTATTAACTTCCACCACTACATCTTTAAGAGAAACAATAAACCTGAAAATTTTTTTTGCTAAACAACTGATTTGACTGTTTTGCTTTAAAACAATTTTCTTGAACTCAAGAAATTCCAAATTGTGTGTGTTGTTCAAGCCATTGCTCGAAAATTGTAAGAACGCTTTATATTTTGTTTTACAAGGTGATTTCTTTAAAAAAATTTTTAAATGTCAATAAATAAAAAATACTCATAGTTATTTTTGAAGGAAATTTTTGTTAATTTAGACAAAATATATGAATACAAAAAATATTCTACTTTTTATGCTGCTTCTTTTAAAATATGCCCTCCGAAAGAAAATATTCCAAAGTGAAATATTATATTCCACTCTGGTCACACTGCTCCGTGCCCGTAGTAGCTCATGAACATCAGACTAGCGCCCAATTGCAACATGTTGCTAACTTTTATTGCGTAGTTTAACGAGATTTAACGAACACGAGTGTGGTAATAAAAAACTGTTTTGACATAATTGTAATTATTAAAGATCATTAAACTTTCATTATTTTTATGTCCATTTAGTATTTATAAGCCATAAAACTCTTAATGGTTTTAGTTTATTTTCCGTTGACTTTAGCTTATATAATTATTAAGTAGTATACCATATTAACACCATATCTATTATGATGAAATATTGACTTATTTGGTGCAAAGGCAGTTCAAGTTTATTTATAGCAACTTTTCATATACTATTAATAATTCAATCTCTTGTAATATCTCAACTAGTTGCAATTATTAGTATTTTATTTTTTTACTTTGTAAATATGCAGTGGCTATCATTACAATGTAAACAATCTAAAATTTTGATTTAAAGTTCGTATACTTATTTTAAGTTATTTTTTAAGTTATTTTAATTGCTCCGCCAAATTTTGAATCCCTTCAATAATTTATTTTTTTATCCATACCCATGGATTTTTGATCGGTAGTCGGACTTAGTCTTTGCTTTCGTTATTTATTAGTTTTAGTGCAAACTTGTAAGAAGTCAAAATACCCTTATAGTAAATTCTAAGTTATGCATGATTTGAAAGTTTGGTGACGTCAAGTCGTACAGAGGACGCTCTATTGGTGCCCATCCAATTTTTCCTAAACTCAAATGCAGAACACGTTGGCAGATTATGGAAGATTATGCTACTTTTATGAAGTCACTTTGTATGAGTGAATGGCAGAGTTTTTATATGATTTCGCCAAACTCTATTTCGAACTCAAAGCGAATTTTAATATTCTTAGCATATGTGCATAGTTTTAGTTCATTGAATTAATTTTTGTGGAATTTTTAGAGACTTAACCGTTGTCATAAAGTTATTTTGTATAGGAGGTAGGCGTAGTTTTCATACTATTTTCACAAATTTAAAATATATTGTGAATATTTGAGACCAAAGCTTACTAGGGCATTTAAGTTGCTGCAGGTCTCCAAATGACGGCACCACCCCTTTTCAAATGCATTACACTTTTGACGGGTTGCAACCTTAGCATGAACACACCAAAAATATCAGATCGATCTGTCAATGAATCGTTACGTTACAGTGTTCGAAATTAAACAACTTTTGGTATTATTATAAAAATGGATAGCGTTACTTTCTGCGTTACAAAAGTGCGAAAGAAGCAGAAGAAAAGCTAGATAAATATTATGATGAATCTGCTCCGTCGTATTAAAACGTAAAATATTGGATTGCAGAGTCCAAAAGAGGTCGAATCAGCATAAAAGATAAACACGCCAGGGGAGAAACAGTGACCTTTCCAGAATGTATTGAAAAAATCCACGATTTCGTATTGGACAATCCGAAAGTTAAATTGTATAAGATAGCTACAGCCGTTGGCATATCAAGTGGGTCGGTGGTTTCAATTTTACATGAATATTTGGGTATGAGAAATCTGATTGCAAGATGGGTTCCGCGTTTGCTTAAAATCAATCAAGAACATGAACGTGTTCACACTCCCCAACAATGTTTGCACACGTTTAAGCAAAATCCGACTGATTTTTTTAGTAAAATAATGACCATGAATGCAACGTGGATACACCAGAATCTAAGGAATCAGCAAAAGAGTTGGTAGGTCCCAGTGGAAGTGCACCAAAGCGAGCGATGACTCAACAAACGGCCGGTCTCAACAAACAGGTTGGCATCTGTTTTTTGGGATTCAAGTGGCAATTTGTTCATCGACTATTTGAGAAAACGAAAAGCAATCAACAGCGACTATTACTGAAAATTATTGGACCGATTGAAGAACGAAATCGCAAACAAACGGCCCCATGTATCGAAGAAAAAAAATCTCCTTTTTTCAAGACAATGCTCCAGCTCCGAAATGTAGCGTATTTCGGAGATCTTGAGAAATCTTTCTATTCAAAGGGCTTTGCCCTTTGAATCTTGAACGCCCTGCTATGTGCAAAATTTGAAGTCATAACATTGATTTGTGTGGCATTTGCATAGATTTTACTGATGCCAAATACGTTATAACATCCCACCAGAGAAAACAACATTTTCAAAAGTGGCAGAAACGAGCTACTTTTAAAAACGTTTAACCCAGGTTTTGCAATTCTAACGTTTATTTTAATTTTAAAAACGAAAGTTTTAAAATGAGATTCTAAAATGTTTGTTTGATTTTTAATAATAAATCTTCTCAAATGTGAAACGTTTATTTTCATTCCAGAAACGAAAATTTCAAAATTAGATTAAAAAATGTTCGTACGATTTGTAACAATAAACATTTTAGATTGCAATGGTGCAACAATTATTTATATTTTAAAATCAAAAAGTTTCATTACCTCCCATTAATTAAATAATTTACAGAAATCCCCATTTCCTTTATTAATTTAAAACGTTTTAATGGTTTTCAAAATTACAGTTTTATTTCAGTTATTTTATCGTCATTTATGTCCTCGTTAAAATTATTAAGGTGATGATACTGTATCCCAGCGTCTATAAAAAAAATAAAATTTTGTCAGATTTTAAATACTTATCTCTTGGTTGTGGCTGCTGCTACTGAAATACTCCAACTCAAACTCTTTCATTACTTTTTTGCAAGCAAACTGCTGAGTAATAAAATGGAGAATGAAAAATATTTTATTTTCTGAACAAATATCAAATACATAAGTCAGTGAAACATATATAACAATTAATTCGTTATTAACAAGTGTTTTGAAACAAAGTATGTGAAATGTCATGTTAAAACCTTCGTAGTTGTTTTAAAACGTTTCGTTTTATTTTTCTATTTAAAAATGTGCGTTTTCGTTTTTGTATGGCGTAAAATGTTTTTAAAATTATTAATTTTATCCTACTTTATCATAGTAAAATATTCGTGGTTGTTTTAAAACTTTTTTTACTTTTTTTACTTTTCTTTTTAAAAACGTGCGTTTTAATTTTTGTATGGCGTAAAATATTTTTAAAAATATTAATTTTGCTAAACGTTTTTAAAATGAGGGTTTTTGATTTTTGGTTTTCTCAGTGTATTTAAAGCTAAAAAAGAACTATCACCATTTTCCCCAAGAAGATTGGATTGTCTATTGATATATAGCTGTCAGCAGCGCTAGAAAGTTGTTCATTGGCCACGACCGCTTACGGAGCAGATAAATATTTTCTGCCATTTTTTTAATATTAAAAAAGAATGCCAATAATAGAACATATTCACATTGCGAAGATTTGCATTACAAAGCAAAAACATTCGGTAGATATATGACTATTTTGGATCGAAGCCGAAGGTTAAAAAATCAGCCGATTATACCGAATACCGAAGCCAAATATTCGATATGACACTACTGAATATTTTACTTCAAAGCTTAGGGGTCGTCCATAAACTACGTTACTGATTTTCCGTTTTTTTTACCCCCCCCTCCCCCTGCGTTACTTTTCGTAGTGCTTTTCAAAACCTCTCCACCCCATAAGTAACGTGACATATGAAATTAATTCATTCGAATGATTATATATTTTGACTAGCTCTGACAATTTTCACTAGTATTAGTGACTAGTATGACTAGATACATTAAAGGAACAATTGGAAAAAAATCAATAATTAATATCATCTGTAAAAGCTATTCCATCTGCGATCCAAGATTCGATGCTCTCAATCACTGGGATAGAAGAAGCTGGTAGCTTTGTTGAGGATTCTTCAAAATAGAATTTTTCATCGGATTCTATGTCGACCCATTCAGGTGAATCTTCATTTCTAACGCAAAGAAATTCACCTGGTCTTTGACAGAGTACCCTTAAAGGCTGCACCCGAGCTGCACCAAGTTCTGTGTTTTTGTGTAAATGCATTCTGAAAATTGATTTATTTAAATAGTATTTTTTATTCCGATTTATTGTAAATGATATTATACCAATTTTTGGCAATTCATAGAAGTTTTAAAAACGAAATACAAGCCGCAGGTAGGACACGACCTTGAACCGATTTCTTCTTTCTGAGAAGGACAGTACATGTCATACGGTATCTCATTTGATCAAGAACATTCAGGCCTTAACGTCAAAGCCTGTCGCAAAAGCAAAGACCCAAATTTTTCAGACTTGTGCTGAGATAGTGAAGGAATACCAAAAGGTTCCTGTGCCGAGGGAAAAGGTGGTGAAAGAAATCGTTGAAACAAAAGTTAACCATCAATTTAGACGATCAAACATAAACATGTGAGGTTAGAAATTTTTGAAATGATTGTGTTATTAATTAGAGGTTTTTCGTCGATTTTTTTAATTTTTGGTAACGTTACAATATCTAAACACCTCCCCCCCTACCGTTACTTATCGTAGTGCATTTCAAAACCCCTCCCCCCCCTAAATTGGTAACGTAGTTTATGGACGACCCCTTATGTGCAACTCTGAAACATTAAACATTAATATAGCGTTCAGGCTCCCTGATCATTACAGTGTGTTCCAAGCTGAAGTCGCTGCTATACATAAAACGGTAACCTGGCTTCAGGTAAATACAGGGCCGCTGAGAGGGAAAACAGGCTGTTCCTCTCGGGCCCGGAGTGTCGGGCAAATAAAGTAACAAAAAGCTGATTTGTTGTTGAGGAAGAGAAGTGTTTTTTTGTTTTCACGAAAATTATTATTTTTCATATTTCTACTGTGTTGTGAATCGACGATATCAAAAATTATAATGAAACTTTTTTAGAAACTTAATTATGCTCGTGGCTTAGGGGCTTTTAAATTTAATACGTTGATACCTTTGTTTTAAGGTGGATACTTTTGGACACATTTTTGACTTGCATATTTATTTTATTTAATCTACGCGACATAATTGTCGCGGCAACACTGTATATCAGTGCTTTCACTCATCAGTAGAAATACCCAGTAGAAAATTTTGTCTAATAGTATAAAACATTCAAAACCATGGTCGTTTTTCAGCGCATATCTGGACAAACATTATGTTATTATGTTGTCTATACAAAAATCTGATTTGTCCAAATGTTGAGAATGCGGTAGATAATGAATGACAAAAAATTCTATGTTATGACAGCGTATGTTTACCTATTTTTTTCTTATTAATTTTTGTTTGATCTTGAGCCCCTTCTTTTGCTCGATTTTCGAATTCCATGCATCAGAAATATGTTTTCATTTGTTCTGAGAAGTTAGTAGACTAAAAACTCATAGCATAGTTATATTTTATATGTGAGAGTTTGAGAAGTTCTAATGTAACAAATAAAGTGTATTATAAACAATTTAAAGTTTTCTATGTGACCTTACTATTTATTATTATGTAAATTTTCCATGATTATTCCATGACAACAGAAACAAGTTGTATAAATTATGGAGAAGAAACCCATCTCCTGCAAACTGGGAGCAGTTTAGGTAAGCGAGAAACGAAGCTGTTTTAATAACAAAGCAGTCTAAGGCTAGATTCTTCTCAGCTAAGCTTAACCTATCCCCACTTTCAAAAACTTTGTGGGCTAATATTAAAAAACTGGGGGTGTGTAATAAGAAAAACTTTGGCTGCGAAATTGACCCTAAAACACTAAATAACTTTTTCTTGGACAATTCTTCTCTTATGACTGATAATAAAGTGCATGTTAGTTGTGAGATGTCCGTTCAGCAATCTTTTGATTTTGCGCCTAATAATGTAATTGATGTCGGTAAATGTAAGATGCTGTTGAAATCGATTGCGATAGGTGAAGACGAAATTCCTATTAAGTTCATAAAAATCATGATACCTCATATAATTAACCAGCTTACACACCTTATTAATTTCTGTTTTTCATCGTCATCTTTCCCGGACATGTAGAAAGTTGCTATTGTGTTACCTTTGGCAAAAACCCTTCGGAGTCTACTGATTTCAGGTCTATAAGCATTCTCTCACCTTTTGCAAAGATGTGTAAAAAGCTAATGGCTCAACAAATAAATAGCTACATTCGCGATAAAAGACTCTTATCCCCATTTCAGTCGGGTTTCCGGGCAGGGCATGGGTGTTTCTAAGCTGTAGTAAAGGCAGTAAATGACATAAGGTTAGAATATGATGCTGGTAACATGACATTGCTAAGCTTGCTTAATTTCTCTAAAGATTTTGATAAAGTAAACCATAAATGTCTGTGTAAAAAAACTTAAGCTTTTATTTGGTTTCGGTGAGAGTGCTTTTAACTTAATGTCAAGATACCTGTCAAATCGGTTGCAAAGAGTTAAAAGTGGGAATAAATTCTCGCAGTATAAAATGGTACAAAGTGGTGTTCCACAAGGTTCTATTCTTGGTCCTTTCGTGTTTTCCGTATTTATTAATGACATTTTTTCTGTCTACAAAAACTCATCCGTTCACGCATATGCTAATAATGTTCAGTTGTATTTTTCTCGCCGTGTTGGGCTACTCGATGATCTTTGTTGCCGAATGAATGAAGATCTAAATATCATCAATGAGTGGGCCAAACGCAATGGTCTTCAATGGAATTCTGCTAAATCGTACGTTCTACCTATATGTAAAAATATAACGTGTGTTGTTGATATCCCTGACTTGATTATTGGGACAAACAACCTGAAATTATTGTCAAAAGTTCTAAATCTGGACTCTTATATAAATTCTTCTATGTCATGTTCTGATCATATCAATAGTGTAGTCAAAAAAGTTTATTATGCCTTGCGTAAATTAAGAATGTCGCTAGCGTCACTCCTGTCAATAGAAGACGTAAGTTGGTAATACAGTTGGTACTGCCTGTGATAACTTACGCTGAGTTGGTTTATAGTAGGCTTGACTAATCCTCTCAGTTAAAATTACAAGTTGCTTTTAATTATGCTACGTGCTATGTTTATGGGTTGCGTAGTTTTGACCACTTATCTAGTTACAGAAACGCCATACTTGCGTGTGATATACCATCCTACCTTGATGCCAGAAACTGTATGTTTTGCATAAGCTGATCTAAACAAAAACACCTTCCTACTTATATGATAAACTTCAATTTAGCTTTTCTAGATGAAGTAATGTTCTTATAGTTCCAAGATATACTTCATTAACCTCCTTGTGCTTGTTTTTCATTAACGCCGTCAGACTGTGGAATACACTGTCACGTGGACTGAGAGAGGTCTCAGGGAGAGGTGTTTTTATTCTTACTTATTTTTCATCTAACTAAGTTTCTTCATTCCTTCTTTTTCTGTCCATACATCAAAAAAATTATTTTTAAATTCACAATTTTTTATTCGATATTCTGTTTTTTTTTTAATGAACTTTTATGTTAATTTAATTTGGTATTTGAAAAATGATATTAAACAAATATTGTATCTTTAGTTAAGTTAAATCACAAAATAGTTGTTATTATACTTATATTGAATCTATTAATGCTGTGCTATAAAAGAGCTTAGTTCTTACTGTACTGATGCTTTTTGTTAATAAATAATAATACTTACTTACTTACTTAGTTGGAGCTACAACCGTATGTCGGTCTTGGCCTCATCTAAGAATTTGCGCCAGCCATTTCTGTCTTTCGCTTGATGGCGTCATTTGGAAATTCTAAGCTTCCTCTTCTTGGTCTTTTCAACAAACATGCGGTCGTCCTCATTTGCGTTGACCGCCGCTGGGTACCGAATCGAATTTTTTCTTCACTGGTGCATCGTCTTTCATGCGCTGAACATGACCAAGCCACCGAAGCCGCTGAATTTTAATGCGCTTGACTATGTCAATGTCAGCGTACAGCTCATACAGTTAATCATTTCATCGTATTCGGTACTCGCCATTGACGCAGATTGGTCCATAGATCTTACGAAGAATCTTTCTCTCGAATGCTCCTAAAGTCTTTTCATCTGAACTGCTCAGCGTCCAGGTTTGTGATACACAAAGTAGGACGGGCATGATGAGCGATTTATAGAGCGTGATTTTCGTTCGTCGAGAGAGGGCTCTGCTTCTCAATTGCCTACTGAGCCCAAAGTAACACATGTTGGCAAGAGTTATTCTTCCTTTGATCTCAATGCTGATGTCGTTGGTTGAGTTTATGCTGGATCCCAGATAAACGAATTCCTTCACAACCTTCAAGGAGGTATTGTCAACTGTAACGTGGGCTCCAAGACGCTGGGACTGTTTGTTTGTTGACACCAAGTATTTCGTCTTATCTGCATTCTCTGCCAGACCCATTCGATTTGACTCTCTTTGTAATCTCGAAAATGCTGCATTGACTTCGCGAGTATTATGGCCAATGATATCGATGTCATCAGCATACGCAAGCAGCATAACACTCTTGTAGAATATTGTGCCACTGCGTCTCAGATCAGCAGCTCGGATGATCTTTTCCATCAGTAGGTTGAAAAAGTCGCATGATAAGGAATCACCTTGTCTGAAACCTGGATTGGTAACAAATGGTGGGGAGTGGTCCTTCCCGATTTAACTGCGCTGCTTTTGTTGCTAAGTGTCATCCTGCAAAGTCGTATTAGTTTTGCAGGAATACCAAATTCAGACATGGTGGAGTACAGGTGCTTCCTTATTGTGCTGTCGAAGGCGGTTTTGTAGTCGACAAAAAGATGATGGGTGTCGACTTGTTTTTCTTGAGTCTTCTCCAAGATTTGTCGTAGCGTGAAAATCTGGTCGATGGTGGACTTTCCAGGTCTGAAGCCACACTTATAAGGTCCAATTAGTTCGTTTACAATGGGCTTCAATCTTTCACATTAAACGCTCGACAGGACCTTATTACTACGATATTAAGAAGGCTTATTCTACGGTAATTGACACAGATAGTGGGATTGTCTTCCTTGTGGATTGGGCAGAGCACACTGAGATTCCAATCGTTTGGAATGCATTCTTCCGATCATATTCTGCATAGAAGCTCGTAAGTGCATATTTATAGAGCTTCGCCTCCTTTCTTGAACAGCTCAGCAGATAAGCCATCAGCTCCCGCGGCTTTGTTATTTTTAAGCCGAGCTATAGCTGTCAGAACTTTATCATAGTGGGGCAGCGGAACCTCGACGCTGTCATCCGTAATTGGGGTTTCCGGAATATCATCTCTATTGGCGGGATTGTTGTTAGCGTCGCCGTTTAGAAGCTTAGAGAAGTGTTCCCTCCATAGCGTTAGTGTACTCTGGATTCCAGTTTTCATTCTTGCAGTAAGAAGCCCCGGTTTTAAAACCATCGGCAAGGCGTCTTATTTTTTTCGAAACATTTTAGGGCCTCATTCCTGTCACCATACATCTCAATCTTCTCCTCTCAATCTTTTTTTTTATAAATAATATATAAATAATAAATAAATAAATAATAATAATTTAAATACAAATTTTAAATGTTTGATAGTTTATATTATTCTTGATTTTAAATGCAAATTCTAGCTGTTTGATAATTTAAAATCGTTTATTTAGCTGTAGGTCAGGTTAGAACAATTAATTGTTCTAACGAATTTTTTCCAAAGAAACAACAACAGCAACATTTTCAATATGAAAAGGAAAACATCACTAGCTGATTTTATTGCTGTTTCGGCCCTGCTATAGGCTTCATCAGAAATCTTTGTGATGCCACCACCGGGAATCGAACCCGGCCGTGCCAGCGCATTTAAGCGCACTGCACCACAGAGGCGTTAATATTTCAGTGTCAATTTTTCAGTTTTTCTCCCTTTCATACTTTTTTGTTGCTGTTCTTTTTGTTTGTTGCTTGCTTTTTTTATAAACACTTTTAAAATAAATATCAACTATCAAAAACAATTCATGTCATGTATATTATGAAGAGCGTGAAACTGTTAACCTTATTGAATTACGCATTAAAAACGAATGAGTACATTTTTTCATTTATGGAAATGACATATAATTTTTCCTTTCCTTTTTAACTTACGAATGAATTCAGGATTTCACTGATAAGAAAAACAATATGATAATTATGAGATAAAAATAACATATCACAATAATAGAAATTAGTACTTTATAGCCATTTCCCATGGATCCTTCTCAACTAACTTAAAAAAAATTGTAAGTCTGCTCAAATTGGCAAGCACTTAAAAAAATTATTTCTTGTTGATCTCTTCCACCTTATTAGAAATAAACGTTTTTGTCTTGGGCTCACAACGAAAGATCTTGTTTGTTTCGTTATTTACATCAGCTTTAAGTTTCATTAAGGACTTAATTTCTGCTGGTTATGTAATATTGAGAGTGAATATGAACATGCTAGAAAAAAACAGATAACACTTTGAGTAAAAAAAAAATCGGAAATGTTCGAGAAAAACAACTCCAGTTAATAGTAGTTTTAAGATACTTGAAAAATCTGGTTATTCGAATCGAAAATTGAGTAGAATTGTACTATTCCTGCTGTTCTGACTTACGGTACGTTTAGGTGCGTTTTTTCAATAGGCCAGTTTACGATCTTGTTGCATCGTTGCAAATGCAAAATAAACAGCTTTTACAAAAACAAGAAGCATTGAAAAGCTTTTGCGACATATACTTTTTGTTTTTGTAAAACAAAAAAGCTGTTTATTTTGCATTTACAACTATGCAACAAGATCGTGAACTGCCCTAATATTTATACTACAAAAATATCAACATTAATCTAATTTCGAAATAATAAAAGCAAGGTTTTTTAAACTTCTTTGAAGAAGTCCAATGATGTTCTGGATGTTATAAAGCTTTTAGAAAAATCCTTGAATAATTCCGATCGTAAAAATTTTGCTTGAATTCCTTTGAAAGTAATGAAGATAATTATGTAGATTAGGCTGGGTCGATTTGCAAACCTATGTTGCCTGGGCGATTTTTGGATCGGGCATGAAAAGTTATTAAAAAAGGGGGGAGCTAGGGGTGCACTTTTTTAAAAAGCTTAACTGGCTTGCACAGGCACTACCAAACAATTATCTACAGATAAGGCAAGCTTTGGTATTCTTCTCACTACATATAAACTCCTTAGGGGTCGACCATAAACTACGTTACCAATTTAGGGGGGGGAGGGGTTTTGAAATGCACTAAGATAAGTAACGGTAGGGGGGGAGGGGTTTTAGATATTGTAACGTTACCAAAAATTAAAAAAATCGACGAAAAACCTCTAATTAATAACACAATCATTTCAAACATTTTTAACCTTACATGTTTATGTTTGATCGTCTAAATTGATGGTTAACTTTTGTTTCAACGATTTCTTCCACCACCTTTTCCCTCGACACAGGAACCTTTTGGTATTCCTTCACCATCTCATCACACGTCTGAAAAATTTGGGTCTTTGCTTTTGCGACAGTCTTTGACGTTAAGGCCTGAATGTTCTTGATCAAAGGAGATACCGTATGACATGTACTGTCTTTCTCAGAAAGAAGAAATCGGTTCAAGGTCGTGTCCTACCTGCGGCTTGTATTTCGTTTTTAAAACTTCTATGAATTGCCATAAGTTTGTATTGTATCGTTTACAATAAATCGGAATAAAAAATACTATTTAAATAAATCAATTTTCAGAAAGCATTTACACAAAAACACAGAACTTAGTGCAGCTCGGGTGCAGCCTTTAAGGGTACTCTGTCAAAGACCAGGTGAATTTCTTTGCGTTAGAAATGCAGATTCACCTGAATGGGTCGACATAGAATCCGATGAAAAATTCTATTTTGAAGAATCCTCAACAAAGCTACCAGCTTCTTCTATCCCAGTGATTGAGAGCATCGAATCTTGGATCGCAGATGGAATAGCTTTTACAGATGATATTAATTATTGATTTTTTTCCAATTGTTCCTTTAATGTATCTAGTCATACTAGTCACTAATACTAGTGAAAATTGTCAGAGCTAGTCAAAATATATAATCATTCGAATGAATTAATTTCATGTCACGTTACTTTAGGGGGGGGAGGGGTTTTGAAAAACACTACGAAAAGTAACGCAGGGGGAGGGGGGGTAAAAAAAACCGGAAAATCAGTAACGTAGTTTATGGACGACCCCTTACACATGAACTATCTTGTAATAAAACCAACGGCAGGTGGTTAGCAAGAAACAAGTGTAATATATTGCGGCAAATATGGCCCAAACTTACCCATAAGCGTTCAAAAGAACTCATGTCCCTTAAAAGAGACCAAATCAGTACCATCATTGGTCTAAATGTGTCTCCTCCATTCAGGCAGCCACAATAACTTAACCTAATCTTATGCGCAACATTCCAAGTCACTACATACATTTTTAGTGGCGTTTTTAGAGATTTTGTTGTTTTGATAAAGTAACTTTCTATGGGAGGTAGGAGTGAATTTCATCCAATTTTGCTCATTTCCGAACTTGATCTTTGTATTTTGAATATAAGCATTTCAAATTTCAATACGATAGCTTTGAAATTGCGGCTGTAATCGTGTCAACAGACAGACTGACAGACAGACAGAAAGACGGACGGACATGGTTGAATTAAATAAAAACTAAAAACTAAAAAAAAAATATTCTAGTACATAAAAAGCAATCACAAATTAAAACAAACTTTGACTTTTCATATTGACAGGGGGGTTACTGATCTTATCATCATCTTAAGGTGTATTTTTCAACACTTTTGGTTGAAAAAGTTAGCATTTTAGTTTAAAAATTTCTTTATGTATTGTTTCTTTCTTAAACATTTCGTTTGAAGAATTTGACTAAAAAGTTGAAGTTTTCAATTTTTTGTTTAATTCAAAATTTTTTCTATTTTTCTTCTTTTCTACATTTTTAACTTTTTAGTTCATTTTTAAACCCTGCATTTTGAATCATGAATGGTAATATCAGGATTGAAAGTCGATTAATGGCGTGTTAGTATGGCAAAATCAAAAGTGTCTCGTATACCATGAATTTGGTGGTGGTTTCGTATAATCGGTGTAATCAGTTCCGCATAACAGCCAGAATAGTAATATGTATATCACATGAACTGCACTCACTTTAACTGTTTTTGAAATGGATGGTATAAAAGTTATCAAAACTGCCTTAGAACTTGTATTTTTATGAATATATTGAGCACTAAAATAAGAGAATCAGTTGGAGTGTATGCGAAATGCCATATCGGAGTAAAACGCGTTTACTCGTGAAATTGAAATAATTCTTCAGCTGCAACTGGCTGATGATTTTCTTGAATTTCATACTCGATTAATTTTCCCAAGCTCTGCACTTGTTTTTTTCCGTGACTGTATTTGATGCTTAGTTATTCAACAGATGATCAACAATAAAATGCATGCCCCACACCCACCTGGTTTCTGTTTTTTAGCTTGTTATTGTTTTTAGAGCTTTAGCTATTTTCTTGTTATTTTTGAATATACAAAACTGCAAAATCATTGCAGGTCACGTCGTCGTTGGACGTCATCATAGAGAAATCCTCTGAATTTTTTGCAGTTTCTTAGTTTCTATTTAGTATTCAGACTTATATTCGTTTTCCAACTAAATACGACAAAACGTAGCCAAACAAACAAAAGTTGGGCATACATATAAAATAGTGATGCATGCATCGTTGACTACGTCGTTCACGTGAGAAGAGAAAATAAATTGTATTCCATTCATTAGTATTCAGATTCTTAGTATTCGAAAGCACGAAAATTTTTCTCAGGTTATATTCACAAATTAAATTTTGCTCTTGTACATTCTTGGCTAAATTTTCTACTTGTTAAGTGGACAGAAACAGTTGACTGATTTATCACAAAACTTCGGTGAGTCACTTCCGGTTGTGTTACTTTTGAGCGTGTGGGGACTTTATAACAACATCGCAGTAATCGCAGTTATAGAAATGGTGTGTTTATATCAGTAGCTCGTTCCAGTAACTCGTAGCGATCGTAGTTTCCGACTCATATTACCGACTTGACGTCACTCTGATGTCACTCTCACCTGCAATCTGAATCGAGATCTGTTCGATTCGTTCGTTCCAAATCGATAAGCTATCACATGTTCCAATTTCATTTCAATGGAACCTTTTAAAAAAGTGTTTCTGTATCTAAAGAGAATCGATAACAATGTGTCACTTTTCTCACTGGCTTTGCGGCAAGTGAGAATTCTACTGATTTATCTAATGTCAGTTATGTTTTGTATTATTAAGTTACTCGAAATATACCTTTAAAAATGGTTACTTTCATATAACTCGAATTTTTTTCTGATTGAAATATATTGTTATTCTTAAAAAAGTTTTAGTTTTAAAGGTAATGTAATTTATAAATAATGCCTATTTACATAAAAGTTTAAAATTTTAGCAAAACAGTATATGTTTGAGATATGAAAAAGTACCCGGTTGCATATATTTGCTAAGTTCTTGCAGAGAACACACAGCACTAAGAGTAAAATTATTTATATTCATAATCGTTGATTATTTCCGCAACCATTAGTGCACATCATTATAACATAATTAATTTTCTTAAACTGCAAATATTCACTTTTTATTAACAAGGCAAGCACCTATTTATTATAAAGTTTTAGCGCAACTAAAATAATATATTCGAGTAAACAGCTGCTTGTCATTTGACTCAATTTCGCAACTTTTCTTCTCGATTTGTGTTCTTTTTCATCACGGTCCGAGTTTTTATCGACTTCAACGTACAGAAACATTAGTTGTCACGAAATCGGTAACTAGGGATCGATAACGGCTGACGTCACACAAATCGGAAACTTGCCAATTTTGTTACAGGTACGAGCTACAGGAGTATACAAAAAACCGCCTAAGCAGTGTTGCCATATGGTCCGATAATCGGATTTGTTACAATTTTCAGTCTTGAATTTGATAATCCAATATTTGGCCAAAATGTTACGATTTTAGTACAAATAGATGCAATGTCCGATTTAGCATATATTTATTTATTAAAGCAATGTATATTTATGCACTTAACAAAACAAACAAACTCAACACAAAAAGTTATTGTTAATTCATTATTTGTTTTTGAGCAAAAAATAAAAGTTAGAAGTTACTGAATTAGTTAGTTTTTTACTGAATTGTAAAATATTTTTTTACTTTTATTTGTTCAAGCTTATATTAAAGAAATTGACATAAAGTTATCGTCATAAATTTAATATTTTCATATATTTTGTTTTCGGTTTCAAAAATAATAGATACAAAATGTTTAATATTTTCCAACAAACACCTCCATTAAGCATAAAACAATTATCACCAAAGAATGTAACCTACCCGTTTGAAGTCCCATCGAGTAATGAATCAAAGATAGTTTGTTGAGTTTAATTCTCATCTCATTTAGATCACGCATAAATAAAAATAAGCGAAATACCAAGCAACCGTGACCTGCTAGCATGAAGTCTGGACAGCTACTGAAAGTTTTCTGATTTCGTTTCGTTGTTGAACTCAGGGATGGGATGAAAAAAAATATAAAAATCGTAATTTTCACTCCATTAAAATCGTCAAAATCGTAGTTCACTACTAAATAGTACTACAATACAATACATTTTTCTTCAAAAGCATATATATATTTTTAAGTATACGTAGTTTTAAATACAAAATTTTATATCTCCTTAAAAAATGCATTCACTATTAATTTATAATAATTAATAGATGTATTAATATAGGTAAAAAATTAGATGCAATTAGAGTTTAAAATTCATGAGAAACTCTGACTAGTACTTGATTTCAAGGTACTATTTTACCACAAGGTAATTTTATATCAGGATTGGAAATAACTCTTAATTTTTTTGGTTAAATATATAACTGCACTATAATCCAACTGAACTCCACTTGGCGACAAACAGCAAGAAGCCTAAGAAGTAAAATTTCCACCTCCCATATTTTTACACGAAATTTGCATAGCACTAAGAAGGAGTCGTCGTTTACCAATCGGTTTTATAAGATCACAGACGAAAATATTTGTAAATCCGCCCACAACCACGCCTAAGTCCCATATAAAACAAAAAATCTAAAACACCATAATTTTTTTCGTATTGAAGTTATATTAAAATAACTCTCTCAAAATATGAAATTTATGTGTGAATTAAAAAAATGACACGCTCACCTTCCATACTTTGCATACAAAATTTGCATAGCAATAAGAAGAAGACATTGTATACCAATGAAATTTGGTATATAAATTGAAATCGGCTATTTAAGATGACTTGCGCAAATATTTGCAAATTCGCCTTCAATCGCGCCTGTGTCCCATAAATCACAAAGATTTAAAACACTACTTTTTGGAAAGTATTGTAGTTATATGGAACTAGACACTGACATTTCATTGCTTTGTCTACGCAATTAGAAGATTTTATATACAATTTTTGAATTCGATGTTTTTTGAGGGAATTTTTACTAAAATAGATATTCCAAAGAATTTTTGGCATGTTTACATTTTCGATAGTTTGGGGAACTTTTGGAAACTTTTCAATGAAAGTAGTAATTTATCTAAAAAAACTAAGAATTTGTATATGCATTAATTTTTTTCATCAAAAAAACAAAATATTTTCGAAGCTTAAATTTTTTTTTTGGGCTTGCATATATCTAAGGATATATTAAAAAATTAGGTACGATTAAAAGTGTTCCTTCATAGTTACAATAAGGGTAGTACCACTAATGCCCTTCCCAATCGCTATTTTTAGGACGAACTTCGCATGGGCCACTATATCTAATGCCTGGAGAGGGGTTATTGTGAGATTTATTCCTAAAACGGGCAGTAGATCTTCTGATCTTATGAAATCTTATAGACCATGATCGGCATATCAGAGAGGCTTGTCTTATAAACCACCCGCTGCACTCCCAACAATATGCATATCAACCAGGGAAATCAATGACTCATGCTCTTCAGATCCTTACTAACAAGATTGAAAAATCATTGGGGAACAAAGAATATACAATACAATCGGGTGCTTCCTAGACATTGAAGGTGCTTTTGATAACACCGATGAACTCTTAGAACTTCTTAGCTCAAATGGCGCCGATGTGCAAGGTTACGCTGATGACATCATGATCCTTATCAGAGGAAAATACGAGGATACTTTATCGTATCTCCTCCAGAGAGCACTCAACATAGTAGCTTATTGATGCAGGCAAACGGGGCTCCATGTCAACCCTAAAAAAACCAACATCATCGTTTTCACCAAGAAAAGAGTCAAATAAAATCTAACTATACCTACTCTTTTTGTTGAAACCATAAAGAAGTCAAATACTTAAGTGTGACGCTTGATGATAAAGTTACATGGAACTCACACCTACGCAACACCATAAACAAGCAAGAGCCTCATTATGGGTCAGCAGAAATTGTATAGGTAGAAACTGGGGCCTAAGCCCCAGTGGCCATGTGGATGTATACTTCAATCACGAGATCTGTCGTCTTATATGCTGCATTAATATGTTGGAGCAAGACGATCCAAAAAACAGCTCAAGCCAAGCTCAGCAAGTTGCAACGACTAGCTTGTATCTGTATCATACGAGCAATGCGTACTGCTCCAACTGCTGCTTTGGAGATTTTGCTTGGTATGCCACCATTACATCTTCTTGTCAAGAAAGAAGCTCTGATTTTCACAGTCAAGCATATCATTGACTACAATTTGTATATACCAAAAAACTCGCACCCAGCGCTATTAGACGAAATAACTAAGGACGAGAATCTAAGGTTATTACCCTGCGATCTCTGCCTCCCAAAATACAACTTCTGCGAAAACTTTCAAGTCTCCTTCCCAAACAGAACCACATGGGAAACTGAAAGGCCACGGTTTAGTGGTGACTATCAAGCCTGGTATACTGATGGCTCAAAGACAAATGAAGGCGTGGGATCTGGCGTTTTTGGCTCAAGGCAAGAGCCTGAAAGAGTATGTAAGCAGTCCCACTAGGAATAAAAACATTTACATGGATTGCTTACAGCTGCTTATTAAGGCGTCTATCCATAACAGAGTCCACTTCATTTGGGTCCTAGGCCATAGCGGCTATTTAGGAAACGATATTGCGGATGAACTAGCCAGGAAAGGAGTTGTAAGTTCCTTCATAGGCCCAGAACCATTTTGTGGGCTACCATGGGGCACTATGCGCCAAAACATTAATATGTGGGTTAACAGAGAGCCACTTCATTACTGGAGGAAAACCAAAGGTAACATACAGGCAAAAACATCCATGCCAATCACTTCGCTCCAAAGAACGAAACAATTCCTTACTTTAAGTGGAACATCTACCGGACTTGTCACAGGTTTCACTTATCAACTATGGGTATAGTCCAGGAAGATCTGTGCAGATTATGTAACGAAGATGAAGAAACTGCAGAGCACATCTTGTGTCACTGTATCGGTCTAATTAGGACTTCGCTACTTGGGTGCTTTGTACCTAGAACCGCACCAAATAGCAGATAGTTCACCCAAGGACATCGCTCTGTTACTAACTAACTTAACGATTAAGGATGAACTATAACTTAAACAGGTTTGTTACAATAAGCTCTTGAGGCCGCAGCAACTAGGTGACTAGCTCCCTCTTCACTTAACTATATATCTATCTATAAATAGGGTATTCGCAGTTTCCTTTTAAAATTAATATATGGTAACTCTAAAAAGATAACACATTAACAGTGTGAGCACCCCATTGCAAATTTTATTTTTTAACATTGATACAATCGCATTCTACAGTTTGTAATGTGTTGTAAACAACAATGCCTCGGATAAGCGGAAAGGAAAAATTATTAAATGCTTTAAGCTATAAGAAAGTGCTATAGCTAGTAGCGCAAGATTCGAGTAAGTTAATGTTCAGCTGGCTGCGATGCTAGTTTACCACAAAAAGCAAAAATGTATTAAAGCAAGGCAATTTCAGCATTTTTTGTTATCTCTGCTTTGCTTGCAAAACAAAAACAAAAATAATTACCAGGTGGCAAAATGTTTTAAAGTTAACAGGAGGCAAAGATAACAAACCAGATAAAACGAAACTGTGAGCACCCTAAATAAAATAAAGTTATATTCAAGGTATGTGGCATTTTTCAATAATTTTATTGCTGCTAACCAAGCAGGACTTAATGAATTTACTTTAAGTTTTCAGTAGAAATAGCTTGAATATTTGCAATCCTAATGTAATAACTGATTTTTGCAATTTCGAAAGTTTTTTTTTGTGACTTATGGCCACCGAACCGTTGCTGGCTCTGTGTGCACTGGTTGAACTCGTGCTTTTCTTCAAATGCTAACCTTAAAAGCAAAAGCTTTACAATACAAACATAGATATGTGAATGTATATATGTGCGCACCTCTGGTTTATATTGATCACTATTTATATTTGGGCGTTGTTTCTGCCTCATTAGAGAGAGGATTCTTTATTGTTTACTATTATTTCTTATTTGCATGTTCGTTTGTATGTCTGTAGTTATATAATTTTTTACTGTTTTGCTTGCTAAATAGAGTAGAACGAATAAATGTCTTTTCTTGTTACTATTATGTATAGCGTTGACGCAATTTCATCTCAAGATTTTAATTGTTAGTGTCGTAGATGTACGAGTATCTATGTCATTGAGTGAAAGTTAGTTTCGAATGTGTTTCTATTTTAAGATAGCCCACTTTAATATTTTTTTACTTTTTTCAATTTTTTCAAGTATTTCCATAACTTATACCGACATGACGCATTCCAACACACACTGTCTCACTGTCTTGGTGGCAAACACACCCAGCTTGCTTGCATTTAACTTTAACCAGCAATTAATATGCAATGCCAATTTACAACAAAGAAATCTACAAACCGAAACGAGTTCATGGGCAAACAGTGAACGGCAGCCCGTTGGAGAAACAATGACAGACGGACGAATAGAGAAAAATACATATACACGTTTGAAAATCATGCTTCTTTTGACTCCCCCCCTTTTTGACTCTTTTTGTCAAGATTGCAAATCTAGAGATTTATTTTAAAAATTTTATTGTTGATCATTTTAAGCGCTCTACCTAAAACTATGAGATAAAAAGCAGATTTTCAAATTTTAGCTGCCAACATTTAGAATCGTGCTGTAGCTTTTGGGTTCGGTAGGATGCTTTTTTGATTCATTAAAAATAATTTTTTTTTTCTTTTTTGGCTTTGCTAAGCATACATAATCGTCTAAAAAAGCAACTTATGTAGTCGGTTTGAGATTCAATTTTCTAAATGAAGCTATGTTTCACACAGCTAAATATTTCAAAAATGCTCGATTTTGTTTTCAGTTTTTGCTAAAGATACAAAATCACATAGTCACGTTTTGAGTCTTAAAAAAAACAAAAAGTTAAATTTGTGATAAATATACGACTTGTTTTTCATCCGAATGTTATGTGACAATTTCGGTGAAATGACATAACGTTCAAAGGGACATTATGTCCGTGGGCTCTTTGTTCATAAATAACAAAATTTTTTAAAGGACTGATCCCATTTGAACTTACAATAATATTTCGAAAATCATATAAAACTTAAAAAATGGGTTGGTCACATCTGAATCACTCAAGACTACTGAAGAGGAAGTGTAGCTACTTCCGAAACAGGCTTGTCTAGTCTGCTGTGTGATTGACTTTATGCAGAGTTGTTGTTGTTGTTGCCTTCTTTAAACTTACCTGTTCTAAAGAGCTCAAATTTAAATCACATAGACTTACTCTTTCAAGGAGAAGGACTCCAACGAGACTTTATATGGCAACATTCCGTACAAGGGCAAATCATTTTATCATAAAAAAAACACCTCAATATTTTATTTTCCCTTGTACGGAATTGTGACAACAACATGCTTACAAAATTGTATTTAGATTAGTTTCTTGAGTTCATTTCAGAATTCATGAACAATTAATTATTTACTTACTTACTAAGTTGGCGCTACAACTGAGGTTCCGTTTCGGCTTCATCTGAAATGTGCTAGCTATTTCTGTTGCTTGTTGGTGTCAGTTGGAAATTTCATGTATCGCCAGGTTATCCTCTACTTGGTCTTTCACGCGGAGACGGGGTTCTCCTTTTCTGCGGTGTACTACTCGTATAATACAGTTTATACAGTTCATACATACTCCACCATATTCTATTGACGCAGATTGATTCGTTTTTTTTTTATATTCATTTATTAATCCCAAAATTAACAATTTATAAGATAAGCAAGTAAAACAATGATAACTACTTACTATAAAAAAATACAATTATGTAAATGCCCTTAATCGGTACTCGATACATACAATATTTTTGTTTTTTTTTTTTGTTATAAGTTTATAATTTATCAATCTCAATTTTTTATTTTTTTTTTTTTAATTTCAGTTGTAATGTTAATATAAACACAAAAAGGGAATAACAACTGTTAAAAAGTGTATTTTGGTTTTGTTTTAATTATAAAAAAAACTCCTAACAATAAAAAATAAAAATGTTAAGGCTGAGTGTTACCTACTTGCTAGTCAAGTCACCAGTATTTATTTGTATTTAATCGATCATTATTATATTTCTCGCGTTCAGGTATATTACTACAATATTTCCAATTTATAAATCGGTACGAGCCTATCATTGAAGCATATTCGTTTGTCAGTCGCCCTTCTATCAACGTGGTAAATTATTGGTATGTTGCATGAATCTGATAGATAACCTAGTGGGTCGAGATAAAGAAATGCTTCTGGTGGTATTAACCTTCTCTCCAAAGATTTTTCAAAATACAAAGGATTTGGATAAAATGCTCCAGAAATTATGTTATTGTTAGCTTGTTTTGCTCTTGCAAAATGATTTCTTACCAGTTCAAGTATAGTGTTATCGATTCTTGATATTTCAGAAGCTTCTAGAAGTGTTTTGTTTGATATATAATGTATGTAGTTTGAATGTTGACTTCAATACATATGCATACATGCTCTAAGACATTTTCTTTCAAATAGACGAAGTTTTTCTATATATGACGGACTTATATTCCACCAAATTGGGCAAACATTAGTTAAAATTGGTCTTATAAATGCTTTATAGCTAATTATTTTTACATCACTATTCAGATGTTGTATGTAAAAAAGTGTTTTTAAAAGCTTAAATGCAGATCTTGCTCCTTCTAACATGATTTGAATATGTTCGTTAAAATACAGAAATTTATCTAAATGAATCCCCAAATATCTTACATTTAATTTTGTTGGAATTTGATAGCCGTTTGCAGTAACGATTTTCAAATTTTTCCAGTTTTTACGAAGATCGTGATTTCCACGTCTAAGAGGGGAACGAAATAATATTACTGCACATTTTGCGTAGCTTATCTTAAGTTTTCACGTGTTACAATAATTTTGGAAATAATAAAATTTGGTTTGTAAGTTTCTTTGGATATATTCTATTTTATAGCCATGTGCATATAGTACCACATCGTCAGCAAAAGCAAGGGACATTTCTAATTTATTTAAAATCTCAGAAGTATATATATTGAATAGGAAAGGAGCAGTGACTATGCCTTGTGGCAGTCCATTGGGTATATCAAATATTCTGTTTTTCGTATTGTGTCCATTATAAGCGCGTCAATCCAAACCGTATCGAATGCTTGTCGTTTAAATGCCAAAATATATCGGATGTAAGTTTGTTTATTGCGTCAACTGTTGAGTGCTGTTTCTTGAACCCAAACTGATTTTTCGGTATAATGTTGTTTTGATCACATACAAATAAAATTGATTTATTAATAAGAATTTCAAATACTTCCCCAATGTTATGTAGAAGCTTATTGGCCTATAATAAGATGGATCAGAAGCATCTTTTTCCTTTTTTACAATTGGAAAGACTTTGATGTTTTCCAGTAGCTTGGAAAATAGTAGTTATTAAGTAGGTTGTTAAAAATAATGCAATATTTTTTAATTATTTCAACGGGCATGTGTTTGAGAGCTATGTTTGGAATATTATCTAAGCCTGACGAGTTGTTGAGTTTTCTAAAAGTTCTGGCATTGTTGTATAGTAATTTAATGTTTGGTTTTCCATTAAGTTGTCAGATTTAAGGCTATCGGAAAAATTTAGAAGGGTATTTGAAAAATGGTTCATGTTAAGAAATCTTGATATTTCTATGTTTACTAATTCTTCCGTACTAGTTGGCATTGTTTCTATTTGGTGTACACTTTTAAAATATGATCCAATGATATTTAGTTTTAAATTTTCTTCTCCAATTATAAATTTATTATCAATTACGGGCATGGAAGTGATATCAATTCCTGCTTGGGTTACGAGAAAATCTGATGAGACAGGTATTTTTAAGTCAGGCATATTATTATTGCAACGAGTTTTAAAAGGTTGATTTATTTTTGGAAACATGTATTTCGAGTTTAATTTTATTATTTGTTCCACGCGTTGTTTCCAGTAGTTGTTTATACTATTGATTGATTCGTAGATCTGGCGATGAATCTTTCTCTCGAAGGCTCCTAGAATCGTTGTATTTTTTAAACGTGTAAACGCGTTGCAACGTTCAAGTTGCCTAAAGTAGGACGGGCATGTTGAGCGGATTATAGAGCTTGATTTTTGTTCATTGAGAGAAAGCTGTCTAATGAGCCTAAAGTTGTACATACTGATCTGTTGTCAAGAGTTATCCTTCGTTTGATCTTAATGCAGATATCGTAGATGGAGTTATATTCCAGAAACAGAAACGTAGGCTGCGAGATACTGGGACTGATTGTTTGTTAACACCAAGTATTTCGTCCAATGTGCGTTCACTGCAAGATCCATACGACTCCACTCTTTTTCTAATCTGGAGAATGCTGCTTTAGCTTCGCGACTATTACGACCTATGATAGCAATATCATCAGAACATGCAAGCAGCATAACACTCTTTTAGAATATTGTGGCACTACGTCTGAGATAAGGAGATCGGATGATCTTCTTCATCATTCGGTTAAAAAAGTCGCACAGGAAGGAATCACCTTATCTAGGACCTCGTTCGGCAGCAAATTGTGAAATAGGTCTGTCCTAATTTTAACTGCGCTGTTGGTATTGCTCAGTGTCATCCTGCATAGACAGGAGCATTAGTTTTACAGATAGTCCATATTCAGACATAGTGAAGTAAAGGTGATTTCGAAGGTGGTTTTGCAGTTGACAAAACGATGGTGGGTATTGATTGGTTTTTCTAGGGTCTTATCCAAGATTTGTCGTTGGGTGAATCATCTGATCGATGGCAGACTTTCCTGGTCGAAAGCCACACTGATAAGGTCCAATAAGTTGGTTTACTATTTGGTTTTACGTAAAAACTGCTGATGGCATTTTTTAAGATAATTATCTGATTTACAATTTTGCTGTAAGCAAATTTTATGTCCGACATAGAGAAGAGGAGGCATTGGCGAATGACCGATTTCTCTCTTGACAGGTTTTTAATTATGCCTTAATTAAGAGGTCTGCATCAAAAAAATCATTACGAAAATTTTTCGATTTCAGATTAAAAAAAAGTTCACCCCAGCCGGCGAGGCTAAAAATGAAATAAAATTATGTTAAAATTACATTGCTCTCAACAATTTCAAACCAAAAACAACTTAGCTAAAATAAAACCGTAAAATCGAATTTGTGAATTCGTTATAAACTGTATCCTAAAAAGGTGTTTTGCTTTTCTTGCACAAAGAAAAAAGAATGGTTTTTAAAAAATTATGGATTTTACAATCTTAATATCTATATTTTTAAATTTTTGTTCTTAGATCGAGACTATTTAGATATTATTGCTTTTTTGTATCTAGATTTTCTCTTTTATTTTTGAATTTGTATTTTTTTTTTAAAAGAAAAAAAAAGAAAAAATGCGCTTAATTTATAAATCTGTATATTTAAAAATTTTGTGTGTGCTGGCTTGTAAGTTATAGTATTAACTCAAGAATCACTAGAGGTAAGCCGTTCATAACATACACAACTCAAATAAAGTTTAAGGCTTGACCATAAGGAAGATCCTTTTGCTTTCACTATCATATTGTTTCGATGAGTTTATTCAAACATGTTTCAAATCATATGGAACGTAAACAATGGGTTGGTCACTGCAAAATAACTCAAGACTACTGAAGAGGAACTGTAGCTACTTCCGACACAGGCTGTCACACAATCACAGTCTGCTGTTTGATTGACTTTATAGAAAGTTGTTGTTGTTATTGCCTACTGTCACAAATTACTTGACCTAAATTATAACCTTGAAAAATCATCAGAGGTCACAATTAATTATGTGAATCTAAAAAAATTGGATTGCTAATCCTTAATCGGTCTTAATTTTATACTATGTTCATGCTCATAAAATTTATTAATATTATTATTATTTATTATTATTATTATTTTATTTATTATTTATAAACAATTTTGATATAACAATAGTTCAAATACACTTAAGATTAAATACACAATACAAAATTGATTTACAAATTACTGCATTCAGATGTTCAAAATGAACAAGTGTTGAAAAGCAGTTGACATATCATGAAATAAAAACCATTACTAATGTATTGAGGTGGGGTCATGAATGCAAAACATTAAGATATGTATCACGATGACTGGTAAAAGTAGTTTAACAATACTTATAGATATAGATATTTGAAAACTAAGCTTTTGTAAATAAAAAATCAGATAATAAGTAACAGTGTAACTAAACTGACAAGAAAAATATGCAATAAATTATAGATAGGGAAAAAGAAAAAAGAAAAGAAAAAAATAAAATATATAATTATACTTGAACAGAGGTCAGAGTGTTAACAGTTTTAAAGTCAAACATAAACAGCCATGTTTTTACCTCTCTAAGAAACAAAATAATATTTCTAATGCAACGAATATTAAATTATTACCCTTAAGTTATGTCTAGCATAGCTTCTATTAATTAAGTAACCAGATCTTTTGAAAAAAACTTTAAGTACTTTATAGTAGTATAAATGCCTAATTGGCAACACATTTAAGATTTTAAACAATGGAAAGCTACTATCTAATTTCCTTTTATGGCAAATTAAACGAATGGCATGTTTTTGAGCAACCAGTAGTGGATGAATCTTAATTAAATGGGTTCCTCCCCAACAAGGTATCCCATATTGCAATTTAGAATGAAATATTCCATGGTACATGCAATTCAGTAATTTTGACGAGCAGTATGATTTCAGTAGGTAAATTTTTCTAGTTGCACTCAAGAGATATCGTTTCAGAGCAATAGTATGATCTAACCATGACCATTTCCAGTCCAATAATATAAATAAATTGCTATTGTTCATGCTATTTTTGCTTTTTCGAACAGTGTATCGACGTATCGAATTAAAAATTTTTTCGAATTTCACATTCTAAGAGGTCTCAAAAATTGTATAGGGTGGTGAAGATCTCCCAAAACAGATTTTAGTAAAAAATAAGGAAAAATAAGAAGAATCTCCCGCAAGGACAAAGTTGTTTTTCGAGAAAAATAGTCAAAAATCAGTAGCTCAAAACGCTTTAATTTTTGTAAGAAAAACTATATATCTCTTTAAGCAAAAGTAAATATAGAATAAAACTAACAATATTTTGGAAAATACTATCAAATCTGATTGTCTAAATTTTGGCAATTTTGATTAAAGTGTTGACGTTTTTCTTAGATTTGGTGATTTAATAATTTACATATTTTTTGTATATGCATTTTCTTGTTTTGGAGAAATGTATACTTGAATGCAATTTTTTAACTTTTACAAAAAACTTAATATAAGGTTTTATATCTCGGGCACCAGAAGTGGCAGCGAAAATAATTTTCTCAATTCGGATTCTGCAAATAGTTTTGAACGAAGCCCTGTCTGATACTATCTATTTTAAAACAGCAGGAAAAGGCCACGATTTTTTTTCCTATTTTGATATTTAAAAAAGTTACTTCAAGCTTGAAATGTTACAATTTTGTTCATATCTCCTATATGGTTATTATTTCCTCAAAACACTTCATAACAACACTTTTTAAGTCAATTGAAACCCATCAAATGGCAAACTCAGAAACTCAAAATTTTAGTATAACATTTTTATGAATGCTGAGTTGAGGTGTTTTAATGAAATAATAAAATTCTTATGAAAGGAAAATTTTTTTAAAAATTGAAATAGGAAAAAAATCGTGGTCTTAACCTAGTGTTGTAAATTTGTATTTTTGGATCGGCTGTTGTTCTAAGAAGAATCTAAAGTAAAGAAATTATCTTCGGTACCACTTCTGGTGCCCGAGATATAAAGCCTTATATTAATTTTTTGAAAAAGTTTAAAAATTGCATTCAAGTATATATTTCTCAACAACAAGAAAATGCATATACAAAAAATATGTAAATTATTAAATCACCAAATCTAAGAAAAACGTCAACACTTTAATCAAAATTGCCAAAATTTAGACAATCAGATAGCAATCAAAAGTTCTGTGTTACCTCGAGTGTACCTTTAGATTCAAATATCCTTCACACAGGACCTTGTGGGTAAAAATAGAGAGTGGCATCGTGTTTGGCAGGATATTGTTAGTTAAAGTCTTTATCTACTTTTGCTGTAAGCATATGTAGTTTTTCTTACAAAAATCAAAGCATTTTAAGATCGTGATTTTTTACTGTTTTCATTAAAAAAACAACTTTGTCCTTGCGGGACATTATTTATTTTCCCCTAAAAAAATCTTGACCGCTCTATGCAACTTTTGAGACCTCGTAGAATCTAAATTTCTTGATACGCCCTAGAGTTCAAGCTGCTTTTAATGCAGCATTAGCCTCAATTTTGATATTTTTGTTTCGAAAACAGATCTTGGATAACCGACTGTTGTTAAAAATATTATGAGTAACGTTATTGAAGCTACAAATTTATATGGAAAATATCAAGGTTATAATGTTATATTGCCTAGGATACCTTAAATTCCAAACGACACACAATGGTTCCATTTCAATTTAAGTGTTTACGATTCTTAGTTCTTTTGGCATTCACAACGACCACAAACCAAATTGGTTTTTATGCAATTACTTGCAGCAATGGGTGTGACAACATTAATTGTTTGGGACAAGCATCTAGCTTACCACATTCGTCAATATCTAAGTTTGTTGATTCGAAAGCTCACCAATCAAACTATGGTTTGAATATGCGTGGGATAATAGTAAAATTATCATCGATTTGTACAGCCGCGAATTTATAAATTTAACGTTAATTTTATCATACTGCATCACGGAAGCTAAACCAGAAAGTAATGAAAACGGCAAATGGTATTGCAAATGGCATAATACTACCAAAAATAACGAAAAAAAGAAATAATTCCGATTTTGCTTACATAGAAATTGAACTTAAGTGCGATACCCACTTTTTAAACTACTTGTTCGACAACCCGACTAATGATCAAATTGAAGATACTAACATTGAAATCTTCAAAAATTTGCTATAATGCAAAATTTCTACCGAACGCATTCTAGCCTTTGACAATAGCTACAAATTTATTGTCCTTCTTACTAAAATTGTATAAGATTTATTATTTCTTATAATACAATCATAATAATAACTTTTCATTTTAATTTTTTTCTTTTTGTGTTGCGCAATGCGAATAAATGACGTGAAACATCTAGACCATTGTTATTGTTTTGATGTTAGTTCATTTATTTAACATTAATTTTGCATTAACTTATAAAAGACGTCAAAAACATTTGGACCATTATTATTGGGTTATTTTTTAATTTAGGGCAACAAAATTTAAATTTTCGGTCTAACAATCGAAAAGCACTGAAAGCACTAATATGAAAATGAACCAAAATACCACCATCAAAAAGCAATAGATCTAGTGCGAAAGGCACTGACATGACAACACTGATAATAACGTTGCATGAAAACGTTGCTGATGCAATTTTGAGCAATATTGAATAATGCCAAAAAAATGCGGTTAAAATTTGATGAAAAACTTTGAAAAAATGTCAGCATAAGAAAGGCATAACATTTAACTCAATTTCAGTATTTCACAGAAAGTATTCTTACTTATGTCTTAAAAGGTCTTAAAATTTGAGAAACTCCAAAGTAAAGCAAAAAAAATTAAATTTTTGTGAATAAAAATTCGTACAACAACCAAAGGCGGTTGCTTGCAATTAGATTACTTTCAATAATAGGAGCAATTAAATTGCCATTGCTGCAACTAAAACAGCGATAGCAGCTGCTGCAACAAACACAACAACAGTGAACAACAGTCGCCGAACTGGCTGCATTGGTATGACCAAAGCATGCGCTGCCATGCCCAGCTACCAAGTCAAGCCATGCCTTGCATTATAGTTGAGCTGCATTATAGTTCAGCTAAAATTAAACATATGTACAAGCAATCGGCGACAAATTGCACACACAACAGAAACAACAACAATACTCGATCAACTGGATTTTCAAGCTCACCTTGTTGGTGCTTATAAAAAGAATCCATTAATATAGAGTGGAAGCGATAAAATTTCAAACTGAAACTGATTGTCGCTCGAAACATAAGCAGCAAGATTTGTTGCTGTTAATGTTGTTACTTTTAGCTGGCTGAACTGCATAAGCAGAACCA
Source organism: Dichetophora obliterata (assembly GCA_963920525.1). Taxonomy (NCBI): domain Eukaryota; kingdom Metazoa; phylum Arthropoda; class Insecta; order Diptera; family Sciomyzidae; genus Dichetophora; species Dichetophora obliterata. The sequence continues at coordinate 117,247,012 of OY986437.1, forward strand.
CAGCTTGGCTCATTTGATATTCTAGTCGCGTATTATTTGTGTTTAAAGCAAAATTGCGCGCCAATCAATCTTCGTGGCCAGTTTACAATAGCTAAGAAGATTGTTGAAAAATTGTCCAATTATGGGAGAAGGCTTGGAAGAGTGAAAGAGGGTGGGTTACCCACCGCAGCCAAAGTGTAGCCCAGGTGAGCAAGCCAAGCATTATTAAACGACTGACTTAGAGCTACTAGCTATCAATAGAAGTAATTTCAAACGATTGTGCTGCGCATATGTGCCGGTGTTTGCGTGTGTGTGTATGTGTGTATTTGTGTGTATCTTCGAAAGTGACTTTGCCTATGCATGGTGTTGAGTGCTGGTGCGTGTGCGCAGCTCAAAATAATCGCATGCCTGCATTCAAGCTTAATACGCAGTCTTTTTGCTGCATGTTTTAGAATTAATATCACGTATACGACATGGTGCGCAGTGCACGTAATCAACGCACGATCAGCCCTGCTTGCTTCTTCACTCTTTCTCTTGCTGCTGCTGCTCACACATGATGTGCACTAGCCTGCAGCTAAAAAATCAACAACAATAGCAACAATAACAACAACATGTAATGCAACTTGTGCTGAACGCCGTAGACTCGGTGTCGTCGTCTTCGTCTTTGTCTTCGCTGTTGTGGTGTTATTGTTACCGTATATATATTAGCTGCTGATGTTGATTTTATATTTTTTGTTGTTAATTTGAGTTTTCATTTAATATGTACTTTTTTTTATATTTGAATCATTGAGTACATTTTTCTTTTGGCTCAATTTGTGCCTCACCGGTTTTAACTGATTGTGTAAATGTAAGTGAATGTTTGTGTATGCGCGCATGTGTGTTTGTGTTCAAAAGACATGTTCAATGCGATGGCAGACATTCAGTCATTTCAGTTGTTGTTGTCAGCAAATAAAGTTGCCTCATTTCGCGCGCAAAACACAGTTCGTTGTCGGCCGCTCTTGTTATTTATTTGTTTTTCTTTTATTGGTTGTTGTGGTTTTTGTTCTACTCTCAATCGTAAATTACGCACAACATTCTATAAATCCCATTTTATCAGCATCAACAACGTACTTGTGCCAAGTGATAGTGTACAAATAATTTAAAAGAAAGACAGAGTAACACATGCAATAGATTGCAAGCTATCCACAACAGCACCAGCACCACCATCACCACCAAAATATCATTTAAAAAATTAATTGCAACAAGAGGCAGACACTCAAACAGACAGTCGCAAAGTCAGACAGAGAAGAGTGAATTTGTAGACGCCCACAATTTAATGTCTGCTGATCTTAACATCTGTCGCAAAAGTGTTTTAATTTTTACCACATATATTGTGTTAAAATTCATCTAAAAATGGAGGCAAGTTTTCAAAATTATTATACTAAAAATAGAGAGTAGTAGATAGTAGTAGTAATATTTGTTCTGTAATAAAAAAAACTTAGAGAAAACATTTTAATTGCGATCTTAACTAAATTATTGTCTCTCTTTCATAAACTGAAAACCACTGCTGCGTATATACTTTAGTCAAGAGTTGATAGTGATTTAAAGTAAAATAAATACAAATATACTTTCTTACGTATATCAAATGAGATAATCTTAAATGCTCATAGATAGTGTTGCTTAAAATAACCCATTTCAAATATTGTTAGTTATTATATACGTAGTATTGCAATAAAATTGTTTGATAAATTTAGTTAAGAAATAATTTACACTGCATTATGTTAAAAGTTAATTGTCCGATTTGCATAAACACGAAAGTACATCTTATAACAGGAAAAAACTTTGTCAACGTGGTAACAACGTGATCTGAGGCACTTTCTTCACTAGTGCAATTTTATCATTAGCATGCAGTTCTATTTTTTAAATTAAAAGGTATTTGTGACCAATATTCGAATTGATAAATTAAAAAAAAAAAAATTATTTTTCTCCAGATACAGATGCTCATTTCACATTTGATTCGTAATTTGATAAAATTTAACCGATTCCTTGAGTAATATGCGTGCCTTCACAACTGAAAATAGTGTTGATTTTCTTTGATACGAGCATAATAAGGTTCACAAATGATTTATAACATTTTACTTATTTATCTTATATTTAACATTTCGTGCAAAACGACTGTTGAAATTCAAAAGTTATTTGCAAAAACAGCGTTCATATTGCATTTGTTATTTAAAATTTGAAAGTT